>JBBIGC010000007.1:16682940-16708747 GCA_037576955.1 Lepidarchus adonis | reverse complement strand
TCTACAGCGCTCACTGGACCGGTTCGCTGCAGAGTGTGAAGCGGCTGGGATGAGAATCAGCACCTCCAAATCCGAGACCATGGTACTCAGCCAGAAAAGGGTGGAATGCCCTCTCTGGGTTGGGAGTGAGACCCTGCCCCAGGTGGAGGAATTTAAGTATCTCGGGGTCTTGTTCACGAGTGGGGGTGGAATCCCGGTCACTGAGACCACAGTAACAAAGGTTACTATTAGTAACACACTATGTTGTCATGGATTAAAATCCTACAGCACATGAAAGGTCCCCTTCTTAAGCCAGCACATGTCCAAGCCCGTCTAAAGTCTAAAATTGAACTCTTTGGTATAAACGCCACTCGCCATGTTGGAGGGGGAAGAATGCTGATCTGCAAGGAGATCATACCCACTGTGAAGCATGGGGTGGAAAAATTGGGGCTACTTTTCTGCAAAAGGGACAGGATGACTGATTTGTATTAAGGAAAGGATGAATGGGGCCATGTATTGTGTGATATTGTGAACCTCCTTCCATCCATCTTCCAGCATGACTATGTTTCCAAACACACCGCATGGGCAATGAAGGAGTGGCTACGTATAAGGCATTTCAAGGATCTGGAGGGGCCTAGCCAGTCTCCGGACCTCAATTCAATACAGAATTTGTGGAGGGAGTTGAAAGTCTATGTTGCCCAGCGACAGCCCCAAAACATCATGGCTCCTGAGAAAATCTGCATGGAAGAATGGACCAAAATACCAGCTACAGTGTGTGCAAACCTGGTGAAGACTTACAGGAAACATTTGACTTCTGTCATTGCCAGCCAATGTTGCATTACAAGGTATTGAGCTGAACTTTTGTTATTGACCAAATATACTGCTCAAAAAATAAAGGGAACACAAAAATGAGACATCCTAGATCTGAATGGATGAAATATTCTTGTTAAATATTTTGTTTTTTACATAGTTGAATGTGCTGACAACAAAATCACACAAAAATATCAATGGAAATCAAATTTGTAAACCCATGGAGGTCTGGATTTGGAGTCACACTCAAAATTAAAGTGGAAAAACACACCACAGGCTGATCCAACTTTAATGTAATGTCCTTAAAACAAGTTAAAATGAGGCTCAGTAGTGTGTGTGGCCTTCACGTGCCTGTATGACCTCTCTACAACGCCTGGGCTCCTGATGAGGTGGCTGACTAAAGCATCTGCCAACTCCTGGACATTTTTGTGGTGCAACGTGGCATTGATAGATGGAGCAAGACATGCTGTCCCAGATGTGCTCAGTTGGATTCAGGTCTGGGGAATGGGCAGGGCAGGCCAGACACATGCACATTTGTGGCTTGCTGGAGGTCATTTTACAGGGCTCTGGCAGTGCTCCTCCTGTTCCACCTTGCACAAAGGTGGAGGTAGTGGTCCTCCACATCTCCTGCACACGCCTCCATGCTCTGGGCACTTTGTTGACAGACACAGCAAACCTTATTGCCACAGCTCGCATTGATGTGCCATCCTGAGCAAAACATCAGCCAGAAAGCAGAGGAACTGAGACGTGCTCTGTCGTCATCACCTGCAGAACCTCCTTTATTGGGAAGCGCTTGCAAATTGCCCATAATTTCCACCTGTTGTCTATTACATTTGCACAACAGCATGTGAAACTGATTGTTAATTAGTGTTGCTTCCTAAGTGGACAGTTTGATTACACGAAATTGTGATTGACTTGGAGTTGCATTGTGTTGTTTAAGTGTTTCCTTTATATATATATTTTTTAGAAATGTATTTATTTTCTGCATAATTATACAAATAAATTCTTTAAAAATCATACAGTGTGATTTCCTGGATTTTTTTTTACATTCTGTCTCTTACAGTTGAAGTGTACCTATGATGAACATTACAGACCTCTCTCATGTTTTTAAGTGGAAAAACTTAGACAATCGGTGGATGTATGTAAAGATACGATTGACTTTGACGGATTGACAGATTTTAGATGATATCCCAACTTTTCTGGAAATGGGGTTTGTATTTAGGGCAGTGTGTTTTTTCCTCATAGATTTTTGACTATATGTGTGATTTCAAAATATGCAAATGCAATTCATTTAAAATACACAGTGATGTACAGTGATGCAAGAACATGCCATTGTGAGAACAATGCTCCATATGGCTGTTTTGACATGTATTAGCAAGTAAATTATGTTGTGGGGTAGTTAGTTACATCACTGTTAACCATACATATAATAAAAGCAAAATTATTTGCTCAGAGCTCGAAAAAGCATCAAATACAATTATATCTTTTTCCATCATTTTATGAAAAATGCACATGGATTTTTCTTCATATACTAGTATATTGTACCATATTACCATGGTATTTTTTTAACTATAAATTCTTAATTGATTCAAATATAAATTCTTCATCATATCGGAGTACTTAAAATAATGCATGGTCCTCTGTCCAGATGTTAAGGTTAAACTGGAGGTGGGCTTTTCACAGGTGAAAGATCCACCAAGTAATGCTGAAGAAAGAAGAGTTTCTGAATGCCATTGATATTTTGTGTGGGATTTGAAAAGAGCAGTACATAAAACCCTCAAACATCTCAAATTCAACTGAAAGAATGTTGCTTGGATGGAGGCAGTACTAACTTCAGACCAAAAGGGTGCACTTCCTGTCTCCCCAGTAGAGCGTTACTTCTGTTGATATTTTTATTGAATTCATGATTGAAAGTAAAAAAATTCCTTGTGGTTTTGTTCAAATGTATCACACCTATATATTTTTAGAACTGTATTAAAAAGGCTGAACTGTTGTTGAAATTTGTTTTGACAGGTTTCATTGAGGGTGTGCTGACATTAATGCATTACCATAGATTACCAACCTGGACTTATTTAAAAAGGAAATACATTTTATTTTATTATCCTTATGATAGCACAAATTATTATTTCATTGTCAGTTAAGAGATTGAGCATATGCAACATGGTACATATATTTTCAATATGAGGAAATATTCATTTCTTTTTGAACAGAACTCCAGTCCAGATGCAGTGAACCCCAGTGAAGAGAGCACAGACACAGAGGACAATGAGGAGGAGGACCTGGGGGTGCTGGATGACCAAAGGAGCATCATCCTCCACCTGCTCTCCCAACTTAAACTGGGCATGGATCTTACACGCGTATGTGCACAAACATTTTACACTCACAAACAGGCAGTTTATTATTTTTTAATATGGTGGAAGCCCCAATAGGTCTGCTGTCTATTCCAAAACATACCAGTAAAAATCTGGAAGTCTTAATCTTGAACATTTTCAAAACAGCTTTTGGTAACTACAAAAAATATGTGTAATTTCTTAATTTTGCTTTTTAAAATGGTTAATATTGTAAATGTCTATTTTTTTTTATATATTTACATCAGTTTAAACTAGCTTTAACTAATTTGTTAATTGCTACTGTGCATGGACTAGTACCACCAATTAGTGGCCACATCACCACATCACACACCAGCAAAAAATAAAACTTTTAATTTATTTAAAATATTTCTAAAAACATTTCCTTTTGTTACTTTTATGCACTTGATTGATTAAATGTGGATATTTGATTTCCAAATATATTTTTGGTTCCATACCTAGAATAAGAGTACAATTTTGGCAAAGAACACATACTTTCATGTATGTAAAGTCCCTCTGTATTCTAGAAATCCCTGCAAGTCGCATAATTAACGCTATCAAGTGATCATTCAGATTTGATAGAATCAGATAATCTGAGATTATTTAAGACTTTGTATTATATGGAGATTATGATGAATATTAGTTGCATAACTGCAGAGATGATAATGCCATTACATAAATTGCTGAAAAAGCTATGCCATCTAATTTGATAAGTTCATCTTCCGTCTTTTGGTGTAGATTCTAACAAACACAGATTCAAGTATAATGTGAAGTATCATGATTTTATCATCCTAATTAGGCTTCATTAGTCTCACCATTTTTGTGTTTCTCACATACTGAGATTATTGTCATGATGAATTACAGCCATATCTCCCCAGCCTTGAGCTCATGAAACTCTATTGATGATGAAGGCTGTCTTTGGAAGTCCTCTAGTGATGTTTTTTCTACTTGGGTATTTTTTGCAGGGCTTGCGTTTGGTTAAAGGTGTTCAGCAAGGAATGATGTAGGTATGTGAGGGGTCAGATGAGTAAAGATAATCCTGAGTGTTAGAGAGTGTTCGGCCCCTCTGGGAAATAGACTGGACATTGATCTAGTACAGGCCAGAGCAGACGTCACAGACAGAATCACACACTTACTATTACATCTCAGTGTGAATGGGATTTTATTGATCTGTGGGAAATTGGGGAGCACACATGATTTGTGTGCGTGTGTGTGTGTGTGTGTGTGTGTGTGTGTGTGTGTGTTTGTGTGGGGGTGGTTGGGTGGTTGGGGATGGATGGATGGGTGGGTGGGGATGGGTGTGGGGGGGGGGGGGTGTGGCTGGGTGTATGTGTGTGAGAGAAAGGTATAAACAGTTAGAAGTAATTATTATATCTGTAGTAAAGTCATGTTCTTATGGCATTTTTAGCACAACTGGTTCTAAACACTGTATTAGTAATTGAGTAATACATAGATTCTTTGACAATCAAGTTGTTTTTTTTAACAGACTTACAAATCATGACAAATAAAAGCCAACCATGCAGAGCCTTTCAGAGATTCCAAAATGCTTTAAATGACGATTGCAATATAATCATGAACATATCATTATGTGGAAGTGTTCAGTGCAGAAACCTTCATTTGATAGTTTCGTTGTAGTATAACTTATAGCACCAATCCAGCTGTGGTTCACTTCACTTACTGTCAACTGAAGATTGTAACAGTTAATATTAAAGATACATATTATTAACATGTTTCACAGTGAAACTTTCAGTAGCTTTAGCTGTGTGTTGAGGAGGATCCTTGTTTTCTATGTTTTAGTATTTTCCCTGCCCTGAAACACCAACATTGGGAAATACTTGTAGGTAATAACTTGTGATCAGCTGTGTTGAGAGCAGGATTCCTCTAGGACCAGGTTTGGGAAACAGTGCCTTCATATATTACTAGACAAGGATGATAGTCTGAGCTGAGCTGTCTATGTCTAGATGTTGAACAAAATTGAATTTGTACATTGTAGTATGATTCCTGGTGATTTACTTTATATAATTACTGATGAGCATTGCAGAACCCTTATTACCTTATTATATCTTATCACCATTAAATGAAATGACAGCATTAGCTTATTCAAAACATTCCAACTGAATTTCAGTATATCCTAGCTGTGTAAAGCCTGCTCCTATGTTTTTTTCTCTCAGGTGGTGCTACCCACTTTTATTTTGGAGAAGCGCTCTCTGTTGGAGATGTACGCTAACTTTATGGCCCATCCAGATATGTTTCTGGCCATCACAGCAGGAGCTACGCCAGAAGAACGGATTGTGCGATTTGTGGAGTATTACTTGACAGCTTTCCACGAAGGGCGCAAAGGTGCCGTGGCCAAAAAACCCTACAATCCCATCCTAGGGGAGAGCTTCCGCTGCAGTTGGGACGTCCCAAGGGAGAAAGTGCGGCCCCTCAGGACTACCAGCTCCCCTTGCCCTGTGCCCCCTGCCTCAGCCAAACCAGGGGATTGCTGCCGTCTGTGGTTCGTGGCCGAGCAGGTCTCACACCACCCGCCCGTCTCAGGATTCTACTGCGAGTGCAAGGAGCGTCGTATGTGCGTCAACACACACGTCTGGACCAAGAGCAAGTTTATGGGCATGTCTGTAGGAGTGTCAATGGTTGGGGAGGGTGAGTCTGATTTTCTATATTGCTATTCCCAATATTTTATGCACTGGCAATTTCATAGTTTTACACTGGAATTCATAAAATTATGAAAAGAGCTCATACTGATTTTGCCAAGGTTTAATACCAGAATTCACAATTTTCAGACTGAAATTCCCATGTTTTTATGTTTTCGTATAGCTGCGCTGCCAAGTTGTTATGCTGTCATTCTTTGTCAGACTTTAGATACTTATTTTCACATAATGGATTAGTGATCAACTTCCACACTTTATTTTTTGCCCAAATATTTTAATGATGGACAAATTTGCAACTGACATTATAACCAACAAGTAAAAACAAAAAAACAGGCTTATATTGCTTATCAGGCATTTAGATTCAGAACACAACAATCGTGCATTTACGTGTGGCTACAAATTTTCCAACACAAAGCGCCTCCATTTTCTACTTTTGCTACTGTGAGTGCTTTGCCATCCTTGTTGCAATAATCTGAGCCCAGAGGGGCAGATCTCTGTATATTCTGAACTGCATAGTGTTTCTATATTAGTAACTCTAAATGTGAATCATTTGAAATCGCTGAAGTTTGGCCCTTGAGGTGCACTGTCTCAAGCACTCAATTCTCTCATCCTTTTAGCAGCATCTCCTAAGAACATTGTGTTTTCAGATCAACTGACTGAATGAATGGGCTTCACTTTAGGGCATGCTACTGCTGCACACTGTCCATTTATCTATCTGTAACTTGCACACTTTCATCTTAGTCTTATCGTAGATTATCTCCCTACCTCAGTCCAAACGTCCTGTAATACACCCATATAAACAACATACAGCAGCACGACAGTCTCTATCCTCGCTTACTTTGATTTTTCCAGCACTGACAGCCACACAGGTGCTCAGTGAAGTGGACGATGTTGCAGGAAGCTGTGTCTGCATGCCAACCTTAGCCAATTACAACATTGCTGTAATTAGGACAGCATTAATTACTTACAAGACGAATCGTGCTAATCCCCCTAGAGTACTGCACGCTATGCTAATGAGCAGAAGAGAGAGTTGATGGGGATTTATGAGGATTTGAGTCGTGAAAGCTTTATAATTATTCTATCCAGTGTGCTTACAATACAAAAGGCAGCAGAGTTGCAGAATTGTGCATTGTATTATCTAGTTTGAGTTCTTTGCTATGCTGGGGAGTGCAGATCCAGCACACATTTTTGCTGCAATCAGGATTGTATGATTATAGTTGTAGAGTTCTAGGATGAAGACTGGACATCCCTTCTGTTCAACATCTAACAGCTTATGTTAGTCAGTGGTGGCCTAGTGGATAGGACACACTATTTTCTGGAAACATATACATATTTGCCTTCACAATATGATTAAATTATTATTATGATTGAGGAGGCATGATTACATTTTCAAATGTAACAATCATTTGGTTCAATTTCATTATTTTGAGGTTTAGAATTATTAATAGAATAGACGCATGTTATTTTTGGAACTGTTTAAACAGTAATGAGACATTAAACACAAAATTGGGCCCAAGATCAGTCCAAATCATTATAAAATTTCAACATCAAATTCAATATGTATAGCACATTTTATCACTCCTAGTATTAGCATTCATCATTAGTGCCACAGGTCAGTGAGCTACTTTCAGGGTGTAGCATTGTTAAAGCTCAGAAGCTTATCTAGCTGTCGTGTAGTACAATTACATGATATGCATAAAAATATTTTGTTTTCATAAAGGGTAATAAATTGGAAACGGTCAAAAGTGGAACGTTTTTTAAATGCAGGGCCAGTGAGTCTCTTGGAGTAAGACATCCCTGAGTATCCGCAAATGCAACATGTTGACTATTTCTCTTATGTTTGAGTCATTATTTACTGGTTTCTCCTCATTTTCTAACAAACTGGCCCTATAGAAAGGCATTTTCTTCAAACACACATATAGCCATCTTCATCAGCTCTTGTGTACTCCTTGCTGGTGGCAGTGCAGAAGTGCTGAGCGCAGCAGCCACTTTTATAAGGCAGTGCCAGATTGCCTGCAGGATGCTGGGGTCCTGCAGAGAGGAGGTGGTGGGGGAAGGGAAGCATGCACTGCCCCCCTCCAGTGCTCTTTTCCCGGGGAAACAGATGTGCTGCTGCCAGACCTGGCTCAATGCCCAAAGCAGATTCTGCCACAAGACAGCTGTCTGTTATGTAAGCTGGGGAGAGGGCCAGGCCAACATAGATATGCACAGCTGCCTACAGTCGACTTGACGTCTGCATTCGCATTATTACACACCACAAAGACGAGAGTAGCAGCTTTTAAATACATTTTACCAGGGACACATTGTACATTTGCACATTTGCATGTTTCCTAGACCCACATTAAGCTAAAGCCTAGACAAAAATGAATTTCCAGTGATGATTCTCCATCAGCTGTGCAATTAAGGCCCGTTTCTTCTGAGATCAAAGGTATTAATAGGAACCATATCCTACACAGTAGCATCCACTTCTGGAAAAGCTGTGCACTAGATGGAATATTGATGTGAAAGTAGGGCCTGGGCAATATTGTATCATTCATAATATGCCAGCTCTATTCCTCCCCATGATAACAATTTGTCTATATTGTGATATTGATGATTTGGCTGATGATATGTTAAAATTTCCACAATCTCACAATTTTACACAATTTAATAATTGTTTTGCAGAGAAATAAATCTGTTTTTTACAGGGGTTAGGTTATCAGTACCTCAGGTATTGGAGTGTGTGTTATGACTGGTATTTTCATTTAGTAATAAGATTCCTACTTTATTTTGTATTGTCCTTACCTGGCATGGTATAGTTAGAATTTCAAGGTCAAAATGAAATGTACTGTCTTGGATCAAGGTTTGTGTCTGCATGGCTCTCAGGACTGTGGGCAAACGATCATGTTGAATGGCTTTTCCCACATCATTTATATCATTACAGTAAAATACCATGAAATAATGTGGTATAATTTAAGTATGTCCCTGTGTGAAGGTTTGAATGCATTTAGCCAGTAGAACATTAATCAGCTTAGGTATTAATATTGATGTTGGATGAGTAGTTCTGGATCACAAAAGCCACTCTACCTCATCCCAAAGGTATTAGATAGAGCTCCATCACTCCAGAGAACACAATTCCACTGCCCCACAGTTGGGATTGTTATACACCTATATGCCCCACTTGGCATTGGATATATCGACCTTATGTTCATATGCAGCTGCTCCAGATTCTCTGTGTATTGGGAATTCTGTAAATTATGTAAATTCTGTTTGCAATTGAACACCAATGTTAGCAATGGGTAAGTCTAAAAATATATACACAGCTACAAACATTGTAAATGTCCTCTTGAAAGTACAAAAAAGAAAGGAAACCAGGGTGCACAGAGGCAAGACAGCTTTTTTTTTTAATGAACTGGAATTGGTACAAGTAAATTTTCTAAATAAAGGTATGGAAGATGACAGTGGTGATGACTAGATAACCCTAGTGACAGTTTAAAATGTTTTTCCGACTCTGGGCTGCATGATATGGACAGGATAACACTACTGTGGTTATATTGGAGAGAGTAAAATCCTCAATAAATCACACAGATCTGTAAGAATATGGCATGATTTAAAACAAACACTTTCATTTTGTTGGACAACATGAATGCCTTGATTCAGCAAAACCCTTACAGACGCCTTCATTTGGAACTGTGACTGGTAAGAGTCTCACAGCTTGCAGCTTAAACCTTTGCAGGTGGTTAAAAGGTTAATTTGCATATTGCAGAATTGCACAATCAGCTTAATATTTTTACATCAATTTGCAGAGATTACAGACATTTATTATATAAATAAATATAATAAATCTAAATTCTGAATTCTTAATAAAATAAAAAAAGGTTGTGTAGCTGGTACTGAAAACTAGGACTTTTTAAAGGATTATTTTTCCATTAATTTCTAAGTCGTTTGTACATAGTCAGGATTTGTGATGGGAATGAAATAATGAGTAACTGAAGAAAAATTAATTTGGTGTTTGCCAGGGGTACTGCACCTGTTGGAGCATGATGAGCAGTATGTGTTCACGCTGCCCTGCGCCTACGCCCGCTCCATCCTCACTGTGCCTTGGGTGGAGCTGGGGGGGAAAGTCTCCATCTGCTGTGCCAAGAGTGGCTACTCAGCTACAGTCACGTTCCACACAAAACCCTTCTATGGAGGAAAAGTGCACAGGTGAGTATGTGGTCACATTAAACATTGCAGCTCCCCCCTGATTTTGTGAATTTATAGCTCAATATAAACTGGTATTTTGTAGCTGAAAGAAAGCAGTATCATAAATAGTGCCGTGTTAAAAGCATAGATTCTTGAAATATTTAATATAATTGGCTCCCAGATGTAGTCAGTCTGCCAAAAAGTGTTTGATATCTGAATATTTGCCTCTTGAGTTTTACTAGCACTTTGAAGCTAATGCAACTAAAACATAATGAGAGCTTACAGCCCCCAGATAAAATTGTGCTTCAGTCATAATACACTTGCTTTAAACATAAAACAGAAAATGGACAAAAGTACAGACAAAATTCTGTCTCATATAGAGCATTACTACTGTTCACAACCAAGCAATATGCGTTTGTCCATTTTTATACACTGAATCATGCAATGCCCAAAACAAGTATCCAGACACTTTATTTAATATATTGTCAGTGTACAAATCCACAAAGCATACATGTAAATTACAGCATCAAATATAGTTCAAATTGTTTCAATAATATGTGACTGGGAAGTTTATGAATGTGTGCATCACACAAGATTTCTCAGAGAGAAAGGCAAGATAGAAGCTAGCAGTCATTTGAAGAGTTGCAGAATGAACAGGAGGAACAAAGGATACACAGAGAACAATACTTAAACGACACTGAAATCAGGTCCATTGCTGCAACCTACACAGAGCATCTCTGTTAAAAAACGAAGCATGCAAATCTACATCTAAAATTATCACATGTCTTCACACCACAAGAACACCATTTCCACAGTGAACTACAGAGGTGGGTGCTCCATGATATTGGGCTGGTACCTGAGACATTACACATCATTGAAGAAAGCTTGATTGTACCAAGAGGTAGAGGAAAACTAGACTACATTGACTAAAAGAATTTGAGAAGAGAGTTGATGCCTCAATAAACAAACAAACCTAAACCTAAACATGCAGCCCCATTCCACTTCACTTCAAACCTACACAGCCACAATAACACAAAACTGGTTCATACATTTTGTTCATACATTATATCCAAACCCAAAAGATGTGTGTAAATCTAAAGTGGATTAATAAACTGGAAGTATATTAAATAATAAAAGATAGAAATGTTTGTTCTGCCTTACTGCAAGCAGGTATAATATACATATATACTGTATATTGCTTAGGGTAAATATAATTGGTCAGGTATGAACTTTGCTTTGAAGCTCCAGTGTAAAATTTAAAGGTTATAATACATCCAAACATTATGTGTCTTGTTTTTATTCCAACTTCATGCCTAAATACTGCACTGTGTGTCCTCTTACAGAGTGACAGCGGAGGTCAAGCACAACCCTACCAGCACCATTGTGTGTAAGGCTCAGGGGGAGTGGAATGGTACCCTGGAGTTTACCTACAGCAGTGGAGAAACCAAAGTGATTGACACATCTAAACTGCCAGTCATAAAGAAGAAGATCCGCCCATTGGAAAAACAGGGCCAACATGAGTCAAGGTGAGGTAGAGTACAGAGTAGAATATACATACAGTTGAAACAAGTTTACATACACTGTATAAAAAGACTTTTTTCTCACTGTCTGATATTAAATCACACAAAACCTTTTCTGTTTGAAGTCAGTTGGGATTCCCAAAATCATTTCTATTTTCTAAATGTCAGAATAATGTGAGAGAAAACTTCTTAGAGGAGGTTTTATTATTATGTCCTTCCACAAGCTTCTCACTGGAATTTTGGCCAATTCCTCCTGACAGAACTTGTGTAACTGAGTCAGGTTTGTAGGCCGCCTTGTTCTCACAGGTCTTTTCAGCTCTGCCCACAAATTTCTATGGGACTGAGATCAGGGCTTTGTTATGGCCACTGCAAAACATTGACTTTGTTGTCCTTAAGCCACGCTAAGGGTCATTGTTCATTTGGAAGACCCATTTGCACCCAAGCTTTAACTTCTTGGCTGATGTACTGAGATGCTGCTTCAATATTTCCTCATACTGTTCTTTCAGAGTGCACCAGTCCCTCCTACAGCAACACCCCCCACAACATGATGCTGCCACTCACGTACTTCACAATAGAGATGGTGTTTCCAGGCTTGAAGGCTTCCTGCTTTTTTCTCCAAATGTAACAATGGTCGTTATGGCCAAACAGTAAAATTTTAGTTTTATCAGACCACAGGACATGTCTCCAGAATTCAGGGTATTTGTCCCTGTGTGCATTTGCGAAGTGTAATCTGGCTTTTTAATGTCGCTTTTGGAGTAATGGCTTTCAGCGCATTAGTCAGTACAAGACTCGCTTCACTGTGGATAATGAGCAGCATTTTCACAAGGTCTTTTACTTTTGTTCTGGGGTTAATACACACATTCTGCACCAACACATGTTCATCTCTGGAATTTCAAACATGTCTCCGGACATTCCCATGGTGTTTATACTTGCATATAAATGCTTGAACAGATAAACATGGCACCTTCAGGCATCTGGTCTTGTGGAGGTCCATAAGTCTCTTCCTGATATCTTGCCTGATTTCTTTTGATTTTCCTTTTTGATTATCATGGCACAAAAAGAAGCAGTGTGTTTGAGGTATGCCTTTAAATACATCCACAGTTGAGCCTCCAATTAACTTAAGTGGTGTAATTATTCTGACAAAAGTACTGACAAAATCCAGTCTCATAGAGAATATTACTAGTGTTCACAGCTAAGCAATATGCTTTTGGCCATTTTTATAGAACACTGAATCGTGCAATGCCCAAAACAAGTATCCAGACACTTTGCTATTTAATATATTTTCAGTGTATAAATCCACAAAGCATACATGTAAGCATCAAATATTGTTAAAATTGTTTCAATAATATGTGACTGGGAAGTTTATGAATGGGTGCATCACACAAAAAAATCTCTAAAAAATTCTCTTACACATTATTCTGACAAATGATTTTGGAAATCCAAACTGACCTAAAGCATAAAAGGTTTTATCTGATTTAATATCAAACAGTGAGAAAAAAAGTTATGTCTTTTTATACAGTGTATGTAAACTTCTGTTTTCAACTGTGTGACACCATAAGGCAAGAGCATTTTTGGTCTCCTAAAAGCCTAAAAGACAACCATACATAGGAGTGATTTGTCGTGTAGATGAGCTTAATTCGGGAGGAACGTGTTTTAAGGCAAAGATGAAAGGACCCAGACAAAACCTAGAGATGGACACAACCACTGTGTGTGAGCTCTTAGGAGCAGCACCTTGCATTTTAACTGACTGTGCTGTTTCCTTCTCTTTCACCAATGGGTCTCTTATGCAACATGGGTACATTCACACTACTCTTTCTCTCTGGAGTTCATTTAATAACCCTAATGTTGCTTATTGCAGGGAGAGTCAGGCTTGTGGCTGGGCAAGTAGGTGGAGCAGAGGCACATCAGAGCAGTATAATACCATCAGACTGGCATTAGCATTGCAGCCTAATGCAATCAAAAGAGGATACAGAGGCACTAAGCACTAAGCTGGTTTGTGCAGGGCGAGAGCATTTTAGAAAGATCTGTTTTCTGTTCCTTACTGCCACAACACAGAGACAGGAACCGAATGGAGCTGAACCTAATGCACAGCCTTTCTATATTGATTAGGCCCTGCATACTGACTTTCTTTCAGAAATGTTCCCTTCTAATAAAGCAATAACCCACGATAGGCTGTGAATTACAGTCATTTTTACATAACCGCATGATAGAATGTATGAAATTGAAATATTCAGTTTTACACAGTAGCCGACTGAGTATAAGCTTTCTTTCCTTGTTGGCCTGTTAAGTACCATTAGCCTTGTAGTTTTGTAAGAACCTAAGAAACACATTTCATACATGAGAAAAACACTATGTCTTGAACCTGCAACCTTCCAAGGGCAATGTCCTAACCACTATGCCACTGATGCCACAAAGACTAAACATAAATTCTCAGATGTGATTGTTTTGACAATGTAAAACCCATAACTACTGTTCTCTCACTTTTACTAAATAAGTGCATTTTTAGTCTGATATTAAGCACTAAAAATTTCTATTCAGCTCATCAATGATCACAAGCAGTCAATTTGCCTGTATCCGCCTTTCTCTGTAGGCTCTTTTTCCTGCTGTTCCATTAAGCTGGGTTGTGCTTATTCAGCAATGTGCTCTCCTCATCCTTTTTGCCTGACAAAATATCTATAAAGAAATAATAAATCAGATTAATACCTATGATCCGCAATAAAAGCAGCCACAGCAGAATTTAATAAATCTGGCAATATACACTCTGGTACACAAACCCATGTAATACTTATAAAGCTTTGGTTGCTACAGATATATGGTGAACAGGTCTCCACATCTGCTCTATGAGACATGAACAACTGAGCAGTGACTAGAAGAAAGTCAAGTGGTTAATATGGTTGAGTATAATCTGAGGAAGGTGAAAAACTTTTTACTGCAACAGCAGGAGTGTTGAATGTACCCTGTATTAACATTATTATGTAGTTTATCCTTTAGCCATGTGTCAAACCAAACAATGTATAGTTTAACACAGAGTAGTTTAACTTACAGTGAGGAACATAAGTATTTGAACACCCTCTGATTGTTTTCCCACTTAGAAATCATGGAGGGTCTGAAATTAACATTGTAGGTGCATTTCCACTGTGAGAGACAGCATTTTTTTAATCAGGAAATTTGTACATTTGAGATTTGTAAAGAATTTATTTGTATGGCACTGCTGCACATAAGTATTTGAACACCTGGCAATAAGCAGGAATTCTGGCTGTCAAGGATCTGTTACTCTACCTTCAAAAAGTCCACCTCTACTCCACTCATTATTCTAAATTAGTAGCACCTATCTGTGCTCTTTAAAGACACCTGTCCACCCCACAGTCAGTCAGACCTCAATTACTACCGTGGGCAAGACCAAAGAGTGGTCAAAAGACACCAGAGACAAAATTGTAGACCGCCTCATGGCTGGAAAGGGCAAGATGCAAGATCTCACCTCATGGGGCATCACTGATGATAAGAAAGGTGAGGAATCAGCCCAGGACAACATGGGAGGAGCAGGTCAATGACACGAAGAGAGCTGGGAACACAGTTTCAAAAGTCACTGTCAGTTGAACACTACGCTGTCATGGTTTCAAATCATGCATTGCACGGAAGGTTCCCCTGCTCAAGTCATCACATGTCCTGGCCCATCTGAAGTTCTGCAATGAACATCTGGATGATCCAGAGGAGACATTGGAGAAAGTCATGTGGTCAGATGAGACCAAAGTAGAACCTTTTGGTCTAAACTTCACTCGCTTTGTTTGGAGGATAAAAAAGGATGAGTTGGATCCCAAGAACACCATCCCTACTGTGAAGCATGGGGGTGGTAACATCATGCTTTGGTTCTTTTCTGTGAAGAGGACAGGACGACTGCGCTGTATCAAGGAGAGGATAAATGGGGCCATGTATTGTGAGATTTTGAGCAAACACCTCCTTCCCTCAGTCAGAGCATTGAAGGTGGGTCGGGCTGGGTATTCCAACATGACCGAGAACTTGCAAAATTGGAGGGTGTTCAAATACTTATGTTCCTCAAGTTAATTTGTTTGTGTAGCCAGTCAGCCGTGTAATGCTAGTACTGTTATATAATAGGTTTATTTATGTAATAAATAAATAAATATATATAGTAAAATAACTATAGTTACACATTTCTTATTATACAATAGTGTATATATTTTTCCAAACAATATATTCCTTTACAATTATTCCCTGTTATGGAATAGATAAGCATGCATACAAATCTCAGTAGTTATCGAATTTTGCTCTCCTAGTGTTGAATAAAGTGCTTTATGAAACTGATTTATTCCACAAGATATTAAACAGTGCAGAATAGACATGTAATTTACAGCACACCTAAAACTTTCATGCCGCTCATTCAGCTTCATGCATAAAATATTACTCTGTTGCCTCCAGCTGGGTGACAGCTGAGGTAAAGCTTCTAATAAAGCAGCCACAAGAGGCTCTGCATTTCAGCTGATTATACCAGAGTTGTTGTTAGGCATAATGCAAAGCAATGTAAAAACTGAGAACAAAATTAGTCAGAAAATGAATGGTGGCTTCAAAAAATGTTTCAGGCTTTAAGATTTTAGAACGTGCTTTTATTACTGATTTTATTTCATTTTTGTGTAATTATAATTGGCCAAGAACTTTTCCTTAATTTTGAAAGGTTGTGACTGTGTCTCCACTGGGTCTACGATGAGACTGAAAAAACACCTTGTTTTTCAAGCTGATATGTGGTGGTTTGTAATGAATTATTTTAAATGTAGTTAAAATGCAGTAATAGTGATGGTGGGGTGAAGGTATATATACCATACCCTTATTTTGCTTTATGGTGGTAACTGGCAGGCGGCTGTGGCAGCATGTGACTGCGGCACTGAAGGCAGGAGACATTGACGTGGCCACAGAGCACAAGCACCAGCTGGAGGAGAGACAGCGCAGTGAAGAGAAGCAAAGAGCAGCCACCAACACCCCTTGGAAACCCAAGTACTTCATCAAAGAGGTGAGGTGTTGTGACGCCATTTGGAAATGCTTTTGCACAATCCTCTCACTTCATCTTCCCTACTGCATGAGGGCTGTGGCTTGGAGGGGTGAACAGATTACAGCAAGACACTAGAAGTTCCATCAAAGTTTCTTTATCTCTCCGCCTACTTACTTTGTTACAGAGAGTGATAATAATAGCTGAGTAGAGTGCAGACATGTCAAGCAGAACTACGTTTTCTTCATTTCTCTCAGTGGAACATTTGTAGAGCTATTAATTTAAAAGCACACATTTCTTAAATTCCCAAGTTTACATTGCGAGGAAATTGCATACTTAATAACTAAGCTCATAATATTCTGAGTAAATCCACAAATGAGGCTTTTTTCCCTAGCAAACAAAATATGAATAATTAATATTCCAAAAATGTTGTGTTTGCAGGGAGAAGGTTGGGTGTACCACAATCCTCTGTGGAAGACAAACTGTTGAGGGAAAAATGAGCCATAAGCTCGCCGTCCATCACAAAGGCCAGCCCACAGAGAGGTGGAGCCACAAGGGAAGAGTGCTGGCCAGCCAATGGAACAAGAGCGGCCAGACTGCACTGGAGCAGAGGTTGACCATTTCTCTGACGTCTACCAGAGAGTTCAAGGTGCCAAAAAATAAGAATCAAACCCAAGAGTGGAGTTACCAATCCCAGCAGCTACCCAAAGACTCGAGTGGAGTAACCCAGCTCTGCAGCTAACAGAAGATCTACTAGCCTGTCTGGTGCTTAGGGATGTTCCTCCTTCACTGCTACAGGAAGAATTGAAATGTGGAGGCCAGATGTTGCTTTGGGAAACTTTGCATTTCTTCTTTCCATCTGAATCTGAGTTTGCTCATCCACATATGCTTCCAGGTAGTTCAGAGTTCAAAGTTGTAGCACAGTGGATACCCAGAGAGGCATTTGGGGAAAAAGAAATCGTTTTGATCGGTAACTTCACAGGATATAACTTATTAAACTGAGGTAAAATGCTACTTCTAGACATCCCAGTGTTCAGTCTGGTGTGAATGGTTATGAGCATAATATTGCCCTTTGCTTAGCAGGGAGTTGGTCAGAGAGTCACACAAGAGAAAAGAGATTGCCCATGTAGCTTGTAAAGTAGCTACACATACACCTACACTCATTGCCCATTTCATCTGCTCCATCTACAATATATGTGCAGTTAAAAATTCCAAATTCTGTTTCTTAGCGTTCGTCAATGGTCAGGACCTCCACCATGAACCAGATCACACATAACGCAGCAGTGACACTGACGTAGTGGATCACAGCCAGCAGTCTTCCACCATTGTATCCACTTACTGCTCATTCTGACACACCTACCTTGTTGTTCCACCTTGCAGATGTAGTTAGACAGTTAATCTGAAGCTGCACTTTGTCCTCTTCTAGTCCTTCATCAGTGGTTAGATATTTATTATTAGATTTATCTCTGCCCTGACAAGACCGAGGTAATACTGGTGCGATCCAGAGTAACACACATACACACACACGCACACACTTAAATACCACTAATATGTGAGTATCCCCTGCTATGTTAAGAATGAGCCACGACCTTGTTAATGACAAATGATGCAGAGAAACAGGTCTACAAGTTGTAATTGTGAAATACATAGTGCCCTTATATGGTAAGTGGAGTGTCTGGAATCATTGGAATTCCCAGATTTCATTCACTGCAGCGTCTGATTCTGTAGTGATTATACTTGTACAATTTGATTAGTAAAAGTCATTATATAAAAGATGTAAGTCTAGACTTGTCTGAAGCATTATGTCCTCTCCTCCAAGTAATGGATGGTAAAAGCCAAGAAAAAGTGGAACAGAATTGTGAAATGCAAGTTCAAACCAAAATCATTTCCATAAATCAGGGAGGTCATTGTAGCTGCTTTTTTTTTTTTTTTTTTTTTTTTTTTAAAAGAAGGGCCCCTAACTTTTTAAAAAATTCTTCAGTTGGTTTTTCATGTGTTCTCCAGCTGGCCTCTGTATACCGTATACTACAGCCTTTGGTATGTAGGATGATACCCCCTACTTCTTTCTCAGTGCAGTAGATCCTGGTACGTGCTGGTCACAGAAATTACAATAAAGAAACATTTTTGCAGTAAGCAAAGGATTACAGTATTTGAAGGCAAGTGGCTATTTTTTATTAATACAGCTCGTATTACGCTACTGCACACTCCATTTTAAAAACTTAACTGGGTGTCATATTGCTGCAAGCGTTAGTTTAGATATGACACTGCCATTTTTTTAGCCAAATGTGTCTATTGTATAAGAGTAATTCAAATGTTCATGAATCACAATACACATGTTGCTGAGTAGGCCGTGTGCTGGGTTGTTTTTATTTTGGAGTACCCAAACAAATGACAGCAGCAGGGGCTGCTGATAGAGTTGGCGTGATTTTTGTGTTGCCTCTGGATCTAGGAGACTGAACCGTCGATTAGTGGCTTAGTTAGGGAACTGTAGCTTGCCTGATGTTACACCTAATACTGTTTGCTATTTTGTGTGTAGATTGTAATTTTAAGAGCCACGACCTAGAGGTTCTATTTACAGTGGATGTGGGAGGCAGAAGAGGCGTTTACAGGCCTTATGTGAATGAAGAAGCACTTTTGCACATCTATCACTAGTGAGAGCGCAACATTGGGCCACATTCAATAAATTTATCAACTTTCAGAGATTTAAAGTCTGCTATATGGCCCACACTTGGGTGAGAAGCACCACAATGTATTCAGAGCTTAGACCAAACACTTTGTCCACCAGTGTAGAACACAAAAAGAACTATGCAACATGTTAATTTCACTGTATACAAAATGGAGAGGACTTTCCCATGCTATAGTATGTATTCATTCAAATAAAGACCTCTGTAAACATTCATTCTGTATATTTTCCAGCCACTGGTAAATATATAAACATGGAAGAATCTCCTGGAAGCAGAATAGAATGGTTCTTTGTATGATTAGGCTGAGGTGGATTCTTTTACTGGTCAGTCAGAATGTGGCTTTTGCAACAACTGTGTGTATTATTTTATAATTTTTTAGAAAGATCAAGGGCAGAGTTAAAAAAAAGTCAGTTTCCTTCAGTTGTCATAATTCTTCATACATATCATTTATAAAATACGGTGAACCTCATGTAAAAGACAATTTTAAATAAATAACGTGCTGCCACCTAGAGGACACAAAAATGACCTGCTTGCATGAGAGCACCACTATTCATAAATAAAAGATTCATTTCTACAGGACATTGACCTTAATTGTGTTACACAGAAAAGAAAAGGCAGATAAAGGTGCAGCCTGTGTAGCGTAGTTCATGGCCTTGCTGGTCATTTAGTGTTGCCTGTCTGCAGTGTATGGTGGGCGCCTCTTTCTATTGTAAAGGCAGCAACATGGCGCTACAGGGAATGAGAATTTAACTTGAAACACATGTAGAACTTTTATTATCCAACTGGATCTTGGCTAGATGGGCTGCTGAATAAAATGAAAAGTAAAAAAACAAACAGTGCAAACATGGTCCGCAGAGATAAGGCAAGATCTTTCATTTACTCTTTTAATCACAAAGGCATCCTAACAGTGGCATCCTTATTTTCTTAATTTTTTTTTTTTTTACAATTCCTGGAAGAAGCCCAAATTTAAACACTTTCATTTCTTGATGAGATGCTGCCCTTTTTAAACTTCCATTTGTTCTTATAAATAAATACCTTTAGAGTCCATTACTCTATGAAGTAGATATGGCTGCAAGGATGAGTCAGCATTGTCCTCAAAAATGACTATAACCTCCCTCTCCGTCACACAAAAGAGATGAAGCAAAAGCAGTGCATTGATGAGGGTTTAAAAAAAAAAAAAAACATGGCGCAAGAGATCCAAGATGAAGAGTCAGGACCATTAGAAGCAAAAGCAAAAATAAGCTGATGTAAAGGGGGGGGGATGCAAATGAGTAAATCTAAATAGGAAGAGGGGGGTTAAAAAAAAAAAAGTCACTAAGTATATGCACTCTTCACCCGCATGCTACTCAGTAGTGGATCCACTTGAAGGTGAACTAAGCCCAAGTGCATTCAGGCTAGAAAGTAATGCAGCATTTTATAAAATCCTACAACTAACACAAGTCTCCCTCGCTCCTGGCAGGCAAAGTGGGTCTTTAGAAAAATGGGCCTTCTAAGAATCTGTTTCTCCCCAACACAGCAGACAAAGAGGGGGGGCACATCCTTTATCCAACAGTCTATCTACAGCATTCACACATCACCTGAAGCGCTGCTGAACCAAACAGCAGGGCCAGTCGACAAGAGAAAAAGGTGAAGAAAAAAAAAGGAAAGGAAAAAACAGATACTTCCATTTTAGAATTATTGCATAAACTTCTCAAAACCAAAAAGGAAATAAATCCACAATAATAAAACAGTAATATTTCAGTGTTTCGCAATGACTGCTGTGTTGAGATTCACATTCAAGTGACAATGATCTCTCTGCATTCCACTAAATAGGTGGGAGGATTTTTGGCCCTCTGTACTGCATACCACTCCATAGCCCTCATACTCCATAACTTTTATTATCATTTTTCTTTTATCAAAAAGTAACAAGTTAGCACAGGCTCTGAAAAAAAACAACAACAAAAAACAACAACAAAAAAAAAACAATGGGATCTCTTTGGTGCTACTGCTCCAAGGTTCATTCAGTTTAAATCACTTCAATGTTTTATTACCATTGTGGTGGATTAGGTTAGACTGTACCACAAAAACAGGGTTGCCATCTCCATGGATAAAACAGCTGTACTGCCTTACCAACACATTCAAGTACAAAAGAAAAGACAAGGGAAAAAAAAAAGTCCATAATCATTAGATTAAAACCAACAGAGATCCCCATCCAGGCCCTCTCCTCCAACTCCTTCAGTCAGATCACACATCCTCCACATCGTCATGGCAAGCACAGCGTCAAAGCCTCCAATCAAATACTTCCAAGGTGGTCGGACGCCAGACGACATGTTTGCTATTCTTCTTGATTTGTTGGATTACTGGTTGCATTTGTCATTGTCTTTTTTGCCTCATTTGCCATTTTTACCTTTTCCGTTTAATAGCTAAACTGATTTTTTATTCAGTTTCTTGCCTTTTTTTAGCACTAGTTTGTTTTTAACATATCCCCGCTTCCTTTTGGCTGTCTACAGAGAAAAAAAAAAGAGGACACATTAAAAACCGAGAAATACTTCAAACTATCCAGTGCTTTAAATTGTACAGGATTATAAAAACTGACCTTTTTTGAGGTGTACTTCTGTTTGGCTGCAATGTTGCGGAGCTTGTGGTCCAGAGCCTGTCGGTTCTCCTGTTTCTTCACTCTGTAGATGCGCACTAGCCAGTGCTCAGAGGTGAACGCCTCCTCCAGGTGCTTCAAGCGAATGTCCTTGTTGCCAATCTCTGCATTTCGTGTCCGGTCAAAACCAGGTGGAGTACGGAAGTCCAGCTGCAGAACATACAGCATTTTATTGAGAGGCGTCCACAGACCATAAAAAACTCTCAAATGTTAGAAAAAACAAAGACCTTTACCTGCATCTCTCCAAAACGGTAGTAAGACATCTTGTACATAAGGCAGTTGAGCAGGGTAGGAGAGCCAGCCTTATCAACTCTAAACTCTCCTTGAGGAGTAAAGTAGTCACTCTCCTGGATTATATAAAAAATTGTCAGGGGTTAGCATACTACTAAATAAAGTTGAAATCTGTAATGATATAAACAGTAGACACATTCAGCAATATCAAAACTAATCCATTTTTGAGTGAAATGCAAGCCCGCAAACATACCCGGATGTCTTTAGGATGCTCCCCCTCTGCAATGCGCACCATCCACAAGAACTTGTTAATGTCATCTCCTGAGTACCCAATCACGCCACCAAAAATGATAAGGACATAATCCACATCCAGGGACTTCATAATGTCATATGCTGCACTCTCATTGGATGACATTGCCTTGCCCACCTGCGTTATAAAAGTAATAATAGTGATAATGAGCACTACTGTCCACAAGATGGCACTAATGAGGCATGGCTGTAATCAAAATGTCCACTACAAATGATGGAATGTTCTAACAGTAATTTCCTTAAATCTTATGCATTAGAAAACCTAATAATAAAAAACCTTTAGCTAATCTGTGAGATTTCAGCTTTATTAAACAGCCATGCAAATTCTTCCCAAATGATCAACTGTGTTTTCCAGCTGCACCAGTAGGTGTCATAATGGAACAGGATAATCTTGATCTTAATCATTTAAACTTGAAGAAAAAAATCTTAAAAACTTAAAAAAAAACTCAAAAAGAATAACTTCTACACAAAACAAATGAAAAAATCTGGATTTTAGCTGTCTGTCTGAACGAAGCCTTATTGTTAAGAAATGTTCTCACCAGTGCTATGTGACTGTTGTTCCACGTATTATTGTCCACTAGTGTAGTTCTGTTAGCCATGCCTGCTATCTGATAGCCGTAGTCCCACCAAGACATGACCCGTGCGTGCTCATCTGTGTTCTGTCTCAGCCAGTAATACGCCTCACGAAAGTCGTCTAGAATGTTCCTTGACCTGCAAGAACCCAGACAGACTCAGAGAGAGACCGAACAATTGTGTGTCCCCTCCTGCTTACATTGAAGTTACACTGGCTGGTTTGTGTGTGCGAGTCTTCTTACCCGTCATGGTTATAAGATGCCAGCACTACACTGGGGCTGGAGTAAGCGTTGCTGGTGACCCAAGTGCAGTGCACAGCAAACATCATCAGCAACATCAGCATCAACATGGTCACTATGCTCTTAATGTTGGGCCCAAGCCCTTCTTCTGGTCTGTCCTGCTCAGACACATGCTTGCGCACTTTCCCTGCCTGCAACAAGCACACATGCACACTCAAACTTTAACTTTCCAAATCATGTGCAACAAAACAAGATTGCAAACAGGATATATTTTTACCATCTAACATTGGAACTCTAACCAATAACTACAACAAAAAACTACTGGTATTGGGCCAATGCAACAGACTAGACATGTAGTCATGATCTGAACTGCTGTAGTCATGCAGAGTGAAAATTTCAGTTGGGATGTTTTTCAGCAGTAGACAACAGAACTGCAGTTGTTAAGATAAAATAAATACAGTATACATTTCCAGTGTTTTACCATTTTCCAGTAGTAAAACCTAAAAATGTGAAACCAGTACTTGCCGTTATTACAGATTTTTTTATCTGCTGTGGAAACCCCTAACAGGAGCAGTCAAAAATAACTTAATAATGAGATTTCTGTATAAAAAGTTATTTAATCACTGGATCAGTCACAACCAAGTGTTCATTACCGGATATAATTGCCAGTACATATTCTACACATTCTACAAATTCTATATTGGTGCATCCCTACTGCAAATATGCTGATGTTTAAAGTTAGATGTGATCTTGGGGCAGTGGAGTGGGGCACCCATCTCTACCTTGTCATAGAGATTTCCTGAGTTCCTCTTGTCATCTTCGTCGCTGCTGTCCTCAGCCGGCGGGTTCTCCCGCTTCATGTCATCTCCCAAATAGTGTTCAAACACACTGGAGAAAGCGATGGCGGACAGCATGCACACCACTGGGGTCAGGGTCAGCATGAGACGCACCATGACGCCCGCAAAGTACACTGCACTGATGGCGTAGAGTGCCACTGGAGGGCAGCAAAAAAAAACTGCAGTAAACACCAGCATTCTCAACAGTAGTATAAGCTTAATAAGCAGCATGACTTTGATCAAACAAGGAAAAAGCAAGAAGTTTAAATCAATGGTCCTTAATTAACATTTGGCATAATTTTTTGTACAAAATTATAAAGTATAAATCTGTGAAGAACCATAATTAAAATAGGTGAATAGTGGATAAATCCCCCTCTTTAGCTTGCCAATCGTCTTCTAGGCAACGGCAGTTAATTTAAGGATCACACGTCATACTCCGAAGTCTTTCATAGTGCTGAGACAACAAATAAGCAGTCAGGACATAAGGTTAAACAGGCACTGCTGAAACCTCTTGTATGGTTTTACCCTGTCTGCTGATGCAATGGAGAGCAAGTAAAGGGTCTGAATAAACAGGTAGAACAGACTGGAACAATATGGTTGAAGGAAGCAACATAAACTGCCTGTGGTCTTCAAGTGTCTTGTCAGAAGTGTCTAGTCCCAACCCTGAATTAAGAACTGCAGGGGATTCAGCACCAAATATGCTCCAGGACTACTTTCATTTGGAAAAAAGGCAAGTAGACCTCAGCATTGTGTGGGTCAGGTACATATGAAGAGGTCTCACCAAAAACCCGTTCATCATTGATGTTCTTGATGCAGAACCAGAGTCCGGCCGGAAAAGTGCACACCAGGATGTGCAGATCAAAGAAGAAGGACACCCAGGTGGTGGGCTGGTGTTCTGATACGGAGGCTATGATGGGAATGTGAATCTTGGCATATCTGAAGCATACACAGTCAGGAAGACAGAAAGGATCTGGATTATGTAAAATTATCAGTATACCATCGTATGCAAAAGTTTGGGCACCGCTTAATAATAAATAACAGATTTTGGTGAATTTGGAATTGTGAAGATGTAAACAGTTTCTCTACGACGCGAGAAAAAATACATAATATTTTCAGCAAATACTGATGCATGGTTACTTTTTATGCCAAAAAATAAAAACATTATGTGCAAAAGTTTGGGCACTCTACATAATCAGTACTTAGTAACACCTCCTCTGGCAGGTATCACAGCTTGCAAACGCTTTTTAGAGCTTAAAGCCTTTACTTTCTTGGGATATTCTCCCATTCTTCCTGGCTCCTAGTTCTGTAATGTTCTTTGGTCGTCTTGCATGCACAGTTCTTTTAAGATCTACCCTCAAATATTCAATGATGTTTAAATTAGGGGACTGTGACGGCCATTCCAAAACCTTCAGCTTGCATCTGTTGTAGAAGCCATCCTCTTTTCAGCTTTATTACAGATGGTGCTTCCAGAATTTGCTGGTATGGAGTGGAATCCATTCTTTCATCCACCCATGCAATGTTTCCTGTGCCACTGGCTGCAACACAACCCCAAAGCCTGATAGATCCACCCCCATGCTCAATGGTTGGCAAGGTGTTCTTTTCGTGAAATTCTGCTCCTTTTTTTCACCAAACATTCCTTTGCTGATTGTGGCCAAAGAATTCTATTTTAAAGTCATCAGTCCACAACAATTGTTTCCAAAATACATCAGGCTTCTGTAGATGTTCTGTTGCATACTTCTGACATTTGTTGGATTTTAGGATGGGGATGCAGGTAAGGTTTTCTTCTGCTGACTCTTCCATGAAGGTCTTGTGGAACAGTGCACCACCACTCCTGA
>JBBIGC010000007.1:16649272-16682461 GCA_037576955.1 Lepidarchus adonis | reverse complement strand
CATCAATAACTTTCATTTTCAGAGTCTTACACAGCTGCTTAGAGGAACCCATGGTTGTTGAGTGTCCACAAGTGTATTCACAAGGTTTTAAGAGTCAGAGTATTTATAAAGCGGGGGCAGCCATAGCCCAATGGTTAGAGAAGTGGGTTTGTGACAGAAGGGTCCCAGGTTCGATTCTCGGAACCAGGCAGCAGGCTGAAGTGCCCTTGAGTAAGGCACCTAACCCCCAACTGCTCACCATATACATCGCTCTGGATAAGAGCGTCTGCTAAATGCTGTAAATGTAAATGTAAAGCTTTGAATTGGCACCAGCTGACATTTACTAAAAAAAAAAGAAACTATGCCTCAATGATTGCTTAAAATATAGTGTATTTTTTCCATGTCCTAGAGAGAATCACCAAAATATTTGCATAAGACTATATATAGTCTAATATGTATTGTGTAAAAGCAAAATTATATACCTGATACATAAGAAAAACATTTCTATGAAATTATCACAAATAATGAGAATTTCAGACTGCCTGAATATATCAAACATTTAACCAAAGAAGTCCTCAGGGAGATGAGGTGGGACAGTATTTCTTGTTTTTGACAAAGAGAACAGGGGGAAGAACTGCTGCTGTGTCTCCATTTGACCAGTTTTGTTCTCACTCACTGGTATACACTTGTCCACTAGTTAGCAAAAGCACACCAGCAGAGCAAGTAATGCTGTTCTCACTTCGGGTGAACATCATTCTGATCATTATCTCCTAGCATGACCTTCTCTTTTCTCCCCTGACTGCAGTGCAGAAGGCTGATTCTGCACTGTGTGGATCCGACAGCATGGCCCATACCGCCCTCTCCCCTGCAGACTGCTGCATAAGGAGTTACACATTCATGAATTTATGACAGCAAGAAGATTTCCAGAGTAAATTGGACAGCTTGATAATTTTCTGAGTTTTCATGAACCAGACATAATCCAACAATAATGAATAATTTTGGACAAACAGTTAAAAAGGTGTGCACTTACCCTGTGTCCCACAGTGAGTAAAACCGACCACTCCAAGGTGCAATGTAGCCTGAAAACCCAGAGCACAACCTGTAGTTAAAGTACTTATTAATAAGAGCACCACCTAACCCCCTGGAAGGATCTAAAGAGTCTATTCCAGCAGGCCAATATCTCGCCTATACTGGGATTGGGGAACATACGCACTACATCATCACATGCATAAAGAGCAATGCTAGAAAGACAGGAGCAGATTACGAAGGGCATAATCTTTAATGATGTGGTGCTGAGTTGATGCCACATTTCCTCCAGTCTCACCCGTGTAGGTCAGATAAATGACTGTAAGAAACACCGCTCCAGCAGCCAGAGACACTCCAAGGAAAAAGAGCGTCTGAAACTCCTGCTTTGTCAGCCTGTCCTTGAGATACTGCAAGAAAGCATAGGCCTGCAGCAGTGCAAACACACCTGCAGAGACAAACACACACACATGGGTCAGGTGTGACTGGGAGCTGTGAGTTGTTGCATTCTGCTGATTATAGATCTTGTTTCCCATCCATAAAATATCAAACATTGACCTAGAGTGTAGAAGAGTGACTTTTTTAGTTTACCAAGACCCTTGAAGAAAACCTGACTTACCTGCTGCAGCCATGTGCTCACTAGTCCTTATAGGCTGGAAACCCACAAACGGAATTTGCATGGACAGCACCAAGCCCACTATATAAAATGTGCTGTATGCTGAAAAAAATGAGCATAAGGTTATATGTTAGAATTGCAGAACCTCTCTGTGACTTGTTGACAGCAAGGTTATTCATCCCATTCCAATTTAGAGCTCCATTTCCATTTTAGTGTAGGCAGGAAAAAGGAAGCAGCAGTGAGTGGAGCAAATGAGTGAGCCAAGCAGGCCCTGTGCAGGGAAGCAGGGCCTAAGCACACACTGAATAATCTGTAAACAGAACCACACTGCTCCCATCAGAGCCAGAGCTCAGAAAGAGAGAGGAAAAAGGTATTAATATGACACTCAAATGCAAATCTATCCTGTCTTCCCAATTATGAACAGGAATGCTAAGATGCCTTAACCCTATTTAGAAATAAAGTAGTACCAAAAGCAACATTTCAACCTTTATTTCAGCCAATGCTCCACTCCAACCACAGTTCCCCTCCAATAACATTAAAATTAAGACGTGATAATTTGAGATGAGACTGAATAAATGCAGAATGGGAAGGTAAAACAGCAGATTGCTTCAGGAAGTTAATAAATCACATAACATGAGTTATACACTGAATCTGAGACCAAACAGAGGCAAAAACAACCATCCAGCAATGCTTTTTGTAAATTTCTAATTAAAATGAATAACAATGCAAATACTAAGGTTGCACTGCCAGTCACAAAGCATCTGGGAAATAATTAGTCTGTGCTTCGTTCAGTCATAGTCCAAGTCCGTTGGAAAGCTGAACTGGACTCCTGCCAGAGACAGGTGGTGACAGTGTTTGGGCATTTATCAGGAATCCACAACAACGATAAGTGGCATGTGTATGAGAGATGGAGAGTGATCAAGCTGAGCTGGATGGGGTGATTGAAAGGGGAGTGATGGATGACTGAACGTAGCTTTTGTTCCTCCAGCTGTCAGGATTTTATTTTATTCCATTACACCTAAAAGAGATCACCTTCATCCCTACAGATGTTACACTGATGAGAAGTACAACTCTGTCCCACAGCCTCTGACACAAAATCAGACAGAAGCCCTTAGCGATTACATCCCAACACCAAAATAATAGCCATAGTGTTACCAAAAGTCGATTACAAACAAGGTTAGGCCAAAGAGAAGCCGCTCACTCCCCAAGTGTTGACTAAAAGCATGTTTGATAAGTTGCATCCACTGATGGCCACTAAAGGCAGGGTAGGTAATAAACATAAAAGGAAACAGGGCAGTCAAATTATTCTATAGAATAATCGCAGCTGCATAGTTCATTGTGATCAATTGCTGTTTAGTTTATTACATCTACATATGGACAAAAAAGCTTTGAGTGAACCTATTTGAGTAATTCAATGACATTATTTCAACATGTAAATGTATTGATGGACTGCAGTTTCATTACCAATATAGGAGTCTTTTTGTTAATGTATCATATGCAGTGATCAGCAACATCATCAAAACTATGGACAGTGATTGTAAATTACATTACAATTGCACCTGCCAAGGGGTGAGGCAGATCAGGTAGCAAATAAGCATTTCTTAGCTGGACACTTGAAAAAAGCAGGAAAAATTAGAAGCTTACAAATCTGAGTAATTTTTACAAATGTCAAAATTGTGATGGCAAGACGACACAAAACATCTCCAAAACAGCAGGTGTGTGTGTGCTTTTTCTGTTCTGCTAATGCTTTTGTTAGATATCCATTGGTTTATCCATAGGTTTCTCACAAGTACTGTTAAGAACAGTCTGCTGAAGGTGTTGCTCCAAATGTCATGTGTGAACGACAAGGCTACAATCACAGTTTCAAACTCAAAGCAACATACATCACACAAGCAGCGGAGCTTGAACCTGTACTACTACTAGTGGTCTGAAGGGAACTATGGACAAAATGTACAGGCCCTATAAATATATAAACACTGTGGTGTTAATCAGAATACTAACAAAGTGCTAACCAGGTAATATCAATTTACAGATTTGCCAACCATTCAGTTCTAATGAAAACTAGAAACAGCAGTAGCAGATCCTCTACAAAAAAAACATTTACAGCAGTTTCTACTTGAAGTGCATTTGATCATTAAAAGTCCACATTTATGCAGTCCAGTCAAGATCATTACATGTAACAGTGTGATACATTTTTAAGCACAATAGTAACATTCATTCACACTTTTTTTTTTACAGTATCAGGAATGATAGAAATGGTCAGAAATAAAGAGCAATCAAAAGCATCTTTGGAATATTTGCTCATAACGCTGTTGAGATGATCTGTGGTCTAATCTGTCTAATTTATTAGCCAGCTGAACAGCAGATCTGTGTGACTGATACTCCATGGGGAGCTAGATGTAGCACCTGTGCAGTGGGACCCAGCATTTCAGAGCAATTCTAGATGGAGCTAATGCCCAGCATCCATCACAGGGCCCATTTCCTGGCTGCAGCAGCTGGGCCAGTGCTCCAAGGAGCCCTGAGGAGAGGACTAATAAAAGTCTTAACAGAATTAGCAGAAAGGAGCATCAGGGCCCTGCTCCTCTATCAGAAAACTGCTGCAGGGCTCACACACATTCACACAACCTTCAATTATACGTTCACCTCAAGCTGAGGCAATCCGTCAAAAAAAGTCCTGAAAATGAGGCTTTGCTCTTCAAAAAAGCTCCTGCACCTCCACTGATGGGAGGGTGGTGTCAAAGCTCAAAGCTGTTATTCTAGCACTCTAGCACTCTAGCACAGGCCCTACTGGAGACAGTTAGGTTGTGTTTTGCTGGTAACAACTCTACTAGGATGTGGATTAGGGGCCTTTGTTTTCCACATGAAAGCTTCAGCAGGCCTCTGATCAGCCAGTTTATCTGATTGGTTGTGAGAAGCAGAGAGGAGTAGGTGGAATAAATTTGCCATTAAAGGGTACCATCTCAGTTAAATGTGGTCCTTGCTGGGCAGCCCCTAGTAAAACACAAAATGCTACAGAGACTGAGCAATTGTGCATGGCAAGCAACACGAGGCCCAGCCCTCCATATTCACATGTGTGCTTATGCTGAAAGCAAGGTTCTGTATTCATAACTGGAGGAGAAAACTGAAGTCTCAAACCAGCATTGTGTGAAGTGCATGTAGGTGGTAGTGCCCATGTCTCATAAAAAGGCAAACACTTACCAATGTAAAGCCTCCTGCTGTAACGCTGCATAAGGAGCAGCACAAACACATGTAGAGGAATCAGGTTGATGATGAAGACATAGCCTCCCCATGCTGACACCTGTAACATGCACAAACAGACGTTTAGGCAGGACCTGCTAGCTGGCTGAAGGTTCTCAGAGCCAAGTAGGTGTCAGAGCCTATTCTGAAAACAAAGGCTTTGGTTGTTATTCTGTCATGAACATGTTTAGAAAGCTAGAGACAAAAGGATGACTGGGGTAGAACTGCAGGACACCATTATTAATGAGCACTGCCTACGTCCAGAGGGAAAAGGCTCTTAGGGCTCAAACGGCTCATGTTCATTAATGCCACAGGTTTGTGTTGCCCTCCTGAGTCCTGCGTGATGGATTGTGTTGTTTGCTCATTTATTTACTTTACATAGTTTCTTAATGAGATCAGAGAAGGAGAACACACGCACATCCACCACCTGAGCAATGACACAATTATGAGCTACAATACCCAACACGGTCATGTAACACTCACAATCCCCTAACGCATTTTTGCACAGACTCCAGCATTCACATGCAATTTCATACTAATGTGAGCAGGAAACTTCTCTGTCACATTCTCCTTCTTGATGGAGTAATGAAATGCACTGTCAGCTGGAGAACCAAATGGTATGCTAAATTAAACACGATATAACTCTGCAATAATATTATGCACAACACTCACCATATAGAAGTAAGAAAGGCAACAGCCAATGGTCCAGAACACTGAGCCTGTCTTAACAGACTTCACCTGAAAGAGACAAGACAGAGAAAAGTGATACTTATGATAAATTACACTTTATTTTTAATTGTGACTGACAGACAATAGCATTGTCACAGCACCCAAAGGTAGCAAATTGTCACTCCACCTGAATGCATGATTAAGACACATCTAATAGGAATATAAGTAGATGTTCAAACAGCATGTGTGATTTAATTTTTCCCACCTACAGTAGATTACTCATAGTGCTGTAGGGTGGCGTATAAGTAAGCTATGTGCATGAAGGAAGCTTCCCTTTAATGCCGTGGACATAATTTTAAATGGATGGCATTAAATGCAGCAGTCAGTGATAAGCTTATTTAAGAGTCCAAAATCATAATTATGATTAACAGTGCAGTATTAATCTCTGGAAGCCTAATACACAGGGCTAGGAGTACAGCAATAAAGAAGTCATAGAAGAAAGCATATTCAAGCTTTAACCAGAAAGACTCATTAAATTCATACAATCTCATGCCGAATGGACCACATCCTAACTGTGTTGGGTCAATGAGGTGAGGCACTGCAGGCTGCGTGTGGTACTCTGTACCACATGCTTGTCCTATAGGCCTTTTTTTTTTGCTGTGGGATTAAATGTAATAGTGTCTGGCTAATAATATTTTCCTTCTTATCAAGTCAGTTCTCTTAAATGAGAGGTGTTAGCTAACTATAATTTAATAATCTGGCCTTCACATAGAAGCAGACATGGAGGAATTGTATTTCAAAAGCATCCAGAATATAGTCAACTTGTACTCATTATCTTTTAATGATGACGTTATGCAGTGATGAGGAGAAAAATACTATGAATATACTAGTAAATAATTCTATATAAAATAATTAAATAAGATTAGAAATAAATGTTTAATTGCCCACACCACTTGTGTGTCTCAATGCACAAAGGGAAATAGCTGTGGTCCAAGTATTCCAATATGAAAGTGCAATGTCCATAGTTTATAGTTGGCCAAGTAATAACCCCCAGAGAGAAACACAGAGTATAATTCCCTGAACCTTTGTAATAGTCAAATTAACTTTACATTAAATTAATAACAAAAAGCAGTATTTAGTAAATGAAAAAAAGAGTTCACTTTACTACTCTGTCGTTACTCTCTTCAGCAGGATCCAGTTTCATTGTTCATGCTTAAGGTTAGTTAAGTATAAATTGCCGTATCATTTCTTCACAGTGAACAGAACCACCACCTCCTACACTCCCCGGCCATTTACCTTTATTAGGTACACCTTGCTAGTACTGGGTTGGATCCCCTTTTGGCTTCAGAACTGCCTAATTCTTCATGGTATAAATTCAACAAGGTGTTGGAAGCATCCCACAGATTTTGGTCCATATTGACATCAGAACCATAAAGTTGCTGCAGATTTGTTGGCTGCACATTCATGAAGTGAATCTCCTGTTACACCAAATGTGATCTATTGGATTGAGACCTATTGACTGTAGAAGCCACTGAAGTACAGTAAACTCAGTGTCATGTTCAAGAAACCAGTTTGAGATGGTTTGAGCTTTGAGGACGTGATCAGCAACAATACTCAGGTAGGCTGTGGCATATAAACTATGCCAAATTCTGACTCTTCCCTTTGAATGTCGCCGCTGAATTCGAGAGTCATCTAGCCAAGCAACGTTCTTCCAATCTTGTATTGTTGGTGAGTCTGTGCAAAGTGTAGCCATAGGTTCCTGTTCTTAATTGAGAGGAGTGTCAGTCTGCTCTTTCTTCTGCTGTAGCCCATCTGCTTCAAGGTTCAATGTGTTGTGTGTTCAGAGCAGGGCTGCAACAACAAAACGATTTAATCGATAAAAATCGATTACTAAGAGTCGGCAACGCATTTCATAATCGTTTCGTTGTGTCGCTCGATGCGGAGACGTTTGATTATTTAAAAAAAAATAGAAAAAAAAACCTTTAGTTGAGTGCGGAGCACACTCAGTCTTTCTTGCGTGTGCACGGATGCTAGCAGTTAGCGCCTCATAGACAGGGCAGAGCAAACATTTAAACAAACAAGCACAGGAAGATAAATCTGTGCGTTTCACACTAAATACACAGAAAGAGTGTGTTAACTGCAAAATATGCAAAGCGACATTGCATGGGAGCAGCAGTAATAGCAAAACTGTGCTATTACACACACTCATACTATCTTTTTGATTCCAGAAAAAAACAGCAAACCATGAGCGGCTTCTTGATGGGAAATGCATCATGGTCACCACAACCGCTGTCTTCACAGACATTTTCCTCAACATGCTCGACACTGACATGAGGCCTCAGTCGATGGTTGAAGATGACGGCTTCACTAAAATGATCTGCACCCTTGAACCCTGGTTACACTCTGCTTTATTATTATTGTAACAGCTCAAGGAGCAACATGTCAACTGTCTCTCACTGGATATTTTCTCCTTTTCAGACCATTCTTGGTAAACCCTATAGATGGTTGTGCATGAAAATCCCAAAGGTTCTTTGCAAGTTTCAACAAGTTAAATGTAGACTTTTTAAGACCTTTTAAGATGATTATGAATAAAATTTAAACTAATTTCAGGTCCAAACTGGTAAAAAAATATATCCTACAATTACTGGCAAAATAAATTAATCTCCTCACTTCTGCATTTAATTAGAGTGAAGAGATGGTCACATTCAGACAGAGTCCCAGTTACAATACTGTGTAAGGGCCTGTCTGAATTTCAGCTGTATCCTTTAAAGGCCTTCAATTTAGATTTTTAAATGTTAGACTTTTACAAAAACCAAGTAGATCAGCAGCTTCTGAAACACCAGCATTTTTGGCACCAACAACCACACAAAAGTAATTTAAATTGCACTTTTTCCCCTATTTTGGCAGAAAGAAGGTCATTATCCAGTCAATTAAGAGGGTTAAGGAATATGTAAAGAAACTTTAAGAGCTTTAATGACCATTGGATGAACGCAAAAGTGTAGATCATGAAAGTACTTACCCAGAGGTAGTAGGTGAACTGCAGGGCAAAGATAGCAATGCCCTCATTGTCAAAGGAACCAGCAACAGAGCGGGAGATGTAGCCTGGAACTATAGCGATAAAACATGCAGCCAGTAGCCCTGCGCCCTGATTCCATAACTCTCTCGTCAGTAGGAAGGTAGAGATCGCGGTCAGGCCACTAAAGATCGGAGCCAGGAACACACACACATCACGGATGTGCACGGTCACATGGAGAAGATTCAGTAGGTAATGGATTAGACCTGCAGTCACCATCAAACCAGGATACACCTGCAAACAAACACCAGGTAAGAGACAAAAAAAGAAGAATGAAAATACACATTATCACAATACATTATCACAATAAACTCAATGCATCACAAACAATTCAAGAAGTTAACTGTTCCTTAATTAAGAACTAAACGTATTGTAACCAGGATATTTCACTACTTACTGGAGTCTCACACATACAGGCACACACGATAGTCAAAAATATTCCCTAGTCAACACACAAAGTTCATGATGACTAATTCATGCAAAGCTTTGTTTTTTGGAGAGAGGCCAAAAAAATAATCAGCATGAAGAAAATTAAACTTCATTAAAATACATTATACAGTGATGCCTTAATATAAAAAGTATAATTAGAACGGTTGTCTTTTTCCAGATTTTTTGAAAGATTAAATTTAGTTTCTCACAGCATTGCAAATGTTCAGCAGAGAACACACTTCAAACTACGAAAGGTTGCTGAATTAGAACATGGTTTATTAGCATGAAATCTGTGGTTATATGAGCTAGTAGACAGAGAATGAGTACAGCTGCATATGGCTTTTCACTGCTGCTTCCTTGAAAGCTCAGATTTCCACATGCTTCACTGAAGTGATATATTTGTCAGTTTGAAATAAATAATGTAATTCTAATACAATGTGCTATAATGCAAAAAGCATGTCTTCACTTCATACTACCTTGAAATTGACCGGGTTATTTAGTTTTTATTCCTTTGAATTAATAAAATTGTCCATCTCTCTTCATTACATACCTTTCCATCTCATCAGAACTGCTCTGGCTCTCAGCATTGCAGACTCTACTCATGCCCCATCCCCTTCCCTCCCTTTAATCCCCCCATCTGCAGCAAGAGATATCATTTTAAGATTTTCTGACTTTAAATAAGAATCACATAACTAGGAAGTAATGGTTTAGAACAAGAGGAAATTCGGCTATAAATGGAAAGCAGAATCCAAGTGTTAGTTGTTGGACCCCTGGAACATAAATATACAATTTTGCTAAAGTACAGGCAAATACAATACAGAACAAAGAACAACTGAAAGCATAAGAATGAAACTATTCTTATCGGTTCCTTCAGCCCTGCTTCCATCCTGTCTTAATCTTAGCTTTGCTGCCTATGAATGGCCGTATAATGTCTGCTACGACTGTCCACAGCTGCAGATGTTTGGCTCTGTTTGCTGCAGCTCCCTACAGCTCCCACACAAGAGCTGTCATGCAGTGAAAAAGCTCACTGCAGAGCACTATCAAAGCCTGCCATAGCCGAGAGGGCCAGCTCGTTAGCTTAGCCATGCAACACTAATGTCATGCTCTGGATGTGAACATAGCAACTAAGAGGAAGGAGCGTGTCAAGTCAAAGGCTTAGCCATATTGAGGGAGCCCTAAATATGCCTTCTGAAAGAGTTCTAAAGAAAGCATACTCTCTATTGTGTCTGCAAACTGAAGACAAGTCTGCATCCTCTCTAAGCATGGCAGTGCCGTTTCTGGCTGGATGGGAAGACAGTGGGCCTCAGAAGGCAGCTTTGATGCCTGCTAGGGTACAAAGATGCATGAACAGGTGATTATTCCATTAAATGCATTATGTACACAGGCATGAATAGGGTAGCACTATAGGGTAGCAATGTATGGAATTCATCTGCAATCACCTAAGCCTACATCAACCGACCAGTCTGATGTGGTTCTCTACTGGACATAATGGAATACAAGATTAGTGACTGATGAAGAAAACAATAAGAACTGCAACACACACTGATGTTTTTAGAAAAACTTTTTGAAATTCTTTAGCAAGAGTCCCAATATGTAAGCTTGAGCCAAAATTGCTGTCTAACTGCAAAGGAGATCTAGTTCTTTGCTTATTTATTTAGGTATACAGCACACATCACTTCCAGTGACCAAAGCATTGTATTCTGTAGCTCTACAATAACAGATTACCACTGAGCAGGCATTATATAGGTGGTGGACTACTTAGCACAGCAGTGTCACTTGAATAATAACAATGTTATTATGTTATATGGTGTGTTAATCACTACAGGCCAGAAAATAATTTAATATTTAAAAATATGCAGCAAACTGTGTCCCTTTTAAAACTAGAGCAGCAACGCCGCATATGATCCTCTTGTAGCAATGCAACACACAAACACCTCATAGAGTTACTGTAGGATCCTGACACTGTATAATTTATTAACCTTGTTTTCCCGGTTTGTCAGACAACTAACACTGACAACTGTAAAGAAGAAAGTGAAGCTGATAAAATAGACCAGAAGCGTTGATACCAGGAAGGTGTCAGTGATTGACTGTAAAAGGTTTTCAAAAAATGTGTCCTAAAATGAAAGCGGTACTGGCAAGTTTAGCTGTTTATTATCCAATTATGCATTTTAACTGTTAAATGATAATTTCACTAAAATAAGCTACTGTCAATTTATAAAAAAAAATGTCTTACTGTTGTCTACTAGCTTTCTACTGGAGACTATGGCATGATGTAATGAAATTATCAGAAATATTAATTCTACTGTGATTGCCCATACCGCCTACTACTTAGCACATGCTTAGAGTTCAGAATAATCTGTGAATAGAAGAGCATCCTTACCGTACCACCCACTATTCTGCCAAGTGGGTACCATGCCCTCTCATCAAACCAGTTGAGGAATTCATAAAAGCCATTCGTACTGAGGTGATGAGTTGATCTGTAGTTGAACCTACAAGTTAAGAGACAGGAGAAGAAAGTATGCCATTACTGGTGAGACAAAGAATAAAACAGTTCATTTTTGCAATTCATTTAGAGTGTGGAGAAGAAAAGGTGAAGACAGTCACTAGAAGTGTTAGAAACTCTGTATCATAACAAAAATCCCCATTACCAAGCTCTTATTCAATGTGTGTGCATTATGTTGACTTGTACCAGTTTATTTTAGAGCCACAACAGAAAGCACTCTCAAAAATAATAACAATAAAAGGTCTTTATGATGACACAGGTTCAAAATTTGGGAATCAAAGTATTGCTTTAAAAATTAAAAAATTACTTAACTAAGAGTACATCTGATGATCAGTCCGATATCTATTGTGATTTTCCACTAAGCACAAGAAAGCTATAAAAGCATAATGAAAAGACCAATAAGGAGATATACGTAGAGCAATGTCTGAACCCTTACTATGAGAGTGTAGGCCAAACCCATAGTGGAAAGACAATTTAGGTTAACTAAGAAAAAGACTACTGCTCATGTAATGCTTAAGTTCAGGTAATTGAAGAACCTACTAGTGTTTCCACAGCTCTCAGGCATAACTATTGCAGTCATCTATACACACTGTGAACAGCACAGAAAAAAGACTGCTGCCACTCCTCATCATGTGGACATTCTTTGAGTGCCTCTCTTTGGCCACGAGACTCTTCACCACCTCCATATGTGAAATCTTTAACCACCTTGTAATCTGAAGTCTGAATCTTTTGCAACCGTACTATTTAAAACAGTGGAATCGAAGTATTCTAGACAGATACTGTGCTATATGTGCATGCTTCTCATATTCCCTTCTAACCAGCTGATGTATGGAGCACTGAATACACTGAATTACCACTGAAGCAAATTAGCCTTATTGTGTTTTCTGGTGTGTGTGTGTGTGTTTACTCTCATTGGCTTGTTAACACACAACTAATCAGCCAGTCAGATGGCAGCAACTAAATACATGTAGGCATCTTAACTGCTGATCTACTGCTTCTAAATGATAGAAAAGCAACAGTAGCTAAAATAACTACTCATTTCAACCAAGGTTGCAGAACATCTATGCACAAAGTATTGATCTTTGAAGTGCTACAGCAGCAAAAGACCACACCAGGAGCAACTCCTGTCAGCTCAGAACAGGAACCTAAGACTCACAAATTGAACAATACAAGATTGGAAAAACATTGCCTGGTCTTAAAAATCTCAATCAAAAAGTCAGAATTTGGCATAAAATAAACAGGATCATTCCTATCTTGTGTCAACAGCCCAGACTAGTGGTGGTGGAATGGTGTAAGGGACCATTCTTGGCACACCTTGGACCCCTGAGTACCAACTGAGTATGCCACAGCCTACCTGCGTATTGCTGCCGACCACATCTATCCCTTTATGACCACAGTGTACCTGTCTTCTGGTGGCCATTTCCAGAAGGATATTGCACCGTGTCAGAAAGCTCACATTATCTCAAACGGGTTTCTTGAACATGACAATGAGTTCACTGTACTCCAATGGCCTCCACAGTCACCAGATCTCAATCTATTAAAGCACCTTTGGGATGGTAATACTGGTAATACACTGCACCATAAAGGATTAACAATCCTGCAATGCCCGCAACGCCCCTCTACTCAAGAAGGCACATGTGAAGGCCCAACTGAAGTTTGCCAATGAAAACCTGAATGATTTAGAGAGTGCCTGGCAGAAGGTTCTGTGGTCAGATGAGACCAAAATTGAGCTCTTTAAATGTTTGGAGGAAGACAAATGCTGACTATGTCCCCAATAACACCACCCCCACTGTCAAGCATGAAGGTTTAAACATTATGCTTTGGGGGTGTTTCTCTGCTAAGGGCACAGGACAACTTCACCACATTGACGAGTTGCCAAGCGACAGCCTTGAAACCTTAATGATTTAGAGCTCATCTGCAAAGAGGAGTGGACCAAAATCCCTCCTGCTGCAAACCTGGTCATCAACTACAAGAAACATCTGACCTCTGTATTACCAACAAAGGTTTTGACACCAAGTACTGAGTCTTGTTTTGCTAGGGGATCAAATACTGATTTCACTCAATGAAATGCAAATCAATTTATATATTTTATATAATAAAATTTTCTTTTTGATATTCTCTCTCTGACTGTTAAAATTAACCTACCATTAAAATCATAGACTGTTCATTTTTCTCATTAGGCAAACTTACACAAATCAGCAAAAAATTAAGTAAATATTACTTAACTTAAACATTCACGTTAAAATAAATATTTTTTGTCTTCTTTGTTGTCATGGTAACTGTCCATGAGGAACAGTCTACAAGCTTGGTTGGTAGTTTGTTTTTCACAGGCAGCCAGCCATCAGATTAATGACCACCAAACCGGATAGCACAACCCAATCATGGCCAGAAGAAAATAGCAGTATTCAGGTGGTGATCTGGCAACCCACTGCCTTCAGAGAGCACCATGAGTGGGTGGAACAGGAGGGCTGGAAATCCTGCATGTACGAGAGAGAGAACGAGCGAGAGAGAGAGAGAGAGAGAGAGAGAGAGAGAGAGAGAGAGATAGAAAGCACGAGCGAGAGAGAGAGATAGAAAGCACAAGCGAGAGAGAGCTGCCTGAAAAATTCTCAGACCCTGTGCTTATATATATTATCCTTTTCTTCACAGGAGCAGAAAGATGAAAATACTACCTTTGCTGATTAACCTCATTGTCAAAATCTATGTTCACTGCTTCCACAAGCTCTCTTTTTGCTCTCATTTTCATAGAACTCAATTTGATACTGTGTGGATATACATGGAAGTCTTCAAAAGGTTCCACCCAGCAAAGTCAAGGTACAGAACAGTTTATTAGTGCACCTTGCACGTTAGATAGAGACAGAAACATAATTTTAAATGAAGGACCTCTGGAGAGAAAGTCTGCTTCTTTTAGACAATCCGCTGAGTGTGGGTGTCCATGGAAAACAGGAACATGCTATTTTCTGAACCTTCAGTGAACAGGATCTGAGGTTGACTCACTGAAGGCTACATCGATCATGTGGGTTACAAAAAGTGGTCAATAACCGAGCAAAAAGTAAAACAGACAACACTCATAGGTGAGAAAAGAGAAGCCTGACGCTTCTGGCTATGGCAGTTGTTTCAAGATTGTGTCTTTTCTGATTCTGATTCTAAAGATGTTTTGAATGTATTGGTTAAACCCAGATAAAATAAAGGGTAGTTGAATTTTTTAAATTAAGGCAAACTTAAAGTTTGTTCAAATAGCAACAATTGAAACTGGACAACATTTAGGCAAGTTTCACGATGTCCACTGATGGGGTAGAATGTTCCAGTACCTGCTGACCTGCTATCTTCTGAGGTCCTGTACAAAACTGAAGAAGTGCCTTCTTCACTAACAACATTCAGTGGAAGTGGACAATTGTATAAATTAGATTTTTGGCTGAACCACTGCTTTAAAATGAAGAAAAACCCGAAGAACACATTAATTCTTAGATGAAGCTCTCAATGTTCCTATGTATCTACTGCCCAGGTAACATCCAGGCTCTCTTTCACTTGTCTATTTGCAGTGGTCTTTCAAATTCACATTTGCATATCACTGTCATTGGCATAGTACTGTCCATGTTTTAAAGCCATGTGAAATGTAATTTCCTGAACATAAAAATGAACACAACACTATGAGAAGTAAATTAAGTTGATGTGTACTATTAATGTTTGATAATGAAGTTTGTAGGTTGACACAGTTAAGCAGAGTGTATTACACAGAATATATGTAATGAATGACAGCAGCAGGTATGTTGCTGAACATTCATTTTCTTTTGCAATGACTAGATAACACTCAATAAAAATCTGTTATCTGGGAAATATGGTATTAAATATCAGATGACTGGCTTTGGACTTATGACTCTTCATCAGCAGATCATGTAACACAGTTGCTTTGCTATAAAGTGCAATATTCTGTGATATTCAGCATTCAGGCAAAACTGGGACACAAACAGCAAAGTCACTGCAAGACAATGGGATAATAAAACTAAGCCAGAGCTAAATTCATGCTGATTACCAGGAACAATACATTTGATTTCTTTAATGTACTTCTTTATGGGCAATGTATTTTGTCAAATGAAACTATAATGTTTCATTAGGTATGTGCTTGTAATTGTTGTTCAATAAGCACATGAAAGTGTACATTTGTAGGGCTTGTCTAAACAAACATGTTGGTATTGGTTTCTCCATTTGATATTCATAATTTTGACCTTAAAGCTACACATATTACAGCCTAAACTGAAAAACCTGTAATCAGCAAACTTTTATATATAAAAGTTATAACATTTACAGTATTTTATTAATTAAAAAAAAGGTTTGGTGGACCATCAAAAACTCATGTCAGACATCCACGTTGTCTCACCTCACCTTTCAGACACAATACAGAAAAAAAATTTAAAACACTTGATTAAGGTGAACAAATCAGCAATTGAACAGTCAGTTTTCAAAGTTAATGTGTTGAAAGCAGGTAACGGACATAACTAAAAGTAGTCCAAAGAAGGACAAGGGCATGATGACAGGGTCACTGAAACTGTGTATTCACTGTATTTTCTGAATAAGTGATAACTGAACACTAGTATTTCTATCAGCTGACTTGGTAATCATTCTATTATTAATAAATAGTCTGGTCCAAGTGATCGAACCAGATAATATATTATAATGAAACACCTTTCATTTCTTCATGGCAGCAAAAATAAAGTGCTGTAATCAAAACTATTGCAGCTTGTGTCCTTGTTGGTAATTTCTTAAAGATTTAACCCTACATAAAAGAAACTATTAACCTTGAGAATCAATCTGGAAGATTTTCCAGATGAGGACAAGTAGCTTGCACCCTGAGAAAAGCACATCAGAGCAATGCTCTTGGAATAACTTTGAAGACTCAATTGGCAGAAGGATGTGGGATGTGTTTTGAATGCTGAGCAGACACACAAAGTGAACACTTCATAATTACATGCATTCCATTTGGTTACATAAAAAAGACATCAGTTCACTATTGTGCTATTGTGCACAGAACAGAGTAAACAAGCTTGTTTAATTAGAGGAAAGAGCAATCACTCATTACATTTCCAAAAAGCTTTTTGTAGACAGATGAGATTTTTCCAGAAACAGACTCCTAATATTCACAAAACAGATATGCTTCACCTTAGAGCTGGGCAGTACTGTCAATATTTATGATGATAAATTATGTCAAAATATGCTTTTGTAGGCATAGTGCGATAATGCATGTACTACATGTTTTATTGCAAACAGAACTAAAAGAGTGCTATTTCAACAGATTTAGTATATACAGGTACATCTAAAAAATTACAATATTGTGAAAAAGTTCAGTATTTCTCCTTTCAGAAAGTGAAATCCATATACTTTATAGATTCATTAAACATAGAGTGAAATATTTCAAGCCTTTATTTCTTGGAATTTCTATGATTATGGCTTTCTGATAATAAAACACAAAACTCACTGTCTCTGAAAGTTAGAACATCACATACGATTAATGAAAAAAAACATACTTTTAACAGAAATGTCAGGTTTCTGAAAAGTATGTTCATTCCTATGCACTCAATACTTGGATGGGCCTCCTTTTGAATGAATTACTGCATCAATGTGGCAATCAGCCTGTGGCACTGCTGAGGTGTAATAGAAGACCTTCAGGTCGTCTGCATTGTTGGGTCTGGTGTCTCATCTTCCTCTAGACAATACTCCATAGACTCTCTATAGGGATTAGGTCAGACGAGCTTGCTGGGCACTCAAGCACAGTATCACCCTGGTCATTTAACCAGCTTTTGGTACCTTTAGCAGTGTGGGCAGGTGCCAAGTCCTGCTGGAAAATTCAATCAGCATCTTCATAAAGCAGAAGGAAGCATGAAGTGATCCAAGTTTTCCTGGTAGATGCTGCTTTGACTGTGGACATCAGAAAACACAGTGGACCAACACCAGGAAATGACATGGTACATAAATAATCACTGACTGTGGAAACTTCACACTGGACTTCAAGCAACATGAATTCTATGCCTCTCCACTCTTCCTCCATACTCTGGGACCTTGATTTCCAAACGATACGCAAAATTTACATTAATCTGAAAAGAGGACTTTGGACAACTAAGCAACAGTCCAGTGCTTTTTCCCCTTAGTCCAGGTAAGACGCTTCTGACATCGTCTCTGGTTCAGCAGTGGCTTGACACGAGGAATGCGAAATTTGTAGCACATGTCAAGGATTCGTCTATACATAGTGGATTGTGATGCATCTCAGTCCAATCCTTGTGTAGTTCCATCAAATTCCTGAATGGATTATGCTTGTAAATCCTCTCAAGGCTGCGATTGTCCCTGTTGCTGGTGCACCTTTTCCTTTCACTCAACTTTCTGTGAATATGCTTGGATACAGCACTCTGAACAACCAGCTTCTTTAGGAATGACCTTTTGTGACTTACCCTCTTTGTGGGTCTTCTGGACATCTTTTAAAGGAGACCATTTAAAGGCTTAGGAAATTACCTGATTAGGGTACGACACCATGTCTTTCCAAGATTTTCAAGATATATATATGACAATATCGGAGTACATCATGACTTTAAACTGAATTTTTTATTTTTTTTATTTATATATTTAAACTTTTTCATTATTCATTATTTTATTATTATAAAGAATTTCATTATTTTAAGTTAGAGACAAGATACGTTTGACAGGATCATCCGAGGATGATTATGGCATGCTTTCTAGCCCTTAATGAACGTTCCGCAAGTCCTTGCCATGTAATACCATGTAATAATACATAAAGAGTGAAAAAGAGTTCTACCCCTCCCCTGACTCGGGTTTAACAGTTTGTCAAAGCTATTTTAATATACAGTTGACTGTGTATGTAAATTATTAAACTGACAGTCAGATTTGCATTTAGACAGCTCCCTTTTGTGCCAAGATCATAATAATTTCCAGTACCTTTCAATCTCAAACAAAAGTGATACTAGACCAAACACTAACACCATTTGTTAACGTTCTCGGAATGTGACACTAATATGATTCCAATATCTTCATGATCCTTAGTAATAGTAATTAATTACAATAAAGTACTAGGTAAAAAAATAAAGGACAACCATTTGGGATTTGTAGGATGATGCCAATGTCATTTAAATACAGCACATATTAAAGAGGTGGTACTCAACTTTAACAAGAAATCAGTCTTTAATAGTTATTTTCCCCTGGTTTATGATCAAAGGTAGATTACTTAATTACCTACCTACTAAAGGTTTCAAATGTTATGTGAAATTATCTCCCACTGATTTAGCCTTCAGAAACTATTTAAGTCATGTGCCACCAACATGATCCTTCTGGAGTCCAAGAAACATTGCTGTCTGAAACAGTGTAAGCTCTATGCCAGGACTCTTTACTAAAGGACTCACTTTAAAAACACAGCATACTTGGTGTAATGTGTTAATATGTGTAATACAACCTCCCTTTTTTTTTACAAGCTTCAGGTGTCCATGCTTTATCCAAAGTGGCCAAAAAAACTTTACTGTGCAATACAGTCTACCAGAACCTTTCTTTCTTTTCTTTTTTTATGCTTTAATATATGTCCCAAACTTAAGGCCTAGGACTAATATTCACTTACTGTCAATATTCACTGTCATTTAATAATGAGGAAAAAAGGTAACATTTTACAGCTGTAATAATACATGTTCTCAATGTCAAATATGCTGTGACAGATCCTAAACACTGACCTCAAAGAGAAGAAACAATGGCATGAGGAGAAAACTCTTATTACCATCTTGCTCGAAGGATGTTTCAAAACAGCCAAACAAACTAATACACTTTTTGTTACTTCCATCAAGGCCAGGTGTCTCACAAGTATGGAGTCAAGCAATGCCAACCCCACAGAACTAAACTTCTGTGAAATGGCCTGTCTGTAGGTTTTAGTCCATGTGACACGTTATTCTGGATATTATCAAATTGGATTTGAAAAGATGGCCATTGATGAACAATGATAAACTGCCTTGTATTAACTTTAAATCCCTTAATAAACTTTTTTGTGGTTGTCTCAAAGGATAAGGTTTCAAAGTCACAAATGGTTATATTTTCTTTTAACAACTCGTCTTCAATTAGCAACATGAGATTTTAATTCTAGTTGTCTATAAAACATCAATCTTCCTTTCCGCACACAAAAATTATGGTGTCATGCTGAAGGACAAGCATTCCTTCAGCATCTGCAGCAGGCCTAATTCAACAAAGCATCTCTCTGGGAGACGCAACATGAAAGGCAAGTTAATACAAGGCTGGAAGTACTACACCAGATGGATCAAGTCCAAATGCTAAAGAAGCTCCACTACTGCATTTGGCCAGAGAAAGACTTGAAGACAGGAGAAGGAGAGTAACTGACATTTCAGAATAATATAATTTCAGAATGATAAATTAAAAAAATCAAAAAATCTTAAAATACTCAAACAAACCAATTTATCAAGTAGCCTCAAAACTATCAACACAACAAATGATCAGCAGTAGGTTCCTTGTAATTGACACTGTGTCCTATGATGACTAAACCACAGTTTAATGAGTACAGCAAGCATGAAGACATGTTAACCAACCTTCACAGTCAATGCCTTGTTTATGGTAACTTGCTCATTAACTGGTTAAGCTTCCTGGTTCACTCACATACCTATGCACATACTACAGAGAAGAATTATAGTAATGATCAGTGATGTCAGTTATACTGACACCGGAAACCCGACACAGAAACAGCTTCTTTCTCCTCACCATCTCCCTCTAAACAGCTGAACTGTCACACTGCCAAATACACACAGCATCACATTTAAACTTTATGTTCAATCTCTGTATATAGTTTAGTTTATATCTGTATTTATTTTATCATATTGTATAGACGAGTGTCCATTTATGCACATGTATAGACACATGTATATTAATATATATTATATTTATATTTACATATATGCATATTATTTTAGATGTACTAAAATACTAAAATACATTTACATATAAGAAGTGTTAACTATATATTTATAAATATAAATCCATATCAAATTCTCATATTGTAGACTGTAGATTTTATACTATTGTATATTTGTTCAGTATTCTTTTTATTGTATATTTACATTATTGTTGTTTTTACTGCTGTGCTTGAGAGACACCATCTACCAGAATCAAATTCCTTGTATGTGTTTACTCACATACTTGGCCAATAAACACGATTCAGATTCTAATTCTGAAAATGCATGTTGGTTACAAAACATGAAAGATCCACAAACACATCTTAAATGTCCATACCCGTAAGTGCATGCGCTTAAAGCTACGAAGCTTGACAAATCCAAGCGTTAACTCTGATGTTCTCAAAAGCTTAAACATATAAGAAATGTCTCATGTTATTGGATTATCAGTGTCCCATTATAAGTCCATGGAATTTCATGATATCTTCAGCCATGGCACATATCACAGACCCATTAGCCAAATCAAAACTCTTGTTCCTGCATTTAAGGTTTTCACAGAAAAAGAGGATGAGGCAACCAACAGCTGTCCCTGCTGAGGCATGTATAACGGATTATAAATTCCCAAATCTGGAATTTAGCAAAAAATGGGGACAAAGCTGTAATTCTTCTTTATGAGCCAATACAAGGTGTCCCATGCAGAATCTGGTTTTGTCCTAGGTACTGACATCTCCAGAGATTCTGCATACTATTGCATATTTAAAGTGCAGAACCTTTCTGTACGTACAAATCAAGCACTCAAAACCATGAAAACATTCATTAGTCAGGTAAAACTGTTTGTGAAGATACATTTGCCTAGAAACTGTGATTAGAATTTCAAAACTAAAGCAGTAAAAAAGTTACACTGTTTCACTTATCAGCTGGTAACTTAAATCTACTTTGAGATTTTGTAAGACTATTAAGAGTTTGTAAACTTGTAGCTTTTTCCCTTTGGTTCAATTTCTTTCCACATCAGAGAAAAATCCAAACATCACAATGCATCACTATAAAACACATGAGAACGTTCATACGGCTTATTGGTCAAATGTGTCTGGGAAGGGAGCAAGACAGTAAACAAAGAAATACTTTCCAGTTTTCCGAACTACTGCAGATTGTTAAGAGAGAACACAGAGCAACAGCAGAGTTGGCATTTGGTAACAACCATGATGATTATCTGGGCAATACACCAGCAAAACCAAAGACCAGAGTGCTGAGTGCATTTTGAGAAAAAGTGAAAATACTGAGCTGCTTTATACATTTGCAAAGAGGTCATCTCCCTTCAGAAGACTGAGCAGAATGAAGGCACCAACGTTGAGTTTTTTCTTACCATGTTTAGCTCAACAGTCACACCTGGTAGTTGCATCAGATTAAGGTCGGCTAATGTCCAAACCACAAATGAACTGTTCCAGAGCTCGTTCAGGACCACCTCTAAAGAGTCTCAATGCAGTTGAGTTGGTCCACACCCACATGTGATTACTGTGTTCACACCAGCCCAAGTGACTGAACCAAGGAGCCAAAGACACTACTGTACAATTAAAATGAACTAAAGGATGCAGGTGCAAAAGCACCCTAAAAGAGTGTAGAACAACTGGCACATGACGTGTACAACGTGGCACAACTGAAATAAAATCTTATCCCCAAAAGAGTATAATATCTTGGCCGTTTTAAGTAACTGTATTAAGATCTTTGTCTACAGGTCATCAGACTTAGACTGTGACTAGCTTGAGGCAGTACTCTCTGCGCTATGTGATTACAGCACTGTATAATACATGCAGTGTGACACGCAGAGTGACATGATTTGCACATGGGCATCTAGGTGGGCACTGCCGTTGGCCCACTGTGAACATGAAGCACATTAAATGACATTGTGTTGGGGAGAAAACTAGTATTACATAGTAACATATACATAGTAGATTAAATAGGATAATGAAGGCCTCTAACATATCTTGGATCCATGCTTTCGCAGAACTTATGCCCTTTGGATTAGGGGTGGGAATCGCAGGGTCTCTCATGATACAATAAAATATGTGATGCGTGGTCATAATAACAATAATATCGCGATACTGCGATAATCGATACATCGCACGGCAAAGACGTAGCAGTATTACACAAATGCAGGGATGCATTTACATAATTTACGTAAGCAACAGCAATGCTACGGTCACGTTTCCAATATTTACTTTGCGACCGTGATTCAGCTTCAGGCTCTTTTCTTCTGTTTCCCTTTGTCACTTGGGAAGTTTCGCTAACATTGTGCTACTAATGTTAACATTTATTAATTTGGCTGACGCTTTTGTCCAAAGTGACTTCCAGATACAGGAACAATCAAGCATAAACTCAGACATGACAACACTAATGTGAGAGTTACAAGGAGTTGAACACATTCCCCTTAGTCATAAAACAATAATTTAGATCGCTCCATAATTTGTCTGGTATAGACAGGGTTAAAACTAATGCGTAAACCTGCCTGGTTTTAACCCTCTCACTGGACAAATTATGGAGCAATATGCTTCTTCTCTGATCTAAATTATTGTTGAGGACAGTTCAGCAAACACTAGATATTGGCGGGGACGCCCAATTCTGCACACTTGGATTACTGAGTCTTTCCCCATTTTTATAGCAGCTCTCTAGTGATGTGCTAGTGATGTGCGTTTACTAACGTTGAGAAGTCGCTGGTAGCGTCATCCAATCACTATGAAAGAAGCCCAGGAAAAGACGCACAGAGATATGGCTGTCACAAAATATTCCATGCTCTTTTCCATCAGTGTTCTAAAAGCCAAACTTGGACTTTAGATTTAAATGTGGCTGGGTCGTCTCAGCCGAGCTTTTTTGCATCTACCCGTTGTTTATCTTCAGCTTTTCACCCAAGTCTTCAGTACACAATCTGTTCTTCTTCAACGTTAACCTGTCTCCTGCACTCAGTCAAGTAGCTCCACCCAGAGGAGAGTAGTAGTGACGCCAGCGAATCAAACTGGCAGCAAATGTTTAGTCAGTTAAATATCAATATTGCTGTTGGCTTATCTATTATTGCATTGACGATGATATATTGCCAAATTGATAGTGGACCACCCCTACTATGCATGCATGTGTCCTTTCCATATCGAACAGGCAAACATTACTACTGTAACCAACCTCAACAGAGCCACCACAATTGTTACTTTAAAAAACAGACTTTTATTCTTCATTTTAAGGACCATAAGCTTTTATAACAAGACACATATCATCTGCGGATAATGCCTCTATGAACACAGTGAAAAGGCAAACATACAGGAATCAGGCCTATAGACATGGAGTGAAACCAGATTCCTCTGAAAGGTATACTGATCAACAAAGCTCCATTTCTTTGAAAGAAGAAATTACATCCCGGAAGTGCTTTAGTTCAGATCATAGAGCATTACCTTCAATGGTGCAGATCTTGCTGAACAGGTACTACTACTCAAAGTGGTCTGTGAATAATTAGGACCTAGCACAAGAAGAACTGGGGGATAGCAACTGGACTACATTGAACAAAACACGTTTTAGTCCATGGAAACGAGAGCAAAGACACTAATATTGTTTTTGTTCAGTCTTATTTCATTCATATCAAACTGAGCAACTGCTATCGGCCATTTCCGGGTTGAGTATGAAGAAAGAGGCATTACTCATTCAACAGGAAAAAGACAAGCCAACTACTGTCTTTACATCTTTAGAGCGTGTATGTTTTGTTTTAACAGCATGATATAAACTGTGGAGAACCAGAACATGAACAAGAGCATTTCTGCAGCTCCAGAGACGAGCTGCTACAACCTACAAACCGCATCCAGCTACACTGCTAACGGTAGCTTAGCAACACACGGTACCGGGGAAACCGGGGTGTAAACACAAAGAGTTAACGTTCATACATCAGAAAATGCATTAGCCAATGCCCCAAAGTGTATGTAAGTATATTTACAAAAGGACCTAAATAAACTGTACAAAGTGAATGAAATTTGTATTCATTACGGTAATGAGAAATCGGGGAGGGGTTGGTTAACTGTCAGGGACATAAATGCAGAACCTGAAATAAAGATTATAAGACATCCTAAAATGGCTTTCTGCTTTGATTTTAGTTATTTTAATTTGAAAAAAAATATATATTACACGTGTATAACATCGAGATATGTACGGTTTTAGAGGAATTCCCCCAATAACGAAAACGCTGTATCTGCGTGTCCTCATCTCAATGAACACAGAAGACCCCAACAGCAGACTTGCACTCGTCCACCTTTCAGAGTTCAGTGTGAAAGGCCATGTAATTCACACAGCCGTGCTTCCCCTCTTAACCCGACCCTGAACTGCACCTTGCCCGCCCGACACCGGCTGCAGCGTTATTAGCGGTTAGCTAGAGCTAACACCGCCTTTACTCACCAAGGGTCAAACTCGTGGATGATGCTCTCGAATCGGATCACGGCGAAAAGCCTAGAGCTGAAGCCGGCCAGCCAGGCCAGAAACAGTATGGTGAAGGACAGGAGGGACTGCCAGCCAGCCGGCTGCGTCAACCCGCCGGACAGGCCTCCGCCCCCGCCGCCGCAACCAGCCGCGGTGTTGGTTCGCCCGTTGCCCGAGATGGAGGCCCCAGCGCCCGGGCTCGCTTTGTGCTTGCACTCGGAGGCGGCGTGCTGCTCCGCCATGTTCTGGAGTCGGTCGGTCAGGAAAGGTTTCCCACGTCCGCACGCGCCGCTCCCGCACTCCCCTGCTAACCTGGATGCCTTCCTTTCCGCAGCGGATCCCTGCTCGTGCACGGAAGCCGTATGTTTCTGCGGTGTATTATTTAAAGTCGGGTCCGGCGCTGAGCGGCATGCTAGCCGGCTTGTAGCAGTCGGCGCACACGAGAGCCTACAGTTCCTGCTAGCGGTGGAAGAGTCGTGAACGAATCGCCGCTGTTAACCGAATCGGTTCGAACGATTCACTGAATTCGAATATAGTCGATCTTTTTTTTTTTTTTTTTACCTGGGTTTATTTTTATTATGCAAATGCATGGGAATACAAAGCAGATTGTTGCTATCGTAACATCGTAAAAGTCACCTGTATAAAGTCTCCTCCATTCCCCCCGTGCTGTAGTACAGCACTGGACGACTTTTTACAGGAAAACAGTTTACACAAAGCAACTCTGGCCTCGTGATGATGATACAGTATAATATTCTGTAGTATGAGACCCAACCCTATGCTCTCTTTTCCAACAAATGTGCTTCATTCTCCAGATCTGCAGTCCAGGTACACAGTAAAAAAATATAATTTGTTCTTTAAAGAATATAATCTACACTGGCACTGTTTAAATACATACATACATGAAGCATTTGTCAAGGGTCTTGTCCAAAACCAGTGGCTGCACCTGTGTAGATAAAAAAAAATAGTTGCTTTCCTTTCTATGACTTTGACTGATCTGAGCTGTTTTTCAAGTGAAATAAGGTCAAGCGGATCAGACAGAAAGCCATATGCCAATGTTCAAACACAGCTTTCGTTGTGAGAGAGCTGAATGTAGCAGCATGGGTGCTGTAAATGAGGTGAGTGACAAGGGTCCAGCAATGAAAGGTGCTTTCAGAGAAATAGAATATATTGGAAGCCCAACATTACAGTTTTACAGCCCATATTGTCTAATCTCACCCCAGTGTAGCAGTGACTTCTGTACTGCACCTTGACACCTGTTCCTCGTAGTGTGAGAGCACATTTATGAGTAAACATGTTCAATATTGAAAGTGTTCACACTGGAAATGTTTTACACAAAGTTAATTTTCAAATAAACTAAATGCACTCATACACGCGAGCAAGGCCTGTCTTTTACTGTTTAATGTAATTTGAAAGTGTTATTCTGTATATGATGTCTTTACAAATCACAGTTTAGAGTTGAAATAAGGTTAACTTAAGTAATCATGCGGCCCATGTGCGAAAATGAATCGTTCGTTTTATTGAAACAAGCCGTCCTAAAGAGTCGGTTCATTGAATTAAATAGATTTTCGCATCACCAGTTCCTCCAGCCAATGGGCGGGACTACCGAAGGCATTGGGAAGAAGCTTCAGCCTGTCACAGCGGGACAGGTACGACTACGAGAGTCACCAGTCTGACCGCACCAACCAATCGTGTACGTGCACGCGGGTGATGGACAGAATGAATGACCAATAGCGTCTGCATTTCACGCCCTGCTGCGTTGTCAAACAGGCTCGACTAGTATGGACTGGAACCGTTGATGGTAGAGGAGTTCCTGTGACAGACGTTGCGTGCAACCAACCAGGCGAAAGAGGAAGAGAAGCAGTAAGCAGCGGAGAGCATAAAATAAACGAATTTAAACTGGAGAGAGAAGAGGTCAACGTGCAAGCTTGTGCCACAGTAATATATATATATATAGCAGCCAAATACGTATATATACTAGTACTAGTAACAACTCTTAGCAAGTTTGGTTGTGACTGTACTTCCGTTACAGTTGGAAAATGTAAGGCTGTCAGATTCACATGGGTGTTGTGTTCATTGTAAAAAACAAACCTAACCTTTGCCCTTCATGCTCACAGACTACATTTAATTAATGACTGGGGGGGGGGGGAAACACCAGAATCCCTAAAGGCGCGTTCATATACACCGATCAGCCATAACATTTACACCAACAGTCTAATAATTGGGTATCTCATGAAGCCTTCACTTCCCACATGCACCAGTGAAGCTTCTGAGCTCATTACCCTGACACTGATCCATCAGTTAAACTTCCCTGGATTATTTTTGGTAGACACCAAAAGACTCCCAGACCTGGGACACTCAACAAGACTGACTGTTTTGGAGATGTTATCCAGCCATCACAATAAGTCTTTTGTCAGAGTGGTCAATGTTTTGGTCAATGTGATTGTCAATGTTTCCAGCATATCGACTTCAAGAAGTGACTGTTCAATTAATGCCTATCATATTTCATCCCATGGATTTGAATCTCTGTTTAAAGATAATGAGATAAGCAATGTTGTGGCTTATCAGTGTATAACCAGCGGTCACAAGCTGAAGTTTTTAGCAGGGAATAATTCCTGTAAGCCAGCATGTTTTGTCTGCTCTACATAAAACAGTTTCATGTGTTATGACAAAACTTCAATTTTATGTCTCTTCTCTGCAATCTGTACATCAGAACTTGCATTCCACCCAACATGTAACCTATGCAGTATTCATGGTACATGAGAGAAATGGAATATAGTCTTGTGCAGTAGGGGGTTTGTAATTGTTTAAATTTTTTAGATGGGATGGCCTATTGGGAGCTCCCTCTCTGGTTTTATGTAGTCAAGAGTAATGAAGAAAACAAATCTAACTGCCTTTTAAACAAGACGTATTACTGAGCAGGCAAACAGTACAGTGGCCATTTGCATAGCAAACTATAATAAACAGCATGTTTGGTGTTAAGGAGGTTAGAAAATAGTCATGTAAAATTTATTAGGACTGTTCCATAGATCTACATACAGGTCATACATGGGTATCAAGGGGAAAATAAGACAAGTCATTCACATAAGATATTTAGTGCACACGAGTCGTCTTCACAAGTGTGAGTGCGGGAAACAACTACAGAGAAAGAATTCCTCATTGGATATTCTGTTTGAAAATGGTATATAATACCACCCATCATTCATTTGAGCATTAACATTTAAAGCATAAATGTTTGCACCTTACTGTACATGTGACATGTTACATGTGAGAAGACTCCACTTTACCCACATGTTTAAAAAAATAACACTGTGCACAAAACATAATCACAGTGCAAATACTAGAATGTGTTATAATGGTCAGAATGACTGAAGCTCTACTCAAAAGAAATTAAGAATCCAAAAGTGACAACAACAAAGTCATGTTCAGTCACCTGTAATAAAACCAACAATTTGTTTTTATAAAAATGCTCAGCAGTTGCAGGTAATGAAGTAATTGTCCCCAGATACACCATTTATTAACCGCCACAGTGCTGCCACATCAGCGATTCACAGTAATGATACCTCAGAAAAAAGAAGGTGCTTTGAAATAAAGAAAGAGAATGCTGAGACACTTTGATTAACTTTCTTAGTATTCACTCACTCATACTGCCTCACACAGTCATGACTTATACACAGAGCTCTTATATTTCTCTAATGCACAGGCTCTGTGGTATTATTCATAGCCAGAATAAACATCATTCCTCCCTATGTCCCCCACCCCTCTAACAGCAAAAAACATATATGATTAAAATGAAATAATGTATTTTCATATTTCTGAACTAATTAGCATACATAGAAAATATAACTACACAAAATGATGTAAGTAGCATAACAGAAAACCAGAAAAAGTACTGACTAAACTGCAGAACTCTGCATACACTCAGCCTTTATCAACAAAACAATGGATGTTTGTTAGGCTATTCTTGTTTTTGATGCAATCTTCATATCAAATTAAATAGCAAAAATGCATAGGTCTTTCAAAGCATTTAGATTAATTTAAACACAAATCTATCCAAATTTAACATGTACACGCAGTTAATGTTCACCTACTACAAATATACAGTGGGCATCAAGGCCACGTGTGTCACAGTTATTGACACCCCCACATTTATCACTCTGTGCATCTTCAGTTTTAAAACATAAAAGCTGTTTTTCTTTTCCTGTAATGCCTTTTGAGTTTGGAGGATTCAGAGCAGACAATCTGAGCTCACTCACAGATATTGAGAAATGGCGGTAACATGATTCTAACAAGGTTGCCAAGCCCTTTGAAAAAAAACAGTCCTCCACTTAACAATGAGGATGAGGCTCCTCTGTTTAAAACCAACCTTCTCTTTACACCAAGACCACCTCTTGTTTTGTCTTAACCATAGAACCCAATTCCAGTGAATGATTCATTGGGGTCTAGTGAACTGCATGTGATCAGATGAAAGAAACAGCTTTCTCCTGATTGGGCCTTCACAAAATGTGAATATATAAATCTCCTTACTGTGTGTGAGGGAAAAATGAAAACATGTCCTCTTTCAGGTAGGTTAAAACATCCTAAGAGTGAGTATGGGCAATCTCAGGACTGTTTCTATAGTCATTGGTTGAATTAACACTCAACACATCAATATCAATAATTGTGACATTGTTTAATAGTTTTTTTTATTTTTTATTCTTACATATATTTAATTAAATTAATTATGTTTTTTTTCTGGGAGCTGAAAACATCAGCTGCTATTTATAGTGTGTCAAAATGTCATGACACTTGGATCTATAAGATTTTATTCTACAAACCCCATTTCTGTTTATTTCATTGTAGTTTTTTTTTTTTTTTTTTACTGTGACAGTATATTATATATTGCACACATAAACTGGATATTATTTCATGCTATATGCTCTTGTGCTGAGGTGAAATACATTCATTTTATGACTTTAGTGTGGTCAAGTAATAGTGCATTGAGGCTTTGGAGTGATTCTTAGTAAACTCTGAAGCACACAGGCAACCTGTAGTTTTAACCTTCATGGCTAATCTTTTTCTGCAGAAAAATCATGTAAAATAACAGTGTATTAAGGCATTGATTTTTTTACTTTCAACTTGTGTGACACCTACCTGTGTGTATAATACTATAAAATAGCTTGCTTTTCTTTTTTCCCAACTATGAGCTATAGAAAAATGTTTAAACTGCAAAGTTTAAAAGCCCAGCTTAGCATAAATGACAAAAAAGCAAAAATGTGCTGTTAAGTATTCAAGCTTCCTTTGGGTCAGCATGTTGAACACATAACTCATATAAATGGAGTCCACAAATCTGGATTTTAATAAGTATAAACATTTTAATAAGTAGTTAATTGACCTTATATTTGTGCATCCACATGTTTTATTGGAACAGTACCCTTAAGTCACAGTGATTTTATTTGAATATTTGTTCAGACTGCACTAGCCCTCAGGTTTTGAGTCATGTGCGTGCTGTTACTGTGGGGAAACAGCTCGATCTACATCCTTTCAAAAGACCTGATCAATACGTTCATTGGCAAACTGTATAATGGATCATTTTTCTTTTTCAAGGTTAAAGTCAAGGAGAACTTCATCTCAGCTATATACACAGTATACAGGAAGATGAAATTGTGATGCTCAGGATTCACAGTGCACAGTTACCTGCTGACCTTGTGATGAAAGTCTGTAGTTCTTGGAGAGTTCATGGAGAATCTACACCATTTGTAGTTGGTTTTCCTTACACTGGAATTTTATATATAATTTCAACATCTTTTCATCCACAAACCTTATTTTATAAAGGCCTTAGAGAGTTCTTTACACTCCAATAGCAAAAAGAACCTCCCACTATAGATGTTAACATAATTGTGTACTCAGAACTGCCTCTTCCTTTCTGAAATGCATGAAGTAGAAAGGTTGCCCTCAGCAGTTTTAAGTATGACCTGTGGTAAAAAGTCATCAACTATCACACAAGAATATAGCTGGGGTAGACTGAGTTAGCACTCATCTCTTGATGGAATACATAGTTTTTCAGATGGTATGGCACAAGGAAATGCTTAGCTAAAAGAGAGAGGCAGAGATGTGGAATCCTTAACAAAGCATGCAGAGACAATGCATCAGAGACATTACATCATTTCTCTGTGCTCTAGGGATTTTGCTACTTTGCGAAAGCAGACTACTGAGATCATCTGAAGAGCACTCAGTAAGTTTATAGTGCCCAGATGTTGGAGGGAAAATGCAGTCACCATTCACTATCTCAAGAGTTTTATGTAATGTTGGTAAATTACCATAAATTATAGAGAGGGATAATTTGAAAATAGTTTTGCTGACTGAGCATGCTTTCATTTCACATCTCAAAAATCTTTGGGTGTGACATCAAGTGAGATTTTTAATATGTTTTTAATGAGCTGCTCCACGTGTGCACGTGTGATGGGTAAATGCAGAGATCACGTTATGCACTTGATGTGTGACTGTGTTCACAATGACAGTCACTTTCACTTTACCTCAGACTGATAGGTGGGGATTGTGAAAGGGTGAGATGAAACATGAATATCATATCATTAATATAATTTCCCGTGCTCTCAGAGGCAGATACATTATGATGCATTATCCTGAATACGACCAGGGACAAGACGAGAAAGCTCAGTTTGGATTTCAGGTTGACTGTAAACTATAGACAAACTAACTCAAATCCATCAAACAACATTACAAGGGTTTTGTACTTTAACCACCACAATAAGACACAGAATATGGATTAACAAGAATAATCTTGAAACAAGAACCAGATCTGGAGTGCTAACAGTTTTGTGACAAAGGGTTCTTTGTAATCTCTGTTTTTTAGAATCAGTCTGCATTCATTTTTCTGTTTGTGCAATGTGCTGTGCAAAAATACTTCATACATTCTCCTGTTTATGTGTGGGTGTAAGTACCATGATGCAGAGCTGATGGGGAAAAAAAGCTGTAAGATCTGGAGCCGAGAGAAGAGGATGAGAATCTGTTAGAAAATCGCATGTGTTGCAGAAACAACAAAGTCTGACATGACAACACCTGTTCCAATTTAACACTTCAGCTAACTTACCTCCTTCAGCTTTCTAGTGCCTTACGTTAAGCACCCTGAGTCCAGTTTACCACCTTACTCTAATCCAAAGCTCACAGTCTTAAAGCTGATCCCTGAAACATTCTTCACTGGGCCAAACCAATTGACTGACCCATTAGTCTGGGTGCTGCTTTGATTGTCATCCAGTTTTTTAGTGTACAGTGTTTATCGGCTTAACCTGGTATAACCATGAATGGACCAAACCTGACTAATTCTCTGACTGCTCTTCAAGTGTTCGCTTTTTCTATATGTTGCACATGTCTACGTGTCTATCTATCTATCTATCTATCTATCTATCTATCTATCTATCTATCTATCTATCTATAATAATCTAATTTCTGCCTACCTGCCTGATTGGCCTGTGTAATGTCATTGAAATATGACAGAAACTCTTTATTTTCAACTGAAAATCTGAACCCCAGGACAGATGGTGACATTCATTTGTCGCATCAGGTGTCCGTGCTGAAGTGCTCTGGATAAGCATGTAAACCTGTGACCTAACAACATTTCAATAAGATTTTAGGAAACCATTCAGTACATCATGAAATGCATTGGAGATGTGCTTAGTTCATATCAAGGACAGTAAGAGATAAAGAGAACGGAAAAATTACTCATAACAATGACCATACAGTATACATTCTTTTTCATTACTGTGTTTTGATTTTTTTTTGCAGTGCTGTGGGCAAGACGAGGCCTTGTTTAACCCCTGGATAAAGATTGGGGTCTGTATTAACTAGGTTTGAGAAGGCAACGTGAAACCATACATTTCTTTATTTCTTAGGTTCTGCATTTCTTTATGCTGCTTTTCAGTATAACCTCAAGAACTACAGATCCAGTCACCGTAGAAAAGTGTCTGTGGAGAATAACCAAATGTGAGAGGCTTGAAAACAAGTCCTTTAGAGAGACTATGTATGTGCCTTTGTTCAAAGAGCTTTTCCTTTCATAATGAATGTGACAGCAGGGACTCAGGGACTTCTGTGCTTGGGGCTTTTGATCTTCACATGGAAATCATGAACATCTGTGACAGACGGTCTCTGGCTACAGTGGGATTCATTCATTCATTTATTCATTCAGTGTTTCCGTCTCTGTACTTACTTACTACCACACACACACACACACACACACACACACACACACACACACACACACACACACACACACACACACACACAC
>JBBIGC010000007.1:16634008-16649172 GCA_037576955.1 Lepidarchus adonis | reverse complement strand
AATAATAATAATAATAATAATAATAATAATAATAATAATAATAATAATGTTTTTACAGCATTAAGACATTTCATTATAATAATGGCATCCAAAATACAAATAACTTTTTTTATGAAATTATGTTACAGCGATAAACTACAATAGTTTACATCCTCATCCTGCTGGGGCAGTGCAGGTGTAGTGGATTAGACCTTGCCCCAGGGATCAGAAGGTCCCAGGCACCACTGAGGTCCCATCCCCACTACACTGCTCCTCATGGTGGTAGCCGCCCACTGTTCCACGTGTGCATGTGTGATGGATTAAATGCAGAGGTCTCATTTCATTGTGGTGCCTTTTGTGTGATTGAGTGTGTGAAGTGCACTTTCACTTCCACTTGCAGTTCATCAGAACATATCCTCAAACATATTTATGGCTATGATCATTTATGGCTGCAGCTTATTTACAAATTCAAAACCACATTATAATCACATTGTTTGTTATTGTTCAGTTTCGTTCATTTTTATTGCCTGGTCTTAAAAATTCTCAGTTTAGTCAAGAAATTGTCAGAGTAATCTGCCTGTTAGTTGCATGACAGACTGTATTGAACATCCTGAAGGATAAAGACTACCTTCGGAGTGATTGTGCTTTAGTGAATGCAGTCATTTTGCTGTGACTCTGCTGGCCAATAGGGGGTGACCTACAGCACAATGGTCTGCTTTCTAAGTACTTAAAATAACTAGTAATTATGGAGAAGCATGTCTGTGGGGATACTTGTGTAAAAAGGCTTGCAAATTACTGGAATAAAGCCTAACCACGTTCCTGGGCTGCAAAGAGCAAAGGTTATGTTTAGTGTCTGCGTCTGGCAGAAGGAGAGTTTGGTTAGCGAGGGGGCCTGTTGTGCTCTCCACAGCGTGCTCCTCACAGTGGAACAACAGAGAACTGTTTTGATAGGAGAAAGTTGGCCCTGAGCACTAAGTTCTAAAAAAAGGACCATAAATGTGTGTGTGTGTGTGTGTGTGAGTGACTGTGTGTGTGTGTGCACTTGCATATGCATGTGTGTAGGCTCACTGGAGATGCAAGAATGCTTCATGGTTCCTCCTTGTAGTATCTCACTTTTATCTGTTTGAACACTGTGGACCCCGGCAGTGCTGCTGATCAAAGAGTGTATGAGGAAGCACAGCTCCATTGTGTTGAGGGACCAGCCACACAGAAGCAAAGCCAGTTTCTTCATCATCAGGCCTGTCGTCAGACTGCAGGACATAACTCTCTGCTGGACAAATCAAAATGTTGGAAAAAACATGGACACGGCCTGCAATAGTGGACTATGTCTATGTGAGTCTTGCAGTCAAAATCCAATTGAGATACTTTGGTACATCCTTTCATGCTTGAACCATTTGCAAAGAAGTGTGGGCCAAAGTGTGAAGTGATTATAAGTCATTGCGAACACACAGTGCACCACAACAAAATGTGTCCTCTGCATTTAACCCATCACACATGCACGAGTGGAGCAGTGAACAGCTATGAACAGCACCTGGGGAGAGGTGAAGGGGGCGGTACCTTGCTCAAGGGTTACCTCAGTGGTGCCCGGTCTGGGACCTGAACCTTCTGGTCTCAGGGGCAAAGTCATAACCACCAGGTCACCACTGCCTCGTAGAAGGATATCATAATGCCGGTTCCAGTTGTTCAAGACTATTTATTAAGCCATAACTAGGGTGAAATATTACAGGGTTTATTTAGGGATCATTACATCGTAATTAGAGAATCTTTCAGAATGTTTTTGCGTATTGTACATTTTATTGTACTTTGTATCCAATTTGAGTTGTGGGGAAACTGAAGCCGACCCCAGCTGCCTATGGGCCGAGACAGGGCACACCCTTGCTGTCAGGGTTCCCATGTCTTGGTCTAGTCATGTGTCTGTGTCATGTGTTTTTCTTAGTCATGTGGTGAGTCTTGTCTCCAGGTGTCTCTAGTTCAGTCTGTGTATTTAGACCCTCTTGTTTCAGTCCTTTGTGTCTGTGTTTGTTTCTATGTAGCAGGTTCTTTCTGTGAGCGTGTCTATACGTATACTTGTATTCTGAATAGTCTTGTGCTTATGTTTCTTTTGGTGTGTTCTGAGATGGTGAGGCTTAATAAGAACACACCCCACTTCTGAAGATTTATGGAATCATATAACTTGACATAACCTGTATTTCCAAGGTTGAACATTTGTCATGCATCTGCACTGAATTATGAGCCAGCTGTTTCTTTCTGAGCAAAATATTTTTCTTTCCATTATAAATTCATCAGGCAATTTTTCTGTACTTCCCCCTGGCCATTGTGGTGAAGCAAATCTGCAATATTTTCTTGCGCTCCACCCAGCAGAGAAATGCAGAGATGGGGTGCTTTGTTCTGGTCAGCCTCATTCTCTTTAGCATAGCATTAGCACAGTGTAGAAGTGCCAAAGACTCACTCCATGCCTGTGAAAGCTATTCTGAGCTCTAATCCACAGACAGCTTTTTACAGACGCAAGTTTACCCATGGCTGCTTTCCCCAGTCAAAAAATGCAGTGGTTTAGACCTAAAATAGTGTAGTAGAGGAACAATGGTGGCCAAATGGGGGAAGCAAATGGGAGGCGGGAGGGTGACAGGAAAAGAGTGGATGAATCAGTAGGCTTTCCAAATGGTCCAAAACAAGGTCTGTCTGAGGTGCCAAGCTGACATTGAGGCTATGGAGTGTATGTTGGATGGGCATGTCTGATCCACAGAGACTGCAACAAAGCCCTGACTAACTGCTGCTGTGTCCGAGATGAAAGCTCTCTCCAAACAGTCTCACGCCTCAGGAGACGCACTCTAAAGCAGAGGTTATTCTGCTCAATTAGATGACCATCTGCCCTCTACCATTTTCTGCTACTGACAGCGCTCACTTCAGCCCTTGTGGGACCTTTTTTCCAAAAAGCAGCCAGTGCTACCCGCCTCCCCCCAGCAAAGTGCCACAGAGGGCCTTCTAATTATTACACATGGTTACAGTGGTTACAAAACTACACATCTGTCCAAAAGTCTCCCGATACTCCTTCCTAATAATTAATTACTTTAAGGTGCACCCATCACTAATGCAGGCTTTCAACTGCACACACATGTGGCAAACATTTTCCAGAGGAGTATTAATGTGCATCAGCACTGGGATGAGAAGCAGCTGAACTCTGTTCTCCGGCGCGATGGCATTTTTTACCTAGACGGATATGTTGGAGTGGTGTTTGTGATCCAGAGCTAATCATCCAACATTAGTACCTGCTTTAGCTAATGTTCTTGTGGCTGTATGCAATCAAACCATCACAGCAATGTTCCATCATCAAATCACATTCAGCAAGAAAAGGGGGGCAAACTCTCTGTTAATATCATTGATTTCAAAAGAAATGTAAAGGAGTCAACTTTTGGTCATTTGCAGTCTTATTTTTCCATGTCCTAGAGAGACTATAAACATCTTTTCAATTACAAAATCACCTAAATCTGGTATTTATCAAGGGGTGCCCAAACTTTTGCATAAGACTGTAGCGCTTATTTGTCAAAAACAAACAAATTGGATGGTTTCTATATTCAAAAAAGGCCTTAAAATGAATTAATAACACACACACACACACACACAAACACACACTTGTTTGTACACTGTCAATAATTTTGATGCTATAACTAAATGGTGAAAAGCCTATGTCGTATGTTGTATATATGTTAATGTCAGTATGTAAGCAGTAATATAAATGCTCTGGAACTTCGTTGGATGCGATTGCCACATAAGCCTACATGCTATGGGCCTCAGTTCAATTTCCCCAACTGCACTACTAATAGTTATATAACTGCACTGCTGTCACTTCATTAATGATGAATGGGTGCTTTTCACTTCAGTCTGTACATCAAAACTTCAAATTGCTGTTAAGATGTGTGTTTGACATTCTGCCAACAGGTAGGTTCCCAGAAAACAGAGTGTGAGAATGAAACACTAAAACAAAGCACTGTCTCCTATTCATGCCTGAAGTGACTGACTGCTCAGGAATGGAATGCTCTGTTAGACTTATAAACCCCTTCAGGAAAAGACAGGAATGTGGTAATAATTAATAACTGTAACATCTTATGAGATATGGAGCAATAATGCAACATATTTGGCAGGCTAAGCATGATGCGCCTATAGACAGCAAGATACTAGAACACAGACATGTACTGGTGGTAATATATTTAGATTAAGATTTAGATCAGAATTTGTGTGTCTACCCACTAAGAACATGCTTTTTTTAGAGGACAGAAAAGAAAAAAGAAAAACCAATGTAATTAAATACCCATAATTAGAGTGAATACTGTACATAAATGTATTTAATCATAAAAGATTTACAATATATTACATACAAATGTAAAAAGAAAGGCACAATTAGCTTTTGTTTACCTGATCATATATAATATTACACATTTGGAAATGCTTTCCCAAAACACTGTCTTTTAAACATGATATTACATGTAGGGTTCTGTTCCCTTTTTGGTTGTTGCACCGATATGTTTATTTTTCACTTAAAACCACTTACGCTGTGATTTTCTCTGTCATACACATAAAAATGATCTGTTAAAACATTACAAAAAGGCATTGCTTATTCATACAGATGAAGTCTGACATGATTGAAAACACAGACACACACATACACATGCACACACTCACGCACACATGCACACACGATTATACACACGTCACACACGCACACACGCACGCATACACACACGCAAACACACACACACACACACACACACACACACACACACACACACACACACACACAAAATAACATGAATGCACGCACGCATGCATGCATGTACACACCCAAATAAAAACACATGCATGAGCACACACACACATTCATAAAAACAGTGCTTAATCAATCTGTACATGTCGTGTTGTGAATACCTGCTGAGGTGAAAAAGTCCCTACAAATTCTTGGTATTAGAAACACCAGCTATGCATAGGTAATCTGATAAAGTGCATTAACTCTTTGGTTATGAGACACATGAAAAGCTTTAGGTACTTCATTTCCCCATGACCTTCACCCTGAGGCCTCTGATAAACATTCACTCCCCAAAGATCCCCCCCAAACACACCCCTTACAAACACATCAGCTGTAACATACTGAATGTATCCACACTTCCAGTTTCCATTGTACACGGAGACATTTATATGGGAATCAAATGAGCAGAGCTAAGATGGGCCCAGTTGACCACCATCGGAGAGGCAGATCAGTCCAGAGAAGCTGTTTCCTCTCTATCTCTCTCTTGGTCTCTTGTTCTCTCACTTGTCATCACTCACACTGACAGAGCAGTCTTCTGGAATCTTCTCCGCTGAGCTGCTGCGGGTGGACAGCTTGTCCAGCTCATCATCCATCTCCTTGAAGCGCTCGGCAACACACTGTGCTGTAAGCCGGGCCTCAGGGTCATGGTCCCAGCACTCGTTGATGGTGGCGCACACTAGCGCTACACCCTGCAGGAAAGAGAACAGAGGGAGAAAGGGAAAGAGAGAGAGAGAGAGAGAGAGAGAGGTTCACATGCTTGCCCTCGGGTATTCCTGACTCTACCTATATTAAAGGAATCATTTTATTCATGATTTCCCCCATTTCCCCAAGCATAGTTCACCAGTCAACACATGTTAGGTGTGTGAAATTTGCTTCTTTGGTGTTAAAGTAGAGGTGAATGCAATTGATAGAAATGTTAGATAGAAATGTAGACATGTAAGTGTTTTTGAACGATATAAACTTGAGATATGGGCATTAGTGGTCTCATAATGAGTCCTTTACTCTACAGGTTGAGGTTATGGTGCCATGAGTGAACTCTAGTATGGCTGCAAATAGCTGGTAGCTTTGCTCTCTTACCGGGTGTTTTGTCCAGCTGTTGGGGATTTCGGGTCTGCCTCTGTCTCGGAGCACATTGTCCTTCATGCTCTCCACACAGGGGTGCTCTCGGACTTTCGAGCCAAATGGAGGTTCATAGTCTTTCACCTCTGCAACACATACACACACAATTAATTGCCCGCAGTATATAAATCTACAGCTAAACCAGTTTTTTTTAAGAGATCGCAGGCTCTGCAAGTAGAAATGCTGAGGTCTGGAAAACAGTGCAGCTGAAAAGGAACTCTCCTTGGGAAATAATGTTTGGTTTGCTCTGGCACCTCTCTTTACATGGGTAACCAAACAACAAATAAAGAATAACAACAGAGAGATCAGTTTCCCCTGCAGAGAGCCAACCATAATAACAATAATGAGAAGTTATGATGGTGTGTTGTTTGTTTTCCTTATGATAACAAATTGGGGAAAATCTGGGCTAATCGTTGCACTGTGCTAGGAGAGCACGAACCAACAGCGTTTTGGGGTAATTTACAAAACCCTGTGAAATGGAGTTCTCAGCAGCTGCAAAGATCCTTTCTTCTCCAAAGACCCCCTATCTCCACACACACAGAAAACTGCAAATAATGGCAAACACAGGGGGCTGGACTGAAGAGAACAGGGGAAAAACTGTAAAAAAAAAAAAAAAAAGAAAGCAAAAAGACATAATAGAACAGTGGAACATATGTGCTATTTCAATGCTGGCCAACATAAAATCCATTCCCACAAATGTAAGTGGATGAGTGAGTTTACTTTGGAGAGCATGTTCTCGACAGGAGAGAGTGTGGTATGTGGTTTTGCCCAGCGCTGCAGGCCCACAGGAAGAGGCTAGGCCAGCATGGAGTCCAGGACAGGAAGTGCAGGGCTGTGATTGGGCCCCTGCAGAGAAGCTGACTCCACAAGCGGACGCATCCTGTTTTTGACAAGTGGACTTCCCCTGTTTCAGCACTAAAACAAAATACTCCCACCACATGTGCTATTTCTGCTGTCCTACTTCAGCTCCTTATATTAAAGAGCGGTTAAGGTAGTAAAATATGATGACCCTCATGCCATATTGTGTGGCAGAAGCATTCTTCTGCAAATGCTGGAGAAATTCACATGAGGGTCTAGTGAAGAAGCAAAAGTTCTTAATTCGCCTTACACTGTATCTTTTTCTCTCTCTCTGCGCTGGGGGCTGTGGCCTGAGCAATGTGAGTGTATTCGCTATGTGAAGAATGCCGTGGTTTTGGGAACAGATGTCCCGCTGACTGAGGCCTCCCTCTCCAGGCCCAGTCAGGCCACTCTGGCAAAGCGAGCTGAGGGAAGCGCTTTTTAACGATCTTTTCCCTTTCAGATTATCCGTCTGAAAACTCTACAGGCCTGCCTGTCTGACTTTGCGTCTGGGAAAAACAAAGAAAGGTTTAATCCATTGAAGTCAAGAGTGGATTTGGCCATCCCACGCAAAGTGCAATTCCTATTTAATTACAAAGTAAGTACAACTGCAGACGACTTACTTTAAATCTGGCCAGTCTTCTCGTATCCAAAGGTTATTATAGTCATTTGTCAAACTGTTTAAATTTTATATATTAATTCCATAATTAATTACAATATTAAATACATATCTGCTTGCACTTCACTTCAGTTTATGCTCTGTATTGACTGACTTTCCCCCTTTTATTCAAGTAAATGATGCTCTTTCTTTCTATAAAATCCTGATCACAGTTGCAATGATCATAGTTTTAGCTATATGACTAATTTGGAATATTATTTTCTAAATATTTAGGCACCAAGAAACAGTTTGCTAAAGAAGTAGCTAATGCTAACACTCAAGAGAAACACACATTATTGACTACACATTATTTTGTCGCAGATATCTCTGTGTGTGTTTTAAAAGTCTATTTTGGCATGAATTCAAGAACAATAAGCTCTTTGTGTGAGCCAGTGTGTGTATTTGTTAGTGGAAGACGTGTGCATCGTAGTGAATCTGAAACCTGTAGTGTTGTACTGCCTGGCCATATGGGGTGCTGCCACCTGCCACACAGCTGCTGTGCCCCTCTCTCCACCTCTCTGTGGAGGGGAGCCATAGGGTGTTTCTTATGCTGGCTGCCTCTCAGCACTTCACTCTGCTTTACTTTGTTCCAGCCAGGGCCACACCCCATGCTAATTCAGGACATGCTAACAACAACACAGTGAGCCAGAGCACAACAAACTGGCTGCAGATTTCCATCACTCCCTCATGTCTCTGTCTCTGGGCAGGACAAGTATGTGCTCTAGTGCTCTTATACTAAAGTTTGTAGTTTTTGCCTGAGCCCAGCATGACCACACTGTTTTTATCAAGTTCAAACATTATTCTTAAAAGGTTTTTTGCGCTCAGGTCAGGACTGTGTTTCTCATAACCCACCTGCCATCTCTCCCAAAGATTGTGGCCTGCATTTGTCTCTGCTTCAGTTAACCCTTAGGAGTCATGGTTATTGCCAGTGATACCTAGACATGCGCCAATACCCCTGCATTGCTGTGAGCTGGGCTGGAATGTGACAGTGTGTCTGGCTGGAAATGTCTCAAGCTCTGCAGATAAGCCCATAGCGGCAAGGCTCCTGTCGCCCCTCTCAATCACACAGGGGGCATGCTGAGGCATGTGGGTAACACAAATCCAGGAACAGTTTGCTTGACAGCACACATATGCACATACGCACACAAAGGTATGCACAAGACCCATTAAAATAGCTTACAGTAACACAGATGCCTTATTCTATGAGTACTTCAATCTGAAAACCTAAATGGCAGACAAGCTTATGTATGGTTCATGGGAAAATGCTGATAAGGATTAAAATACATAAAAAATAAAACCCTAGAGTCTAACCCTAGTGCTATCTGGATTAACATCACAGAGAAATGTAATGTTTCATATGCTAAAAAATGACAAAACATACACATTTTGGTGAACAAGCCCAATATAACCTACATTTACAACATTAAATATCAGTTTGAAATATCGGTCAAAATGTGGATATTGTCAAGTGCCAGTGTGCGTGCCACTTAAGTGGAACAGAATGATGGGGAACGTGCAAGGGGAACGTATATAGAGTAACACGTACATTAACTCAAGTGTGCTGCCCTCTGCCGAAGAAAAGTGGAAAAACAAGACAGTGAGTGAACTCGCTATAACAGCGTGGTGGTATGTGGCAAGATGGAAAACGCTGAGGGTACTGCTCTGGCGCACTGGCAATCAGAATGGTTCTGTTGCCTGATCTGTTGCCTGTTAACACTCGACAAGCTGGAGTGGGGGACTCATGCAGCGTGCACGTGTTTCCAAGATCTGGCAACCCACATGCACAGCCCCACAACAATGGACTCCTCAAAGGGGACTGCCCAGCCTGAACATGTCTGGAAACGACCATCAGGCATGCCCCAGTTTTGGTTTGCTGAAAGTCCATGGGTAAGACCCAAGGACCATACCGTTTTTACCAATGGGCTTTGAACAGGACAGAGCAGGAGAGTCCGCAGTTCTGCCCAACCAGAAACAGACTGGAAGGAGCCTGCAAAGCGGCTGTGGGCAACCAGGCGATATAAAGCCGCTGGCTCACATCAGCCTGATTAACCCGCAGCATTCTACTCTCCCGTCTTCAGCATAGCCTCACCACCCTGGGGGAGGAGCGCCAGCCTTTTAGCCAGAGAGGGGAAGCCAGCCCTCCCCACATTGGCATTCAGTGGTGCCACCCCTTAAAGATATTCCAGTATCGTTATGCATGCCTAGAAAAAATAATAATAATTGAAATGTGAAGAATGTGAAGAACATGAAGAACTTCTAGAATTCTCTAAAGAACCAACATGGAGAAGTTCTACTCTGTATGCATTCTATAGAAATACTTTTTGCATGAGGCTGTAGACACAAGCTGAAAAAATGATAATATGCATTGTGGATAAGTGACAAAGCACTCTGTTAATTATGATATTTATGTAACTGCATTGCTTATAGAAATGTAAACAACCCAGTCTAGTGCATTCATGCCATACATCACCCTCCCCTTGCTCCACAGTCCCCTTGCTAGTTTCATTAGTAAATGGTCATTACTGATTATAGTCATAATTTTCCTTCATCCAAATTTCATTGTAAAAACTGTGAGAATACTATTGTTTAAATGTCACTTTGTTGAATACATCAATCAGCCGCAACATTAAAATCACTGACAGACAAAGTGAATAATATTGTGCTTGCATCTTGTTACAATGGCACCTGTCAAGGGATTGTATATGAGAGACAGCAAGGTAGCAGTCAATTAATGTCCTAGAAGTATCTGAGCAGCTCTGAGAACAGCCTGAGTCAGAGCCTCACAAAACTGACAGCTTTTGAGAGGTGTTCCTTTTATGCAGTAATTAGTACCTACCATAAGTGGTTCAAGATAGGACAACAGGCGAACTGCTGGCAGGGTCATGTACACCCAAGGCTCACTGGTGTGCGTGGGGAGTGAGGGCTAGCCTGTTTAGTCTGATCCCACAGAGAAGCTACTGTGGCACAAAAATTAAATGGCTATGATAGATAGGTGTCAGAAGAGCTCTTTGGTAGCATGTGGGGGGCCTACAGTATTAGGCAAATGGTTTTAATGTTATGGTTGATCAGTATGTATTGTGAGTACATGGAACTGTGGGCTCAGAATTAACAGTATTGTCACATTCCTAATGCACACCAGTGCAAACATGAATATACCTACAGGCTCAGAAGAAACCCAGAAGCGTCTCTTTTCCCACCTGACCAAAGAAGGACAAGAAATCTGATGGTTCATTTCACATTCTACACATTCCCCACATTCCAGCAGCAGAGCAAACAGCATGACTACAGAACCACCTCTGTTCTACTTTAGGGTGATGTGGAGAGGCCGATGAATAACAGGAAATGGCAAATTGGCCAAACCCGTATATGAGTTACATGGGGTTTACTGTGCACAGCTCTTAAACAATAGCCTGGCAGCAGCAGCAAAACAAAACGCCACATCCTAATGAGAGAAATAGCTAATCTATTTTCATCCAATCTCTCCTTGAGGGGCAATAAGTGACTATATGGAAACAGAGCTGCATTCCTTTGAGATTATGGGAATGATGACATGAAACTGCACAAATTTCTTTTTCTCAGCACAATGCAACAAATAGCACTTTGTGTTTGGTACCCTCTTGATACCCTGTCATAAGTTGGTGAGCTCACCTCCAATGGCGTTACACCTGGAGGTGATTTCCCACAGCACTAGAGCCATGGAGTAAACGTCCGTCTGCTTAAAGGACTCAATGTTCTCCAGGTTGATTCTTGACTCCAGCACCTCTGGAGCCATATACCTGGCTGTTCCAACCTGTAATGAGGAGACAAAACCACAGGTCATTACGAGTCCTATCTTCAGTCTTCAGTCTGGAGACATCTTATCACTTAGCACCTACAATCCCTGTCCTTTGTTTTGCACTCATAAACATTGCTATGCTGCTTTCATTGAGTGTTCAGATGAGGCTAGCAGCGTTCTCTCTTTAATATTCTATCTTTTATCTTTTTTTCTTTTAGAAAGTTCATCTGTGTCATGCAGGAGAAATGGTAACATTGTGATTGTGAGTATTGCGAAATATTGTATGATATGTAGTGATGTAGTGATTTATAGTGTGAGAGTTATTTCATGGTCAGCAACCTTTCACAGAAAGCCAAGTGGTTTTCATTTAGTTGCTTATTCATTCACTCAACACCTGGTGTCTTAGCATTTTTAGACTGTGAATCATAAATCAGCACAAACACAAAGAACAAAGGTCACACACACATCCATGTTAAGAAACGCCTGAGGGGACTTTCCCTGCAAGTCATAACCAAACCCTAACCTAACTGTCAGCAATCTGATTTAGCTAGGCAATACACTCCAACGTCACACACAACAATCCCATCAGATGTTTGTGTGAGTGTACTGGACACAGTGTGAGAACAAAACCGCAGATTGTTTTGTAGGAAATTAGAAATTCAGCCATGGTACATGTTGGTGGCTGTGGCACTATTGTCTGTGCAGACAGGTTTCAATAAAGGGACAAAACAATAAAAGTGTTTCTTTAAATTCACTGCTTAATAGTACATTGGTAGATGAATACTACTGATTACATTCCTTAAGTTCCCAGCTTTATTACATCCTAAGGCTTATTCATCATTAACTGCATAGAAAACAATACAAAATCTCTAAATTATACCTAGGTTATAGGAATGAGGGTTTAAAGCCTAGATATCTAAGACATTAGGTAGCTTATCCAGAGAGAGCAGCTGGGGGTTCAGTGCTTTGCTCAAGGGCAGTTAAACCTGCTGGCAGATTTCAGAAATCAAACCCACATCCCTAACCATTAGGCCACGGCCACTTGTGCACAGAACCTGTCCATTTAAAGAGTGAATGCTAAAAGTTAGTAACTTTAACTTCAAGTTGACCTAACAACCTTCTTCAGTTCTAATCTAAAAGATACCTGAAGGTAAATCCTGATATTACAAAAGGCAGTATGCAAATGAGCCAGTTAATAAATCCCAGCTTCAATCCCACCCTATAAGCATCTACCCATTTCTCTGGAGTTTTTTTTGACAAACTAAAACATTAATGTAATTCAGTGATGGGAAATAATTTCAGTTAAAATGAAGCAGGCTGATATTTATCTTTATATCTCAGATTCACTTGTGTGTTTGTAAAGTATGTCAAGCCATATTGCATACACCAACGAGCAGTTTGTCCATATAGGATAAATGTATACTTGCCTGTCCACTGTTGGCCAGGTCATCCACAGACAGGGAGTTGTCCAGCTGCAGGCCCAAGCCGAAGTCACACAGACAGCAGGTGAGGTCGTTCTTCACCAGAATGTTGGAGCTCTTCAGGTCTCTGTGGATGATGGGCACTTTGGGCCTGCCACAGGGTGTGTGGTCACTGTGGAGGTGGGCAACGCCCCGGACAAGCGAGCCGCCCAGCAGCCGCAGGTCCTCCCAGCTGATAACGTGGCGTGTGAGGTACTCCTGCAGGTTCCCGCGCGGATGGTAGGCCGTGATCAGCCAGTACTGCTTCTCCACTTTCCTCTCCTCTGCAGTCAGGAAGTGCAGCACATTCTCATGCTTCAGGTCAATGTTAGAGAAGATGTCCTTCTCATTCTTCCAAGATGCATACTCCTCATAGGGGAAGATCTTTACCGCCACTGTCTCAAACTGCTCTGAAGAGCTCTGTTTCAGTTTGGCCTTGTAGACTTCAGCAAAGCGTCCTTTGCCTACCTGGTTAAATAACATCACAATATATTTTTTGATTACATCATACCAGGATTCTTCATAAACAAGACACATTTAAAGTAATTATTGTATAATATAAAGTTATTACAATATTCTGCAATAGGCATATTGTAAAAGCCTAAAATATGTAAAGGTCCCCTCTATCCAGTCACATTTTTTGAGTACTGTGAACAATCTCTAATGTTCCAGAGTATTAGTCATTGTGAACACTCTCAATCACACATGGAGCAGTGGGCAGCTGTCACCAGCAGGGAACGTTGCTCAAGGGTACCTCAGCGGTGTCCATGCTGGGACTTGAACCTCTGACCTTCTAATCTCAAGGACAAGGGCCTAACCACTAGGTCGCCACTGCTCAATTTAGAAGGTAGGTTGCGTTAAAAATTCCACCATGTGTTTTTAGTATATTGTGAAGCATATCACAATGCTATATATGATTATACATAATTATCTGTAACAACAGCCAGTACACTAGCTGCCTAAGATGCATATTAACAAGAAGCTGATTGGATGTCAGATTGCATTTGTCAGTCCAATGTGTTTGTAAACCTCACTGTGATGGCACAACTGCATTGTAAAAAGATCTTTATCTACTGAGGTGTTGTGTTTTTGATCATTCTTACTTGTAGGTCCAGTTCGATGGGCAGTGGCTCAGTGTTGTGGTTAAGGCTGTTGGCATGTGTGGAGCTGCTGTCGGAACGGTCGTCGTCCATCATTATGGCACAATTGTCGCTGCAGTCCAGAGGGCTTTTGGGACCTTTGCGCTTCAATGGCTTCTTCGTCTCCCATTTGTTAAGCTTGCGGCGTCGCTGGATGCGGTACCAGTAAAAGGAGGCAATGACGAGAACAGCCAGCACTAGAAGAGGCAGCAGACTCACCAGAATCACTGACACCACTTGCTCCTCATCGATATCTGGCCCTGTAGGTGGAAACAGAGCACAGCAGTTAGTTTTCACCTTATTCACCCTGTAATTCCCCTACATTGAAATTTGTGTCACTTGTGACTTCCACCAACACCACCTACATGTTTAGTCTTCATTGCTTCAGCTACGGTGTTTGTTATAAAAGTAAACAGACCTGAGATATGTAGATTACGGCCGAGCCACTGTAGGGGTTTGCTGATAATATTCTGTAGATTTATGGGTCTTACTAACGCATTTTTGAGGTTTGTGTTATAGCCCATTTTTAGGCAGACACCAGATGTAAGGAGACTTGTTTAAAGATCACTTTTGTCATTTACCACTCACTCACTTTCTTCACAGCTTAACAAGCTGAACCGGTAAATCTAAACACACAAACCCACAGTTAGAAAATGTATTCACACTTAATCATTGGCAAGAGGATCATTTGTTACAACGCATACAAAACACTTTCTGTGAAGAGAACTCATTTAAAATAGGCAAAAAATAAAACCCAGTTAACAAGAAACAACAGAACAGATTTCAAAAAAACACTTTGGGAAGCTGTGCCCCCTGCTGCATTATTTAGATAATTGAAGTTTGTTCTGTTTAGCTGATTTAAAGGGAGTTGACAATTGAGACAACTGGCAGTTATATTTCAGATCTCACAGCTGGTAGAGTCACTTTAGTCATGTTTTAATTACTTCAACCAGTAATGAGTTTTATTTAAGCAGTTTGTTTTATTTTTGAATATATTAAATCATACAATATCTGTATCAGTATAAGTCAAAAAGTGTTCACACCAGTCAAACCCTAATTTACATCCTGCGTAAGATGAATAGTCTTCATCTGTTCTGCATATGTTTCTGAGTGAGCCATAGGGAAAAGGGAAACACACTGAAACTCTGTTCTGGGGGACTGTGTTCATACTTCCAAGAAATTACTATGCCACTCTGTCCGCCTGCCAACCTGGGGTTTGGCAAAGCACCTCGAGCATTGCAGGTTGAGTCTGGAAGTGGAGGCAGACTGCAGCCAGCTATCGGGCAGAGAGTGGAGGCAAAGCCTGTCTACATTTCTCCCTTTCTCCATCACACACACACACACACACACACACACACACACACACACACACACACACACACACACACACACACACACA
>JBBIGC010000007.1:16598002-16610019 GCA_037576955.1 Lepidarchus adonis | reverse complement strand
GAGAGAGAGAGAGAGAGAGAGAGAGAGAGGGAGAGAGAGAGAGAGAAAGAGAGAGAGAGAGAGAGAAAGAAAGAGAGAGAGAGAGAGAGAGAGAGAAAGAGAGATAGAGAATCCTAACGAACCTTATGAAAATCTAAGCCCACATGAAGCAGAAATTCAGCCCAATCCTACCAGGGCTCTGTACAGTTCCTACTGTCTCACTGTGGGTTTGGAGGAACACAGAGGGTCTGACCGGTGGGAGGTCTAACTCTCCTACTCCCCTCCTGCCTCCCTCTGATGGAAACACAGCAATCATCCACAAACTCTAACACTGACTTCACACACTCAAAAGTGAGACCTATAAAGGCACATATGGGTGTTTTCAGCAGTTTTCACTCAAAACATATTTTACCATTGCTTCTGCATTTGCTCATTTACATCAAAACTTAATATCAGGACATGTGGTCCTCAGAATTGTAGTAAACAATTGGACATAAGTTTAAGCTCTATGGTATGTGTACTACTAACAGTATTGTCTGAATTACTTAATATTGCACAAGTATCCAATCCAACCCTCAACATCAAGAACTCCTTTAATTTTATTTATATAGCTAAAGCTTTGCCCACATGGTCAAATATTGGTTTTAATACATTTATGGCACATTTTGTCAATATAGAAAGCACTATGAAGTTATATACCAACTGGTCCATCTTCTAGATGAGAGAATATCAATTAAAATCATGATCTAATTATGCATAGCTTGTCTTAGCCATTGTCTAGTCCATACAATGCACACTCTCCAAAAAGCCCAGAGTTCAGCACATTTTGGTAATCCCTATGTAAACGCTTACTAGACCTGGCAATCCAGGTGTGTTTTAACAGGAAATTCACCAAACTGCACTGCGCACCTGCACTCTGGAAATGGAGAAAAACACAGTTGTAACTGTAATTGTAAACTGTGCACAGAATTGACGTTAGTGTACATACAGAGTAGGTGTATCAGATGAATAGAGAGCAGGAGAGAGGGAAACCCATCATGTAAATTAACAAGGAGACCAGAGAAAAAACAAATTTGTTCAGGCACATTAAAAACATGAAAAATGAACAGAGATGTCTTGGCTTCTGCGATGGTCTTCTCTAGTTTTTCTCTTCATTTGCTGCATGCCAGAGCACAGAGACAGTATGTTTGCTGGGCTTCATTGGTCCAAGAGTTCAGATGGGGTTGCTCACAATTCCACAAGTTACCTTAGAAACCTACCCCAGGTTCCAGAGTTTCTCTTAAGTCTGTAGTCTGCAGGCATCCGTAGAAACAGCTTTGCCAGCTGGCGAGGTGCCCACGCGAGTCTACCAGTCTCCTTCTCACACTCGCTGCTGGCTCTCCACACTGGCTCGGACTTCAAGAAATCACTGCACTATATTGTATTGCTTATTCTTGCTCCTCACAACTCTAACAGGCCTGAAAGCTCCCTTAAGGTGGCCCAACCATTTGGCCTGCTGTCTTTTCCACCTTAAAGGCCATCTAAGGTGAAAAAATGTATTAACCAATAAAACAAATGTGTTAAATCTTACAAAGAATGACTCTTGGCATATCATGAAGCCTTCTTCATAGATTAAACAGGCCAAGAGTTCAGACATAAACCTGTAAATAAAAACCAAAGAGGCCAATTTTTCACCTATGATGACTATGTATGAGACTGTGCATGAAACTCAGATGCCTGGTATTTTGATACACTTTATGTGCAAAGATTTACAGGTCTCTAGTCTTCAGCAAATACTTTATGCTAGATAATTGCTGGGATGTGATTGCCTTTAGCCTCAAGAGCATTAGTGAATGTATGGAAGTTGGATGATTAGTTCTGCATCACATTCCAAAGTTATTCAATGAAACCCAATCATATCAAGAACAGTTTCACTGTTCTGTTGCTCTATTTTGGGGGATTTCAACACTTGGCACTGGGCATAAGGGCTTAATGATCATGAGAGGCTGTTCCAGGGCTTCCCATTCCATTGCTAGTGCTTTTTAATAAACACCTTTGTGAGCAATGGGACACCCGGAAGTACAGTATCTGAATTTATGCAGCAGAAAAGCAGAATCAGTACTTTTAGGCTTATAGTGTTTGCAACAATTAACACTTTAATGCTGACCAGTCAGAAAAAATATTGCTATATATAAATATAATAAATAAATATCTTTTTAAAAGGAAATTGAGTTAAAGTAGATTAGCAAACCTTGCTGCTAATTCCAGAAAGCAAAGCGTAAAGGAAACAGACAGACACACACAAATCCCATTTCATTAGAGGTTCTGCTATGCGTGTCATTGCAGGAAAATACAATTAGTTTTGACTTATTTTATTCCAAAAGACCAGTCCTGATTTATAAATGTCTTGATTCAAAGGATGTCATAATTAAATGTCTTACATGTGGGCAGAAGTCATCCTGAGATTAAGAATATTGCATAGTACTTTCACAAGTCAAGTTTAAACAGCTATTTGAATCTGCTGAGGTGCTCCTGAAACTTTACATGTGGTAACCTCATCATCACACACTATATCCTGTCTTTCCTGTTGAGGTCGTTTGTGTGGTTCTGTTAAGATTAGCTTATTATACTTTTGAATAGCATGACTGTGATTTTAAAGGTTTTCCCACGGGGTCCTCGCAGTTGGTGACAACATCATAGCAACTGGAAAAGAACAAATGAGCTTCAGGAAGACAGAGAAACAAGAAGCTGGAAACAGACAGCTATGATGGTCAGACACTTGATACAGGAAGCTGAGCTGGTGTATGATTTATGTGGGACATATGCTCTACATGTCAACAACAGTGTAGTGTGTATGGTCATAGCACACATACCAAAAGTCCTACTGCTACTACTACTGCACACACTGCAAACAGGCCTTAAAGCATAACACCTAGCTAGACACCAGTGTATGTATGAAGCAATTTGGTAAGCTAATTGCTAATTGGTGGGCTTGCAAGTGTTTCTCAAGGCATTAACACATCTGCAAATAAACCAAATAAGGGAAATTAATATAATAAGGGTGTTGGTGAAGATTTAAAAAAGATCTTCTGAAAGAACAAATCCCCCACTGTAAGAGAAGAATGTCTCTGACTCCTTTGCGTCTCCAAATGTCAGATATGAAGATGAGTATTGTGTGTGTGGAGTGGAGAGGGTGATGGGGTTTGAACGTAGGGAGAAAATGTCAAAGGTCATTAGTAGGACTGAAACAGTCACTTGTGTAGAAGAACAATTTCTCTATCGATCTGTCTTGCATGAGTGGGAGGAGGCCCGGCGTGGAAGGTCACTGGCCACTGTAGCACGGAGCAGGGTTCACTAACCTCTCATTCTTTCCGTTGGAGTGTCTCTTTCTCTGCTCTCCCTACTTCAATGGACTGCAGTGAACAGCACAAAAGGGCGGACAGCATTATGAAATGGTTGTTGTGATTAATTATGTCAAGATGCTCATGCTGTCTGAGTGTAGCAGAAGTACCTTCAACACTTTTAGAGCAGTGAACAAATAAATTTATGTTAAAATGTAAACATATGTATGTAAACAGCAACCAGTATATTATTATATTCAGGCTGAATTACTTTTTCAGTAACAACTACACAATTAGATTTTACACAACAATGTATTTTATGTAATTCAATATTTTTTTAAATATTAAAAAATATGTAAAATAATGCAAAACATACTGTAATGATCAACTTCTTGCAATTTCTGGATAAATGATCTGCCTCAAGATTGATGACTGCTTACTAAATGTGAGACATTCTGGGGGTTAATTTTATTAGAAGTTGATTCTTGGGTGTGTTATGGCTTTCTCAGTCATTATGAAATCATCTACATCTCTGATCATCCCTTTGTTATAATCATGAAAAATTAAATGAAACCTATGAGTTGTACAGATGTATTATCATAATAGAATCTTTTGTACTTGCACTGATTCCAAATATTAGTGTGCACATGTATATAATGAAAACATATTAGATTTGCATCAGCCACCATTCAATTACACCATTGCTTTAATGTGCACTATAATGTAATACAATATTATTGTAATGTTTACTATAATGTACTACAATATTGCTAATGTCCACTATAATGTACGATAATATGGTTGTAATGCCCAATATAATGCACTGCCATTGTAGAAATGTCCACTATAAATGTGCTACAATATTGTAATGTTTACTATAAATGTGCTACAATATTGTGATGTTTACTATAAATGTGCTACAATATTGTAATGTTTACCATAATGTGCTACAATATTTCTGTCTACTATAATGCACTGCAATATCACTATAATGTGCTGTATAATTTACTATAACATCTTATTGTAATATTGTCATAGGTTTCACTATGATGCACTTACATTGCTAAGTCTGTGTACAGAAGGCTTTAGAAGACTCTTTCTCCAAATGGCGTGCACATATCCCACAAACACAAAGTACTGTCTAACATTTCTGCATCTATGGTCCCCTCCACTGGCTTTTTAGTGAAATTACAAGCAGGTTTGACTTTCTAGCTTGCATTCAGCTTGACAGTCTGGATACTTGTTTTCTATAGGACACAAAAGTATTACAGATCACTGTAAAAATGTAATGCAGCACAATAAAAATATGTAATTGGAATACATTTCTGTACTAAAAATAGTGTGTTAAAGAAGAAATGCGGTATAATGAAAATGAGATTCTTTTGACCTTTTTTATTGAAAGCTTCATCAAAAGAAAAATAATAAACAGAAGTTTAAACTCGACATCCACTGATTTACAGAAACTCTCAGGATCACGACTCGAACACACGGGAGGCATGAATGTGCAGCAAATCAAAGAAAAAAAGTAGCATCCTAAACTGTTTTACTTTCATAATCCTTTTAACAACACTTGTACAAATAAAAAGAATTCCATAAATAGTCTTCTATTTCCTCTGTCAATAAGTTAATTTCTTATAGAGGTTTTGCTGTTTTGGCTGAATTTGGTAGAACATGTCTTTTTTTTTTAATGCTGACTACATGACCCTCCCAGTGCTAAAGCCGGAGGTCTTAGATAGGTCAGTGAACATTCTTACTTGGTTTGATTATCCATGACAGTCAGTCTGATCAGAAGACACAATGTGAGACTCCATCCTAACATCCGTTGAAATATGTAGTGTTACAAAAGAGGAGCAGGTTTCATAGTCACTGCATTGTAAAAGCCAGCAGTGAGCTTACTCCAGTAATCACCTCTAAGAATAGAAGATGTTTGCTGCGGTTACAGGCTTTCTTAGTTTTGTAGTATGTGATTCATTTATGTTGGCTTACTGCTGGATTTTACAGTGTGGAAACCCATTTAGGAATGGAAGAGCACAGCCCACTTACTGTTGGCTACAGCACAACAAACAGAACTCTGTTCTACAGTTTAGAGCAGCTTCCTCCATATCTGCCTATATTCTGTAATACAGGAGGCATCTAGACCATTCACAATGCACGGATGTTCTTTGAAGAGTGTGCACATGAAGATGTGGACACCTCTAACACCTGCTAATGTAGTCCTCATGATTGTTCTGAAAGCAGCAGTCATTTAATCTCTTTCCATCTGCCACTGAGGCCCTCCAATACTGAATGCTTGATAGCAGCAATTACATGATAAAATGAACTCTCCAGAAAGGCAGTAGAAACAAAAGAAAGAAAACTGTTTGCTATAGATTGTTTTTTTTCTTCCTTTTTTTGATCCAAGAAATGAAAATGTGAAGCTAGCGTGACCTCCACATTGTAGCAGAGCTATGCTTAGTGTAATCTTGTCACTGATGAGACGTTACAATGTAGCCTACATGTTATCCTCATTTAGACACATGGCAGAAAGGAATTTGTATTTAGCCCATTTCCAGAAGACATAATAAAGTCCATCCTTCCCTAATCCCGCTCCACTCCACTCCACCCCAACCCACCCGACCCCACCCCAACCACAACATTTTGAATTAGATCACTGAATGGCAATATTGATGGTAACATCATTCTACTTCTATGGTACTCTCATTCAGCAGCTAGCAGTTTGCTAATGCAACACCAAAAAGGGAAAACACACAGAAGACTCTTGTCACTACTAATTGCTAGCATGGCTGTTACTCTGACCCCTTGCGGCCAACTCATCACCACTCCTATCACTTGTATATGATGTTACCCAGTGCATGCTGAGGAACACTTTTTAGCACCCAGAGATCCCCTCTGTGAAGAGAAAATGAGAAATGAGCTCATCAAGAAACAAGGCAGACTCTGAACAAAGCGCACAGACCAACAACCAGCACTGTGCGTGTCTAGCAAAGATCTCAGCCCCTGGATTCAAAAAACATCTGGGGGTGAATAATGACATGCAAGAAGAAAAAAGTGAAAAATGTTTCCCATCCTAATAAAGATTTATGATGTCATTCCAGAAGAAGGTACTTCAGAACCTTCAAAATAACACTGAACATGCAACCACGAATGAAGAAATGTGTAAGAACCTCCACCAAGGGCTGCCTAAATATCGTTATGTGTATTTAAACTCCACATTGAGCAATGAATTAGTGTAATCAAATCATCTGGCCAGAAACTGAGAGCTGTTCCATGGCAAACTGAGAATACAGGCAAGACTTTTGTTTTTTCTCACATGAAGAGAAACTGATGTGAGATCATCAGGGATGGGTGGCTTAACCAAAAGATATGTCAAGTGCATCTCTCTGGTTTACAGATTTAGCTCTTCATTGCTTTGTAACAAGGCACTGGAGAAACCACCAGATCCCACGTTGGCAGATAACCTTTGTTGCCGCTTTCACAGGTTGAGTTCATTATGCTGCTCAAATAAACTTTGCCAGCAGTGGGGTTTCAGCAGATACTGGGAGTGTGAATGAACTATACGGTGCTATAAAGTGGGGCTTTGAAGCATAAGATACAGTGGGTGCAAATATTTGGTCCAATTTTTTATTTTCAAAGTGAAAATAATACACACCCTTTACAGAGAGCACATTTTAATTCACTGTTTTTCTTAAACTTCTTAAAATTAATTAATACTGAATTTTTTTTTCAGTACATTAAAACACTTAAACTGTGTTCTCTGTAAAAGAATTGTCAATTTAATTTGTTAGTAAATCATGGCTTTTCCACTGACCCCAACGCAAAGCTTCATCTGACAACTTGTCAGGTCTTTTGCAAGCTGAATTCAATTCATAACCACTTTAGTTTCTTGTTTCCTCATGGTGGAACTGCTTTAAATTGAGGTAGCTAACTGCAGAGAGTTTAAATACACACAAGTGGGTACTTTGACACATACCTACTTTGGCAAAGGGTATGACATGTCAGCCACACTGGAGATATAGGAGATTTCCTTAAAACAAGCATGTTTTAAAGGAGCTTTGACACAACCTTGGCATTTCAGAAATGTCCGATCAGAGGACCCATACGGAAAGACTGAAAGAGCTCGAGTTAGTGACCAGGGGTGGTGGGGGTGATGCAACTCCTTCTGCAGCATCTCTGTTGCCATCTACTGGGCAGATGTCACACTCGATACAAATAACGCTGGAAGTCTCCATCACTGTCTGACTAAGTCCAAATGATTGGCAGAAAAGCTGCAGCAGTGGAAGGAAGTTCAAACACCCAGCTCCACCCCCACACCCAATGAAAGTATCAGTTTGACCATCAAGGTCAAACAAACCCTTCTGAGACACAGAGACTAAAACAACAAGGCCAAAAAATATCAAATAGAAAAGAAATCGATCTACTCCACTGTCTCTAAGGGGTTTCTTCATCTTTGGTATAAAATATGCCATCCATGGGCTGCATTTGATCCACAGCTAAGAAAGACTAAAGAAATTGTCAACAATTTCCTATTACTATTGCTTTTAGCACACATTTTCTTTATTTTAATTCAAAAGCTCCTATCTACGTACTTTTGCGCTGCCAATGTTTTTTTTTTCCTGGTTTTCAGTTTTTGATTTTTTTTTTCTCGCAATGAAACAAGCAAAGCAGGCTGAAAACACCTTAAAGCTCATAAAAAATATTGCAGATAAAAACAATAATGCCATTAAAAATGATCTGCACTACACAATAAACTGCATTTCCCAGGATGCAGTGGTTTACATTTTTCTTTTTTTCTAAAAAATGCAACTCTCTTTAAACACATCACTATATTTTGACTGTCCTTTCTTTTAAACACTAAGTCGCCACTGATAATTTAAAATGTCTTCACAAGACCTCTCTCATTTTTCTGTACAGGTAACATCACAGGTTTCCACTCTACCCAGGCCTCACATCACTCCAATAGTCCATTCAGACAGTTTTTTTTGTTAGTTTTTTTTTCCTTTTCAACAAGACGTTCAACTGGGAAAAGTCTTGGACATTTCTCAAAATTAAGGCAACAAAGATGATAAAACATTGATATTCTCTAGAAAACTAAAATCTAACTCATAAAAAAACAAAAGTAAAAGTAGCTTAGAATCCGAGGAAGACTTCTTTTTCTTTTTCTTTCTCTCTCTCATTCTCTTTCTCTCTTTCACAAAAACATGCTTCCTCATCTAATAGAAAACTCGCTGTAGCTGAAAACCTACCTGCACATTCAGAAAATAACTGGAAAACTTTGTACTTGTTTGAATTTCATCACTTCATGAAGGAAAAGTCTTGTAAAGTTGTAGATAGCTCAAACCCAAGACCACATAACCTCTCTCTTCTTAAACCATGATGGCAGCTTTCAAAGGCTCCTCTTGCTCTGCCCAGGTGTCGAATAAATTCTCTCTTTTTTTTGGTGCTTGTGCAAAGGTGGACACAAACGTTTTCAGTTCAGCTTTTCCTTTCGTCCTCCAAGTCCCCCGGCACAGTCCCCCAATCTCAAGGCAACACAGTCACTCCCTCTTCCTCCTCTCGTTATCTGACCACATGGGGGGACAGGAAGAGCATGAGCCAGGGAGGAAGCAGCCAGAGCAGGAAGAAAGAGGTTGAAAAAAAGAAATAAATGTTGAGGACAATAACACTGATAAAATAGACAACAGTGAAGCTTACTGAGTAATTTAATGGCAGAAATACTTTTCTATTTCTCTTCAGAACTTCACAATGTATTGTTCATTAAACAATCAGTTCTACAAATGAGATGTGATTGCCTGTGCAATGTATATATTTAGAACCATATATCCAAGTCAAGGAACTCTAGTGTAGGCACAGACATTAAACCACTAAGTGTGCTATCTGGGATAAAATGAAGATTCTCACTTAGCGGGCTGGTAGGAGTAGGTGGGTGCATGATCACTGGTGCCGTCCACACACAGAGCCTGCTGCTGACCACTGGCGTCCTGGGAGGAGGGAGGTACGCTCTGTGGAGACGCCTCTGTGACCACACCCTGAAGCAAGTGTATGTGATGTATGTCAAACACATTTACGAGATCAGAATTATTTGTGAGACAGTGATATCCCTATTACAGTCTTACCCCTACACCTTCAAGACATTGCTTTAAAAACTAAATAACTTAATAACATAATTGCTTAAGATACAGTATAAACACATATCAAATGTATGAACTAGAGAAACCGGAGTTTTGTACTGGTGGACTTCAAACTATTCCTCCTTGGTTTCTATCCTTAGTCTTGGACCACCCCTGCCCAATACATTTTTGTGTTTTGCTGTTCTAACATAGTTACTTCAAAACATGGACGGCTCATAAATCAACTGATTAACTGGATCAGGAGTTGGATCAGATGTGTCCAGCAGTCTTAGTTTTGCACAGCTTCAGTCTTGGGAAATTGTGTCCAGCACAATTTAGACCCTGTTTAAACACACCTGATTCCACTAACTGGTTAACTGCCAGTCTTTGTGTTTTTAAATAGGAGAACGACCAGGCTGTTGCCCTCCAGCACTACAGCTGAATTACCCTGGAACCATTAAATCAAAGTCATGTATTAAATCATTTCCAACTTGTTTTTTTTTTTTGTCTAATTTTCAACATATCAATATCTTTTTAGCAAAAAGTAGTTTTGTATGTTTCTCCATTGCACATTATTTTACCTTTAATGAGTGAACACATTATTACTATGATGATCAACAACACAGTGCACTACTACATAACTCATAAGATGAATTTAAAAGGTTAGGGCACTGTTATCTTTTTGTATTTATGGTAACCTGAAAGAAATGTCAATTCCATCCATTTTTACCCTGACATATTTCAAATAAATATATTAAACAACAATCTAAATGAGGCTATGGTTGTCTTAAGTTTTCCTCCTTTACTAGTACATGGCAAGTGGTTCGCTCATTCTGCTCTCAAATCAGATTTAAAGGCAGCTGATTCTGGAAGGAGTCTCATTATGTGGCTAACATCTTTCATTCGTTGGCCATTAGAATTAATTTCTCAGTGACTGCATGACCCTGATATTACTAAACTAGCATTAGGCCTGCTGTTTTGGTAAAGCCAGATGTCAAATACATGTCTCTCATTTTTCTTTGGAAAATTATACTCAATACATATCACCACAGTAGCCTTGACAACTGAATTCTACACTGACACATGTTCACCCTGATTACAATTTATATTTCCAAGAAACTAAGTGAGACCGTTTGTGAAACTGAAACCTCTACTGATTCAGTAATGTTCCAGACTGGTAAAAGTCTCATAATTACAACTGCAGACATGCCTTAAACCCAGTCCCATCTATATTAACTCTGGTCTAGAGAGTCTGGAGTTATTATTGTTCCTTTTCCAATATTATTATAATTAAATTTAATTACAAAATAACATTACTAAGACATTCTGTATTCACTGTAATTCCAACTTTTACCCGCCTTATACATTTTATACATTTGTATCTCATAGTTTTTAACATGAATGTGAGAGCCAAAAAAATATAAAAAATGTTGACTGAATCTTGTTTTTTGTTTCAGTGTGCTATGAGTGACAATTAGTATCATTACTATTGCTGCTGACAGCTAATGCTTAAAGTTGTGGCAGTAAGCTGTCAAGAAACAGAAGGCGGGGGTAGGGTGGGGGGGTGGTGTACTGGAGTATGGTGAAGCTTACCTCTACTGAGACGGCTGAGGCAGGCACCGCAGTATATTGGGGAATGTAGGTTCCCTGCATAGGAGCCGCAGCAGCCGCCGCTGTCATGTACTATATAGAAAGGGAGAACACTGGTCATGTCCAGGATATTTTTGGACAGTACAGGCTACAGAGTGAATGCTCTAGGTCAAAATGATAGAAGCAAAATATAATTTTTAATCTAATATTTTGCCAACAACACAATTGATTTATTTTTGTGTTTCTAATCTGTAGCTTAGCACAAACTCTGTAGCCCTGCTCCCCAAATACATATAAAGTTAAAATGTTAGAGAAAAGAACTGTCAACAACTATGAGGCTATAACATAGAAAAATTTCAGTGAAGAAGAGAAAGTGGTGTTAATAAATGCAGTTTATTCTCACCAAAACATTCTATAAAGATGCAGTTCCAAAAAGCTAAAAAAAACAGAATGTGTAAAATTATATAAATTATACTGTGGCTGCAGCATGGCTTATTTTACACCACTTCATGCATATATTCCCGCTGTACCCAGAGAAAATGGTGTTCAACAAAGTTAATGCTGCTTTCGAACAGCTGGCCTTTAGTGTATGGTGCACACTGGAGGGACGTACAGTGCCAGTGGTGCCGAGGGACAGATGGTTCATCTGCTGGGTAAGGGGCCCCATCATGTTGGCTGGCTGCATGGAGATGGTGTGGTCCATGGCTGGTGTGATCACAGCACCCTGTGGGTGGGTGGGTGGGTGGGCGCGCACACACGCACACACGCACACACGCACACACACACGCACACACGCACGCACACACACACACACACACACGCACACACGCACGCACACACACCATCATAGGTCAGACCGCATAGTGGAGGTAAGAGGAAATTAGTATCCATTCAGTTCCATGTCTGCATAACCTTCAGAGTTAATGCCCTTAATGCAATGCACACACAGTTTCCAGAATCTCTCTCTCTCTTTCTCTCTATCTCTCTCTCTCTATCTCTCTCTCTCTCTCTCTCTCTCTCT
>JBBIGC010000007.1:16465929-16478422 GCA_037576955.1 Lepidarchus adonis | reverse complement strand
ACACACACACACACACACACACACACACACACACACACACACAGACACACACACACACACACACACACACACAGAGGCCTACACCTGAGGAGAGAGATGAAATGCAGGCCAGACACACCGCATGCGTGCATGTAAAATGAAAGGCAGATTAGATCTCAGAGTTGTGCAGAAATGGGATACCTGTTCTTAAGAATGTTTATATGAGACAAAAGCATATTTATAAAAGTGCATACCAGAACCTGACCAAAATGAAATTTTTGTAACCAAAACCGATTCTGATTATATAGGAAAAATATTCAGATACCTGATCAAATTTGTCACAGATACAGTTAAATAATTAAAAAAAAAATTAACAACATTTCATACCGGTATTTGACAACGTCCTCTAGAGGAATAACGTTTTAACAACTCGAGGCTTCAAAGAAAAAAAAGACTGCATTTGTAATTGTTTATATTAAAAAATACTTTCTAACATTGCTCCAGATAGATATAGTCTTGCTTTATACTTTATAAATGTTTAAATATTGGCATGTGCAGTCACATAATAGAAATATCAGATATCAACATCAGACCACAATTCCCATTCCAGTGCATCCCTAAAACAACACTCACAAAACATAGGTTGTTAACCAGTGGGAGCATTGGCATTCAAATAAATGTGCAAAACCGCAATATCATCCATTCAATACATCAGTCAAACCCTTCAATACACACCGCTCCTCACTCAACTCTACACATAAGTATCTGCTGTAACTCTCAGGTGTATAAAAGCCAGATGGAATTCATAAATACCACATGCCTGGAACTATTGACAGACATGACTGACAAGCCAGAGATGACGGAGAGCGCACACACACACACACACACACACACACACATTACACACACCTGATCTGAGTGCTGGGGGGAAAAAAGCCCTTCAGTGAGCTCGGAGTCTTATCGGACTCAACCGGCCTCATTTTACACAGCGGGCCAGGACCTGGCCTCCTCTGCGTGATGGCAGGATGGAGGGAAGGAGTGAAAGAGAGAGCAAAAGAGGGTCTGATCAAAGAGCTCGCCTAGGAAACCTCTTTCAGCCAATTTGTGCAGCTGTCAGGGTCCCGGCGATAGCACATCGGCGTGTGTAATATGTCAGGAGGCGTGATGGGGGAAGCCTTTGAAACGTCAAAAGCTCTCACTGCTCCCCCCAGCACACAGGCCAGGATTAGTGACAGAGGGTAGAGCACGCTACTGTTACCATGAGTTGACACAAAGCTCTAACTCACACACATGTGCACACACACCTACAACACAGTGTAAATTCTTAGATAACAATTCGTAAAATTGTTTGAATTTTTTAGTCTTGGCAGAATATGTGTTTTTGCTCATATAAACACCACAGAACACTTGACCGCCCCCCGTATCCACCCAAGGCTACAACTAAATCTGTGTAGTATTCTTTGTTTAATAAAATTCTGCTACATATATAATCTGCACTCATTTATTTTAATGCTGCAAGTCAGATTATGAACACTGTCCTTCTTTACTGAAGACAGTGTATCAGTTTCACATCTATTAGTCACTAAAAAAAAGAGCATAATGTGGAATAACTTAAAAGATCATTTCCTAAAAGTTGAACTGTAGACTCTGCAAAAGACATTTATGTTTCACTGAATATAAGTTGAGTGCTTAACAAGTGCACAGCAGTTGTTGTTTTAATATTTTCCCCCCTAAAATATAGGCTCACAACACAAAAGTTTCACTTTTAATTGAAGTACATTTATTAACTGGAGAAAACCCACATTAAGAAATAAATTTTTACATGAAATATTGGCATATTTTGAACAATTTTTTTTTACAAAGAAAACAGAGACTTGGATTTTTGACCATTCCCTTTTGCACCATCTTTCTACATCGTACAGATTCCTGGGTCCTCTCTTATGCATGCTCATCTTCTGCCAACCCCACAGGTTTTCAATGGAGTTGAGCTGGCCAAGGGAGGAGCTTGATTTTGTGTCTGCTGAGCCATTTTTGTGTACATTGTGCCATATGTTTAGGGTCATTGTGATGCTGGAAGGCCCAATAACAACACATCTTCAGATTTCTGGTAGAGGCCAACAGATTTTGCTTTAAAATTTCCTGGTATTTCAAGAAGTTCATTATGCCATGCTTACTAACAAGGTTCCCAGGGCCTTTGGAAGAGAAACAGTCCCACAGCGTCACAGATCATCCACTAAAACTTACAGTGGGCGTGAGGTAATTTTTCACATTTATGCCAGACCCACTTAGAATGTTTGTTGACCAAAAGCTCAATTTTAGTCTCATCTGACCAAAGTACATGGTCCCAACTGAAGTCCCTGTGACCGCTTAGCACACTCCAGATGTTTACATTTGTGATTGTAGGTGAGAAAAGACTTGTTCCTTGTATGTCTCCTAAATAGCTTGTTGTCATGGAGACTTTGTGACCCTAAGATACCACTCTTTGTTTTTCACTGATCTCACCACCCTCCTCATTGTGTGTGGTGGCAACATAAATGCCCATCCTCATTTGACACTACTACAGTTGTTTTAAACTGTTTTATTATTCCTCTGACTGTATATACAAGCAAGTTTAGGCATCTAGCTATTTTCTTGTAGCCATTTCCTGAGTTATGAAGGTCAACACTCATCTGCCTTACTTGAACATCATGTTCTTTTGTCTTTCCCATGTTAAAGAGAGCAATAGGACTCTGTGTCACATCATATTTATACCCTATGGAAACAGGAAGTCATACATTACTAATTAAAAGTTCCTATATACTGTACTATGATCAACTTTACTAAACTAGAAATTGCAAAAATGCTTCAATAACATTTATTTTGTTGGAATTGTTAGGGGTGCCAATAATTGTGGCACACATGATTCCATTTAAAATATGTATTTTTTAAGGTGGCATTTTAAATAAAAGTACATCAATTAAGGGTTGGATTTTTCTCTTTTTTGTTGTGTTGTGTCTCTTTTTGAGGTGAAAATTGTAATTTATTAGAAGCCTAAAAACACATCTTAACCAGAGGTGCCAAAAATTGTAGAGGGTGCTGTATCTTGTTTTTCCTTGTGCCTTATATTACCTACCACAAACTCAGCAAAGAAAAAAACTCTTAATGATGCAAACACATAACAAATTGATATTTGGTGAAATGATTACAAGAACATTGATTCGACCTTCTCCCTTCTTCGTAGATTTGTTAAATTCCTTCACACATTATTTATTATACCGAAGATCTGGATAGAATGAAGATTTTGTATAAAAAACTACAAACCCAAGCAGGGTTGGGAAATGGTGATGCTCAGCACTATTGAGGTATTCATGTTTATCTGTGTTTACTTTTTTTAATTATGCAAGAAACCCCCAGAGCCCAAAAACATTTACAACTAATACCGTACACAAAGTGTATGTGAAGAGATGTGCATGTGAACAGATCTATCTTTCATGTGTGATTTGCATAGCCTCAGCATAGCTTGCCTGGACTCCTCCTTCACAGCAGGGAGAAGTGCTGACACTACAACTACAAGAATGGGCAGCAATGTTTTCTGCTATGAAGAGACAATGAGCTGCTGTTTAAACTGGTGCTTATTACAAAGGGCATTAGCTACATTTACATTTCAGTGAAAATATTTTCATGATTCTTTGAAAATGATATGGTTCATCCCTTCCAGACACACAACCCTTTCTCCTCAACTCTGCTGTCCACTCATCCTTTCCAGGCTGTTTAAATCAGGACTCTCCTCGTAGAACCCCCTTCTCTTTCTCTTGAGTAGGCTTTTACATACACTTTCCTCCTCCTCCTCCACCCTCTCATCCTCCAAGGATAAATCTGCCCCTCCTTCTCTCCCTCCCCCTGTCCACAGCTCCAGCCGGCCTGCTCTGCTGCCCTGTGTCCGTCTCTATTTAAAAGTGAGTGATGTGTGCACACATTATCTCCTCTTCGCACACTCAGATAGCCCCTCATTTCCCTAAAGAGTCCTCCAGTCACCAAACAATTAGTACTTCCTGAAGAGCACTCCAAAATGGGATTCGAATGGCTGCTTCCCTTTCACTCCCTCCATCCTCCCTCCTGCCTTGCTTTCTTATTAATTCTCTGCTTGTGTTTCTCTGCAGAGAGAATGAGGAACAGGGGGGGTAGAGGTGGAGAGAGAGCGAAAAAAGAAATGGAGAGAGATATTGAAGGATGGAGAGAGAGAGAGAGAGAGAGAGAGAGAGAGAGAGAGAGAGAGAGAGAGAGAGAGCGAGCGAGAGAGAGACCTCTATGAGGGCAGCTCCTCCCTGCTGACCAGTGAAAGTAGAGTCAATCCTGAGTGTTAGCCAATGTGATTATGCAGGAAGTGCATAATAAATTCCTATCACACCATTACACTTAAACAGGACAGATTTTTAACCAGCCTCACATATCACTCTATTTCCTCATTTTGTCACAACACACCTTCTGTGCAACATTTTTAAAACCTTACTAACAACCAGGAGTAATCTAATCCTAAACCTATCAGTTGTCACTGAATACAGTCCTAACGCTAACTACCCAGTTGTACCCTTGTGCCCATAAATCCTGATATTTATAACACTCTGACATGCTATTTTGGTAAAACCAGTGTTTGCTACTCAGTTTCAATTAATGACAGAATAACATATTTAATAAAGATGTGATTCATCAAACCACCTTCTTCTATTGCTCCAAAGTTTTTACTTTTGATACTCAAATGTCCATTAAAGGCACTTTCAGTGGTGGACAGGAGTCTGCATGTGTACTCTGACCATTCTACGGTCGTGCTCATAAGTTTACATACCCTGACAGAATTTATGATTTTGTGGCCATTTGTCAGAGAATATGAATGATAACTTAAAACCTTTCTTTCACTCGTACTGTAGTTAGTATTGATTGAAGCCATTTATTGTCAATCAACTGTGTTTTCTCTTTTAAAATCATAATCACAACAGAAACTACCCAAATGATCCTGATCAAAAGTTTACACACCCTGGTGATTCGGCCTGATAACATGCACACAACTTGACACAAACAGGTTTGAATGGTTAATAAAGGAACCATCTTCATCTGTGATCTGTTTGCTTGTAAATAGTGGGTGTGTATAAAAGGTCAGTGAGTTTCTGGACTACTGACAGACCCTTGCATCTTTCATCCAGTGCTGCACTGACGACTGATTCTAAGTCATGGGGAAAGCAAAAGGATTGTCAAAGGTTCTGCGTGGAAAAGTTAGTTGAACTATATAAAATAGAAAAGGGATATAAGAAAATATCAAAAGAATTGAAAATTGCTCTAATTAAGAAGTGGAAAATTAGTGGTTCTGTTGAAATCAAACCACAGTCAGGTAGGCCAACTAAAATTTCAATCAAAACTTCCAGGAAAAATGTTTAGGATGCAAAGAAAAACCCAAAAATAAATGATCTGAAAACTCTCTGAAAAAATGTGGTGTGGCTGTTTTAAGATGCACAATAAGGAGGCACTTAAAGAAAGATGGGCTGCATGGTCGAGTTGCCAGAAGAAATCCATTACTACGCAAATGCCACAAAGTATCCTGCTTACAATATGCCAAACAGCGTAGAGACAAGGATCAAACCTTCTGGCACAAAGTCATTTGGAGTGATGAGACTAAAATTGAACTTTTTGGCCATAACCATAAACACTACATTTGGAGAGGCGCCAACAAGGCCTATGATGAAAGATACACCATTCCTACTGTGAAACACGGAGGTGGATCACTGATGTTTTGGTGATGTGAGCTACGAAGGCTCAGGAAATTTGTTCAGAATTGATGGAAAGATTGCAGTAGGTTATCAAAAAATGTACACTCATCAGCCCGGAAGCTGCCCAGGGGATGTACTTTTGACATTCCAACATGACAATGATCAAAAACACAAGTCGACCTGTCATTGGTTACAACAAAATAAAATGAAGGTTTTGAAGTGACCATCTCAGTGTCCTGACCTCAAGATCTTTGAGCCACTTAGGGGAGACCTCAGACGTGCAGTTCATGCAAGACAGCCCAAAAAAAAACCTGGATGCTTTTTGCAGCAAGAATATGCAGCTTTATCATCTTAGAAGATAAATATAGCTCTGTTGAAAACAAGGTGTACAGATCAAGTAATTTCTGGGGGTGGGGGCAAGGCATCTTTAATGCCTTGTGGGTAAAAGCTATTGTTCAGTCTTCATTTGCTTTTGCCCTGAGTGACCACTCAGGTCACTACTACATATAACACTCCCACAACCCTTTCGTTTTGATCTGCTTGACCTTACTTCATTTGATCAGTAGCTGAAGGCCACGCTAAAAACATTGGTAGAGCATGTGGACCCACTAAACTATCAGATTAGTCAAAACCAAGGAAAGTGAAGGAAAGGAAGCTATATTGAACAATGCAAATGCTGCTACAGCACCCACCTCCAAAGCTATTAGCCTACTGGAACTGGCTTATGATTGGCTGACCTGACTTTATGGTAAGGTTATTACTGTTAAATGAAGAAGGATAACTTAAAAATAGACCTGTTTATGTGTGAACTAAACTTGAATTAACCTTTACTTTACAAAAAAGTAAATGTTTGTGTTCTTTCAGTCCAGAAAACAAGCTTTTGTATCAAAAATAATTAAAAAAAACACTCTTTATAAGTCAGGTATTAGTCCTGATATTGAAAGATAGCCTTGGTTTTCCTGAGAAACACACACACACACACACACACACACACACACACACACACACACACACCTTCCAGAGGTCAGAGATGAACGGGACGCTGCAAACAGTGGGGACAGAGTCAGCTCTGCTCTACACACTTCCACTCTACCCGCGGGCTTCCTGGGGCAAGGGAAAGAATGTTGGCTATTTTGGGAGCAGGGCTGAGATCCCTTCCTTCCGGACAACAGTAGCCTGGAGGCCTGAGGAAATCCCAAAGACCAGACTGTGCGGAACACACACATCAGAGCATACATTCAGTCCATTTATACACACGACACTGTCTGACCCAAGGATCCATTACTGCACACACGAGCCCATTAGCTTCTAGCTAATGGCTGTGCAATGTCTCTAGCAGAGCTGCTGGGAGTGGCCATTAAGCCCTATAGTCAATAATCTCCTGCATTACAGTCCACATCTTTGAACAGATCTTGTAAACATTAGACATAGGTGATGGGTATAACAGGAATTCTTGGCAGACAGGCCTTTTTCTGTCAGTAAAGCAGAACAAGAGACCATAGCGAGATAATTATGACAAAGACACATGATGTAACTCTCAGTCACAGGGGTAGACAGTTTGTCTGAGAGGCATACACCACTTTTAGTGTGAATGTGCATTAATCCTATTAATCCTCAAACTCTACCATTTCAAATGCTGGCTGGGTTTGAAGCGTTTCAAATATATTTTCTATAAATGTATGAATTATGTGCTAATAGTTAGACACAGACAGGTGGGTATGATCACGTCTGAGCACAGGAGAACGCCTGCCGTATGAGAGGCTGCCTCCCACCCAAGCCTTTCACTTTCTGACCTTTGGAAGGAGTTACGCAGTGCAGTAGACCACACACACCGAGGGAGCACCTGAGTAGAGGTCTGCACTCCTACACTTTCACTCTCTCTTTCTCTCCTTCCTTCTTCTTTCTCTCAGCAGGAATGCAGGGACAAACAGACTGGCTTTAATTTAAGTGGAGCACGCAGCTCCAGAGGCTCAAACCACACTCCAGCTCGTTAGCGTCAGGCCCACGCTCCTTTAATGTCATAAACAAGTTACACAAACATTCGCCCAGACAGGGCTAACAACATCCTCCACTCTGGCCTCTCTCACGGCACCCAACACACAGAGAGAGAGAGAGAGAGAGAGAGAGAGAGAGAGAGAGAGAGAGAGAGAGAGAGAGAGAGCGAGAAAGAGAGTATGTGTTCGTCTTGCATACATTCACACTTGGTGCGTTATCAAACTCATACCACCTACACCCTAAATGACAATCTGTGCCTCATTCCTCGCTGACTCATTCACATCTGTGATTTCACATCAGCTACATGTCAGAGTTATTCACCGGAATTCTTCGCACCCCCACCCCCCTCCAATGCATTCTCAAAGCATGAATAATCAATGGTTCCATGTGATTATGGATATATATACATATGTAAATTTCACTTAAGTATATTCAACATGTAAGCCCACCTCCTTTGTCGCCGAGGTCACAGTTTAACTCGGCTGGAACGTACAGAAAGTGTAAAAGCTTAAGCTCTAAAGCTGTAATGTGACTTCCATATGGAGCCTCCCACAAAGTTGGTTAGGAATTAAAACCATCAGAGGGTTAAGGCGAGCACAAAGTTAATTTCTGTGGCAGTAGAAACCTTAGAATATTTACATATGTAGAAATCTCTTCTTCTGCCTGTGAACCCCTCCAACACCAGCCCACCCAGATCTCCACATCCTCAGGGGAAAGCACCTCATATTCAAATGTGAGGAAACAATCAGTGTCTTCCTCATTTACATATGAACAGGAAAGAGAAAGCGCGCGGATCTGCAGCAGCCCATTTTAATCCGAGAATGACTTCTTCCTGCATTGTAATGAGAAACAGCCCGGCAGCGCTCGCCGCTCTCTGTACTCTCTGCTCCCAATCTTCCGGCTGAAATTAACATCAGAATATGAAGCTTCCTCTGACCACGGCACTGACCAAGTCCTCACGGGCACCGGTCCCTCAGCAGACCGTGGTTGCCCCGGCAACAAAGAGAAGGACAAGGGAAGGGCCTTATCAATCAATTAGAAATGTCTCTGTATCTGCCCGGGACAACGAGCTACAGGGTTATGACTCCTACTTCGTTTATCAAATTCATTACAGCCTTGCCGGAGAGCTATCCCTTTTACTGCACAGACTAGCAGCCTTTCTCTTTGTAAGATTTTATATGTGTGTACAAGATTACATTATATTTTAATAATGCACAATTTGTAAGACTAATACAAAATCTAAATAAAGTTATGATTTAAGGGCTCTCTGTGGCCTTACAATGGCATTATTATTTTAGAAAAACCTAGGAAACCAGTCAAGACACAGTTAGCAAGGCTTAACTTACTTTCCTTTCTTACTTTCTCTTTTTTCAGTTGAGGGTCATATACAATTCATTTAGCCCAAGGAGAGTTTACTTCCTGACTTTATTAAAATTCCTTTTCAGGGTTGGTTTACAATCAGCTTTCCAAGAATTCCAGACAGATCCAGGGAATTTCTCTGGTCTTGTTTACACACACACACACACACGCACACACACACGCACACACACAGACTGAGGATCAAGTTAATTGCCATCACATGACATTGTGGTAGATCAGGGGTGGGGGGTGGGGGTGGTTGGCCTCACATTAAAGTAATTTGATGGAGAGAAGAGAAAGTGAAGTCACGACATTCTTCAAACCAAAAACAGGATATGGCTGGAGCCAGTGGAAGCCCACTGCACTCTCAATGGACAGGATTCAGTGAAGCGGTTTAAACTCTGCTGAAGAAGTCATAAAACTTAAACCCTCGGCCATTTCACATTATAGATTTATCGACACTGACATTTAAGGCACATTAAGTGACGACCCAGTGCTTTTGCAGAAACATATGTGGCCAAATATCCACTTGGGTTCGCCTGTTAACTGTAATCTGAATAATACTCACACACAAACCATAGCAGTGCATTCAGGTGGTACCCTTGGTTTCAATAGACACACCACCTTCAGCACGTACACACAGACACACACACACGATGAAGTGTCTCTTGCACGTCGCTGGTGCTTGTCCTTCCCACCGCATTGAGTCATCAGCTTTCCAGTCCATTAGTCACGCACCATCAAACGCTGTCATATCATGTCACTGAAATATCTGTGTGTTTGTGTTTGTGTGTGGTAACAAATGCTGATTTATATGGCAAGGACCAGCTACAGTCTCTCACCTTTGCTCTCATTCAAACGGACAGAACTATGACCTCAACACAGATGCCTGTGTTTCAATGTCACCCTCTCTGTGCGTCAGCATGGAAGCAGCAGAAAATGCCACTTAGCGTGATGCTGATCCTAAAACAAGGAAAGATATGAAAGTGCCAAGTGCATCAGAACTAGCAAATATGGCACTGTGAGCCAATCAGTTAAACAATTTTCATACCTAAGTTTTCCCTTAGATTTACATTTAGTGCATTCTTTATGACGAGGAATTTTCAGGGTTAGGACTGATTTAATGTCCATATCTAATTACAGTGAAAGGTTAGAACTATCTATTTCTCCCTACACAAACATGCTATGTTATTGTTATTATATTTATTGTATGGGGAGTGGTGCTGAAGGAAAACAATGAAAGAGTGAAGGGCGAAAAAAAAAGTATATTCCTGAAATCTGATGCACTAATATAGTAGAAGCTTGGGAACGAGGCTGTGATCGGGGCTGTGCTAAACACTCGCACAAAATGTTTGTAATAAATTAAGTGATAAAAAATTAGGTGATTATATGCACTAAATAAAAAAAATACATCAACTTAAAATTAAAAATATAGTTTTTACTTTATTTCATAGTATTTTTAAACACAATTTCCGTTTTCCAGTAATCATCCATCAAAGCAGACTTTTTCCTGTTTAAAGTATTTTTATTACAAGACCACTGGTCAATTAATAGCATCACGTGTAATCCTCCCAACACCAATCAGCAAGATAAAATGCTCAGCTAGCTCACAGACCCTCTCTGACATCGTGCCATGGAAAACACAGAATTTCCCATTCAAATTCTCTCTAAAGATCACTGACCAACTACATGCTTCATTAAAATAGACAGGGCTCGCAAACGGCACAGCTGTTTAAGGCTCCAACCTATTGTCAAATAAAAACATCAGGACACCAAGAGATAATTGGTCCTATTAAATTGGATATAGTAATGTGCAGCGCATTAATCAATGAATAAAACATAGTATGTTGAAATGTAGTTGATGTCAAATGTCAGTTTAAAAATGACATTATTGTTCCTTTAATGTAAAACCTTTATTTGCATTATTAACTTAGTCAATAAATATGCATTTATTCTGCAATACATGTACAACCCACAAACTATTTGGAAATCAAGACTTTCTCTATGACAAAGAGAAAAGTAAACAGGCATCTTTAACAGGGGTCCATGCAAAATTGCAGTAAATTGCACAATTATTATTACTTTAAATTTATAAGCTAGATTCAGCTTTAAAACACACACAATATTTAAATGTGTGTGTAATAAATTGAAATACTTGAACAACACCTGTCATCATTACATGCATTGTATGTTTTCTAAGTGAACATATTGTCTGTAGAAAACACACTTAAATAAGACATTTGCAGCATGATTTCTGTTTAATATTTCAACATATTGGAAATTTGCTGTAAAAACATGAAATGAAATGATCAGTATTCATATCCGAACACTGAACAAAACACATGATTATAACAGCGCACAGCAAAATTAAATTCAAGCCTCTCCTTCCCAAAGCTAATTGCTAATGTGCAGTGAGGAAACAGACTAATATTAGAGTAGCAAACAGACAGTGCTGTACATCTGTACAGATGCTGATAAAACACACCAGATTGTATGCATATTTCTAAAATATAAAAAACTGCCTTACTCATGAACATGATTCATTTGCTCAAAAACTGCCCAAGTGACTGAGATTTCACCACGATCAGATCAGTACAATTCAGAAATAAATATGTGTGTGTCTTATTTACACAGCAATGTGAAAAGGCAATAAACATAATACATCTTTGAATAGTGACAATCTTATTTTGAATAAATATGTGGATATTCAATAACATCAGTCATTATCGGTTTCACCATCATTATTTAAAATCAATCAATTTGAATCTCCACCTTCAGAAAAATGACTCAATATATCACTGCATTTTTATACTCCTCTATGTTACTTTCCATTTATCCTTGTAAAGCACATTGAATGACCATGTGTATGACAATGTGCTGTATAAATAAACTTGCCTTGCCTTGCCCTTACAAGTTTTATTTGGATGATCAAACTTCTGGATGTAGTTATCAATAAGGCTAACAGCTTAATATGCCACATGTATACACTGACTGTATACGCATCATTCAAATTCTTTGCTGGTAGCATTACTAATTTTATTCACCCAAGCCACAACAGTGTATGCTTTAGTAAAGCAGACCCAGCTTCCCAAGAGTTAAAGCAAAGCCTTATGCTTCCTGGACTGTACTCGTGCTGTATTCAATTCAGGCTGTTTGTCCACCCACTCAATGTAATTATCTCCAGAGATATTTGTGTTCTTGGACACAATGTGATCATTCAGACACACAATCAGGCCTGAATCTTCCCTTCATGCAGCCACAGCTTGCCTCTGTTTTAAATGCTTGATGGAGATGTGGAGTAGGAGAGAGAGAAAAAAAACAATTATTTTTTGCATAATAACAGCTATGCAACACACACACACACACACACACACACACACACACACACACACACACACACACACACACACACACACACACAC
>JBBIGC010000007.1:16445677-16457793 GCA_037576955.1 Lepidarchus adonis | reverse complement strand
CACACACACACACACACACACACACACACACACACACACACACACACACACACACACACACACACACACACACCAAGGAATCACTTTCTGAATTTCAATACGGTCTCTAATTGGCTCATATGGGCTTCATGTTCATAAAGTAAAGAGTAAAGAAATTTGTATGTAACTCAGTTGCACAGCAGTAAAACACACATTTCCCACACACTCACGTGGCTTTTCTCTCTAAGTAAGCACTCTTACGTGCCCTGTGTTTCCATCCCATTCAGGCTCATTCATCAAACTGGCCATCACAGTGGCCATGAAAACACAACCACACCTCCATTAGACGACCCACCATCCTGCATGTACACGATGGGGTGCATCTGTGTAAGTCCTTCTGCTCTTTTGAAAGTGTGAAATAGGTTTGATGGAACATCAGATATAATGGAGCAAAGCACAGAAGCGACACTGTAGAGAGCGGTGGGAAGTTTAAAAGAAAGGTGCATAAAAAGTTTAACATCCTCTCCAAACCTGCTTCCTCTTCCCTGCTGCCACACGAGCAGATGAAAGGGCTTTGCTCTTACAAAGGCTCAAAAAAGAACCCCCCTCCTTCCCACTCCCCCCACATGCCACCACTTTGGCCAACTAAATGCATCTCATCCCCACAGCAGCTTTAAAGAATGGCCAGCTATGTGGAGTAGATGGAGTCTCACTGGTGCTGCTAAGTAGCTGAGGTGTCCTTGAGGCCCCATGTGCCTTAAGGGCCACAGTTCTATATAGACAATGAGTGTATATTCAGAATATAGAAAAATATAAATATATAATATAATATATCTTTTTTAATTAGAATAAATTGATTTTTCATCCTAAAAATATATATAAGCACTCATTTTCCAATCAAAATCATTTCCAATGTCAAACAGACTTGCAATTGCTTGCATGGTTGCAGTTGTATGTAAATGTTTGAATAACCCTCATCATGTCTTTTGTTGATTTTGTCACTTATTTGTCAATAAGTATCACATACTCTACAGACAACAAACTTTTTTTTGTTTTTTTTTAGCATACTGGAAAAATACAGAAAATAACAGATTTTAAAACAGTCAGATTTTAAAAATAAAAATAAAGTAATTACACAATGGCATGTATAGAAATGTGTTGTCTGAAGTAGAAGTATACTCATTGTTAGAAAATTAATCAAATGTCATTTGACTATGCTCATACTTTAGCATGACTATGCAGAGAAGGTCACACAACACCCACACATGAGAGACAGTTATATGACCTGGCTCAGTGCAGTAAGACTAAGGGCTGTTGAGAACACAAAGGAGCTTAATCATTCATAAAACTAGCGAGGTTAATAAAATATGCAGGGCCACTCACCAGCACACTGGCAAAGTGCCCCTGTACTGCCTTTGCTTTTAAAACTCAGTGCAGCAAATCAAATGAACATGACTATTGCGTACCTGGCATTGTGTGTGTGTGTGTGTGTGTGTGTGTGTGTCTACGCATATGTAAGGAACAAAGCAAAAGGAATAGCTGGAGAGAGAAGAAAGCAGGGAGAGACAGAGACAGAGGGAGGGAGAGAGAGAAAAAGAGAGACAGAGAGAGAACGAGAGGAATAGAGACACAGAGAGAAAGTAAGAGAACGAGAGAGAGAGACAGGGAGAGAAATCGCGAGCTGGGCTCTCGCACCAAGTGCCATGCTGTGTTGCAGCTTAGAGGACAATGTCACACAGCCTGTAGTGTCTGTAAGACTAATCCTGTCAGGCTTTTATCTTCTCCTTCCTCTGCCACTTAAACACACTCCCCTTGCTCACACACTCTCTCTATCCCTCTCTTTTCTGTCCATTTCACTCCCTTCCCTTCCCTTGCTCTTTTTTATCACCGCCTGTCTCCCTCTCCCTTCTCTCCGACTTGCTCTCAAACTGGAGACTAGTGCAGGACCCAAATCAAAAATGCTCATTTAAATGATACTCAGTGCTGCAGCCTGTGTGTGTCAGAGAGAGAAACAGCAAGGGCTTGCAATCAAGGGTGCTGCTGTGTGACAGATTGGCTAGCTAATAAGTCATAAGTCCTGTCTGAAACTCCCCACTGCCTACCACCTCCCGGAGCGGGAGAATGATGTGAGCTCAACCGAGCATAAGCTTGGGCACTATGGGCTGGTTTAGTGAATGTGGGGTAAACCTTGTCTTAGACCAAACTGATGGTCAATTGAATTATATTGTTAAAAAACACATTTATTCTAGAGTCGGGTTTCATTTCTGTCTGAGAAACTGGCCATAAGACTAATGATCAATCAAGGATTTGTAAAAAAAAAAAAAAGCTGTAAGCTTTAAGTTCAACAATATCACTATCCATACCGGTTTGTTAATGATCTTATAATGAGCCCAACAGTGTGTCCTTAAGGCAGAAAGGGCAGGGAATAGGAGAGGTGGGGACAACACATGTTAGAGTGTCATTAGCCGCTCTCTTTGTAGCCTTGAGCCTTTGGGATATGTTTGGACAGGAGTTCGAGTGCCCGCCACACAAATTAGCCCAAATAAAAGCATGTGGGCTGTGCAGATGAATTCAAGCGGAAAGCAACAAAAGCAGTGTTTACATAAGCTTATCCCAGGCAGTCCGCTAGCTTTCAGGAATTTCCAATAGGTTCTGCTCATACATGGATATCTGTAGGTATTAATCAGCCATCCCTGGAGCATTCAGCAACCACAAAATCTTTATCTTATCAAGAAAACAACATGAAAGAATCAGTCCTTTCAGATGGCATCTTCAGCTGTCTTTAGAGGGTGAACAAAAGGGGCCAAAGCAAACGGTCTTCCCTAAAGCCTTTTATAATGTATGCATTTGACGCACGCCTATTTCCGCGCCCAAGCATGGAGAATCAGACACGGTTATAGCAGGTTAAGAGCGCTGTGGCTATATCTGATTAGAGCAGCGTCTCTAGTGGCCCTAGCTGCAGAAAAGGTGTGCATAAATTGGGGGGAGAGGGAAAAGAGGAGAGAGAGGCAAGAAGGGAGGCGGGGGGTGATGGGATGGACAGTGAAATCCCTCAGGAGTGTGTACTCAAGGATTTATGACGCCTTACCTTGCCTACTCCGTCCTTGGCTTTGACTGAGCTGTTTTCCGGGGGAAAAGGTTTCCAGTGTGTGTCTCCTGATTAAAACGCAAGGGAAGGAGGGAGAGAAAGAGAGAGAGAGAGGGAGGGAGTGACAGAAGAGAATGAAAAGCCCCATACTAGAGCATATTCGAAGGGTGCCATCACCATCCTTCCTCTTTCCCTCCCCTGTCTCCTTCCTGTGCAGTCCTGGCACAACAGGAAGAGCTGAAACGCTTGTGTTTATTTTTTGCAGAGATGACAAGTCCTGTCAAAATCTGCAGACATGTGGCATGATTAGCGCCAATCTCTAAATATGCCTAATCAACTGCGAGCGGTGATTGATCGGTCATACTTCTGAGTCTGAATCTGAATGTACCTGTAGCTTAGCACCTGCGCGTCTACATTCATAGCTCAAAAGTCATACCTCTACTAGTTACACACATTTCTGCACACCCCTGTATGCTCGCAGGTTTCATTTCCAGAAGATCCACAAGCCCTACCCAATCACTAAACATCCTTGCTCACAATCCATCCTAAATTCTGCAAATCTAAGTTACTGCTTTGCAAAGAACAAGCAAGTCGTCATACTCAAATGTGTACTCCTGTACAAAGGCAAGTCGCAAGTCAAGTCACAATAAAGCAAAAGAAAGTCTTCAGACACTATAAAAAACCTTCAAGTTAGGGCTTGAGACAGAGCAGGCTCCAAAACTGGAGTCATAATTTCACATAATGCCATTTTACCACATTTTAACACCAAAACAGATGGTAATATCATAGCCAATTTTATTGACATAAAAATAATTTGCTTTCTCTAAACTGGCTAAATTCATGGTACATGGATAACCATGACCATGCCACTGATATCAATGAATATTACCCCAACCAATGAATAATAATACAAAGTGCAGCTGAAAATGATACAGTAATTGATGTAATGATATTTAGCAACCTAAAGCACTTCTCTGGTGGCTAAGTGATAAAGATTAAACACAGCTGATTAGTAGCTCAGCTTGCTAGCTTTACCCAAGGTTGGCAATCTTGGCAAGCTATTCAAACTAAGAGTCAGTTAAATGTTTAATAGTTTCAGTCCAGTCTAAGTATCATGATGAAAACAATGTTAGCCTATTAAACTACTAGAGTAAGTGCTGAGTGAGGGCTTACTTATTTGAAACAAAATTTCTCATATTTGTCGTACTGAATGTGTAAAAAAAAGAAAAGAAAGCACACCATAGTTAAAGACAAAGCTGCTAATGTGAATCAATATCAAACATTCGTTTGATGCAGTACTGGCATGCATTACAGCAAGAAATTTATTTAAATCAAAGGTAACCCATTAAAGACATATTCTGTCATGAAGTCATGAAGATAAAAGTAATTGGTGGTCAAACTTTAAGTCAATATTGTTGAGTTTTCACATCTGACTCAAGTCAAATTGATGTGACTCAAGTCTATACCTCAGGAGGCAGCAATACTACTACTACCCTGACTACTATAACTGGTAGTAGTAGTAGCAGTAATAATAATAATAATAATAATAATAATAATAATAATAATAATAATAATAATAATAATAATAACAATAATAATAACAATAATAACAATAATAATAACAATAATAACAATAACAATAATAGTTGTTTATGGCATGTTGAAGCTAAATGTTATTGCAGCATGATAGGTAAGGATAACTAAATTAACTGCTGCATATATCTTAAGAGTGCTGGGTTCTTAAGACTGCTTTTCAGCACACAATATCATACAACTAAATACTTTGTTTTCTTATTTCCTTCTTTTTGATTAACATACATATGTAAGATTCCTTTCTGTTCAATTAAAAAAAATCAGGTTTGTAAGACGCACATAAGAGCATTAGTATACACACAAAGCATCAATTAATGAACTTTAATAATGCTAACTTTTTTTTTTATTATTATTATTATTATTATTATTATTATTATTATTATTATTATTATTATTATACTCAATGAATCCCCAAGGAGGGGCATTTTTACCCATCCAGGCAGTGAGCACACACACCCCGAGCAGTGGGCATCTGCTGTAGTGGAGTGTAGGGGGTTCTTCTAGGTGGTTCTGAGGATAAAACTCATGACCCTTCAGGCACAAACCCACTTCTCTGACCATTATGCCCCCATTTAATGCAATACAGTGTCACATGTGCATTGTTTTTTGACATCCAAGTTGGAACAGATAAAAAAAGAGTAAGTACAGCCTTATTTAAAAACCTCAGTACGATCTAATCAGTTTCTGTACTGTTGCTCTACTCATGGATTTACGTTATTCCCTATGTCTTTGCCACTCATCCCAACTACATAGGCTTTGTTGAGCACTTACTCTGAGAGCCTAAAAGCAAGCTGTGTGTAAAAATTCTGACCCTTTAAAGGGAGAGAATCCATCAGGCCCTAGTTGTTACAAAGTGGTCCTTTATTAAAAATGCAGCAGGTCCATTATTCTAGGTTCAGGGCTTTTCTCCTGCTCTCCCTAGCTCACACACAAACCAACAGTCTGGTCAGGGTTCTTTAGTTTAGCTACTCACTGGCTTTAGTTACCGATAAAGCTATATGTGCATCTGGCAACACAGAGAGAAATCCCATTTACATTTAGCCAGGTAGAAAAGCAATATGCTCTATGCTTCATCAAAAAACCTGTAAGTCAGAAAAATGTGACGATATGCTTTCACTCTGCTGACCATTTCTGACCATAATGATGCACTCCACTGTTCAGATATTGAAGGGGATATACGTTTTGGGGTTTATCTTATTTCTCTGCCAGTCATTACTTAATGATTGTATATGATATGTATACGATATGTATATTATATGTATACACAAAAAATGCAACATGAACACCTTCTTACAACGTCTCTCTTTCTTACTCTATATAAAAATCTCTCTATTAAACCTTTCTGCAACAAAGACAGTTTTATATGCCTCCATAAGCGTATGCTCATATGTTCCTGTTTTCTGAGTCAACCCCACCCTTCTGAACAGATGGCTGAAGAGAATGCCCAGGACACAGTGGGAGATAGAGAGAGAGAGAGAGAGAGAGAGAGAGAGAGAGAGAGAGAGAGAGAGATACACTACAATGTGGAAAATGCACCAAATAACAGTAGATATTATTGTTTGTTATAGTTATTGTATTTTTTTGCACTTCGTGTGGAGAAAACACAGTTTTAACAAGACCTGCAAACTGGTTAGTAAAGCAGGGCCAAAAAGGTACACTGCAGAACTACAACATCATGTGACACTCTCCACCCCCCACCAAGAAAATGCTTGCTGTAAGTAACAAGATTTGCATAATTTATGATTATTTATTTTTCTCTGCTGTTATTGATGTACAACATTAAAGACAAGCTTCAAAGCAGGCCAAGCATTTCCTCTCCTGCACATTCACAAAGGAAGTAGAGCAGGAATGACTGACAGTAAGAGACAGAGAGAGAGGGAGGGGAGAGAAAGAAGAAATGAAGCATTACTTAGTGCCACCCAAAGAAAAAACAAAATAATGGAATATTTTGTAGACATACATTTTAGCAGTTAGCATTAGTCATAGAGGAATCTTTGTTTTTATATATTATACAATGGGTTCAGCAAGTATTCAGACCCCCTGTTGCACCATAAATTGTTAAAATGATTCTTTTTTCAAAAATCTACACTCAGTTTCCCATAATGATCTCCACACGGCATATCTGGAGCTCAGTCAGAGTGACCATTGGGTTCTTGGTAACCTCTCTAAACAAGGCCCTTCTGCATCATGCAACCAGCTCTTGGAAGAGTCCTGGTTGTGCCAAACATCTTCCATTAGAAAATTATGGAGTGTTCGTGGGATTCTTCAATGCAGCAAAAGTTTTTATAGCCTTCCCCAGATCTGTGCTGTGTAACAATTCTGTCTCTGAGCTCTGTAGGCAGTTGAACTCATGACTTGGGTTGTGCTCTCCTATAAAGAGATGGATGCTTCACAAATCATGAACAATCAATTTCATTTACTTTTAGGAATTTCTTGTCCGTAGCAGGTTGGACCCTCTTTTGCCTTCAGAACTGCCTTAATTCTACAGTACATGGCAAAGATTCTGATTTCAAGATGGCAGAACATCAACAGTAGCTTAAATAACCACACATTACAACCAAGATATGCAGAATACCATCTCTGAGCAAACATGTCGAACCTTGAAGTCTACTGATTTCTTATTTTGTTTCAGATAATCAAACAAATTAAAATATTACTCAACTACATCACACCTGAGTTCAATATCTCTAGCCACACCCAGGCCATGATTACTGCCACACCTGTTCTTAATCAAGAAATCACTTAAATAAGACCTGCCTGACAAAGTATTGTAGACCAAAAATCCTCAAAAACTAGACATCATGCTGAAATCAAAGAAATTTAGGAATAAATGAGAAAGAAAGTAATTCAGATCTACATATTAGTCTGAAAAAGGTTATAAAGCCATTTATAAAGCTTTGGGACTCCCACAAATGGCAAAAACATGGAACAGTGGAGAACTTTCCCAGGAGTGTCCGGCCGACAAAAATTAACCCAAGAGCGCAACGGCAACTCATTCAAGAGGTCACAAAAGACCCCACAACAACATCCAAACAGCTTCAGCCCTCACTTGCCTGAGTTAAAGTAAGTGTTCATGACTCAATCATAAGAAAGAGACTGGGCAAAAATGGCCTGCATGGCAGAGTGCCAAAACTTTTGGGACAATACTCTGTGGACTGACGAGAAAATAGTAAATCTTTTTGGAAGGAGTGTGTCGCATAACATCTGGCGTAGAAGTAACAAGAGTAAAATATGGTGATGGAAGTGTGATGTTCTGGCTACCAAAAACTCCTGAAGGAGAATGTCTGTTAATGACCTCAAGCTGAAACAAACTCGGGTTCCCCTTGATATACAGTACACCCCTGATTAACTGAAGAAAACCAAAATGAAGATATAGGAGTGGCCTAGTCAAGTTTCTCACCTGAATCCTATTGAGATGCTGTAGCATGACCTTAAAAACGCTCATGCTCAAAAACCCTCCAGTGTGACCCTCCAAATTCTGCAAAGATGAGTGGGCCAAAATTCTTCCACACCACAGTTGCATTGAGAATCACTGCAAATTATTGCAAATGCTTGATATGGTTGGGTGGCCCAACCATTTATTAGATTTAGGGGGAAATCACTTTGTCACTCACATTCTCCCTTAAGAATACAGTTCTTCACTTAAAAAACACATTTTGGATTTACTTGTGTTGTCTCTGACTAATATTTAAATTTGTTTGATGATCTGAAACACTTAAGTGTGATTATATATACACATAATGGTGCTCATAAGTTTACATACTTAGAATTTATTATTTCTTAGCCATTTGTCAGGGAAAATGAATATATGACTCTTTGATACAATGTAAAGTGTTGGTATACTGCCCTGTGGCCCAGTTTCCAAAGAAAGGGGATTATGCTCTGCTTCAGAATGTCACCGTTCATGTTGGCATTCAAGGTTCCCTCAATTAACTGTAGCTCCCCAGTGCCAGCAGCACTCATACCATCAACCATGATACTCCCACCACCGTGCTTGACTGTGTGCAAGACACCCTTTTCTTAGTACTCCTCACCTGGTGGCCGTCACACATGCGTGATACCATCTTAACACCATCTTGGTCTCATCGGACTACTGGAGATGTTTCCAGTAATCCATGTGTTTAGTCTGCTTCTCTTCAGCAAACTGTTTGTGGGCTTTGTTGTCAATCATCTTTAGAAGAAGCTTCAGTCTGGGACGACAGACATGAAGACCAATTTAATGCAGTGTGCTGCTTTGGATCTGAACACTGACAGGCTGACCCCCACCCCTACAACCTCTGCATCAATGCTGGCAGCTCTCATATGTATATTTTCAAAAGCTAACCTCTGGATAGGACACTGAGCATGTGCACTCAACTTCTTTGGTTGACCATGGTGAGGTCTATTCTGAGTGGAACCTGTCTTGTTAAAATGCTGAATGGTCTTGGCAACCATGCTGCAGCTCAGTTTCAGGGTGTTGACACACTTTTTTGGATTGTGAGCTACTTTTATCAAGTCAAAATGATCAACCAACAGAAGAAATGCTCATGGGGAAAAATACACAATATTGATGCATAGTTACTTTTTATGCCATAAATTAAACGAAAATAAGAAATAAAAACATTATTATTATTATGGCACTATGCAAATGTTTTGGCACCCTAAGTTTTCCAAAGTCTCACATTCACTCAACAACCATGGGTTCCTCTAAACAGCTGTGTAAGACTCTGAAAATGAAAGTTAATGATGCCCACAATGCAGGAGAATGCTACAAGAAGAAAAGCATTGTGAGCTTGCAATTTTCAGAGTGAGAAATGTAATTAATACATTGCAGTTCAGGGGAACTGTGGAGGTCAAGATGAGATCTGGAAGACCAAGAAAACTCTTGGCAAGAAAGTCAAATCTAAATCCCCATTTGACTGCTAAAAAACCTGCAGGAAGGCTCAGGACTGGTGGTGCATCTTTCCATAAGACCTTAATGGAAGAGTCAGCAGAATAAAACCATACCTGTGTCCCCATCATAAAATCAGAAGAATGCAACAAAACATCTACTGAAGCCTGATACGTTTTGGAAACAAGTGCTGTGGACTGATGAAGTTAAAATAAAACTCTTTGGCCACAATCAGCAAAGGCATGTTTGGAGAAAAAAAGGAGCAGCATTTCATGAAAAGAACACCTTGCCAACCGTTAAGCATTGGGGTGGATCTATCATGCTTTGGGGTTGTCTTGCAGCCAGTGGCACAGAAAATGTTGCACGGGTGGAAGGAAGAATGGATTCCACTAAATACCAGCAAATTTTGGAAACAAACACCACACCATCTGTAAAAAAAAGCTGAAGCTGCAAAGAGGACGGCTACAACAAGACAATGATCCTAAACATTCCTCGAAATATACTGTACCATGTACTACCTCAAGGTTTTGGAATGGCCAACACAGTCCCCTGATTTAAACATAATTGAAAATGTGTGGAAAATCTTAAGAGCTGTGCATGCAAGATGACCAAAGAATTTTACAGAACTAGAAGCCCTTTGCAAGGAAGAATGGGAGAAAATCATAGGTACAAGAATTTAAAGACTTTTAGCTCTAAAAAGTGTTTGAAAGCTGTGATATCTGCCACAGATGGTGTTACTAAGTACTGATTATGTAGGGTACTAAAACTTTTGCACAGTGCCATAATAATGTTTTTACTTTTTTAACTTTTAGTTTAATTTATGGCATAAAAAGTAACGATGAATCAATGTTTGCTGAAAATATTGTGGGTTTTTTTTCCCTAGAGGGACTGTGTTAACAATTTTTCAAGGTTTGCCCAAACTTTTTGCATAAGACTGTAGGTTATATACAGTCCAGATCAAAAGTTTAAGACCATTTGGATTTTAATAAGGTTCCAAGTAGAGCTTCAACCTGCCATAAGAAGAAATGGGAGTGAGAAAAACATTTTTGAGCAGCAATTTATTGAAAACAACTTTTAAAAAGAAACAGGCTGTTTTACAGCTGATCACAAGTTTAGGACCACACCTCCAAAAAGCCCTGTAGCCCTGTTGTCCATTTTTGTAAACTTCCAATGATTCTCAATTGGATTTTGATCAGGGGACAAGAAGGGTGGTCCAAAAGGGTGATGTTATTCTCCTGGAAGAAGTCCCTTGTCCTGCGGGCACTGTGCGCTGTAGCGTTGTCCTGTTAAAAAACCCAGTCGTTACCACATCCCTGTACCTCATGAAGAGCCATTGTTCCACTGAAGGAGAAAGCACCCCAGATCATTATGGTGCCCCCTCTACTCTGGCCCATAGAATACATCTTAAGTGGGATCTGCTTGTTATGCCAGTAATGTTGGAATCCATCAGGACCAATCAAGGTTACATTTTTTCTCATCAGAGAAAAAACTTTCTTCCACCTTTCAATGTCCCATGTTTGTTGCTCTCTTGCAAAGTCCAAATGTCCAGTTCTGTGGTGTCCATGGAGACGAGGCCTTTGAAGACTTTTTTGTTTTTTAAGGCCCTTCAGTCTCAAATGCAGTTTGATGGTTATGGGGTTGCAGTCTGCACCAGTAACGACCTTAATTTAAGTTGAGGATCTTCCAGTGTCTTGATAAACAGCCAATTGGATCCTCCGGCTCAGGAAATTCCAAATGACTGTCCCACCTCAGTAGCAATGCCACTGTGAGAGACCTGCTTATGCAGTTCAACAACCTGACCACATTCAAAAAAAGTTTTTTTTGAGAACATCATGACAGTGTGATTACCTGACAGAAAATGGCATGAATCCACATTTGGTCTTTTAAAGGCATGTGGTCCTAAGATTTTGATCAACTGTGAAACAGCCTGTTTCAGTATTTAGTATTCAGCGTTGTTGTCAATAAATTGCATGCTCCACAAAAATGTTGTCAGGTAGGTGCATTACTTACTGTGTTCTTTAAAACAATTGTACCTGCTAATTCTGAATCTCTTAACACATGGTCCTTGGCTCTTGGACAACTATTCTGATTTATTATTACATACTGATTTAATCATATATCTGATTGATGTAGAACACTTCTTGATTATTTCCCCTACATTGATCAATGGACCCTTCAGTAATTTGGAACATCTTCTGTAACAACTGCTATCAGTATGTATTGCAACAATAAGGTTTTAAAGCTCTTTGGTTTTAACCATCAGGGGATGTTTCTTGTGTGACACCTTGGTAAAGAGACCTTTTTATAGACCATCAATTGAGATTGAAGCAGCTGATATTAATTTCCACTGAGTGGCAGGATTGCTGTCTAATTTCTGATGTCATGGAGTAATGACTTTTCATGCCTTTTTGCACTTTCCTTTCTTTGAGTTAAATACTTTTTGCCCAGTCTCATTACATTTTATTACACATAACTTAATGTGTATGAACATTTCTTAGCATGTGTGTATGGATGGCTTGTTACCAACATCTGGTGATAATTTAATGTCAAAACCCTTCTTAGGAAGATGTTTACTTAGAAAATTGG
>JBBIGC010000007.1:16413356-16424573 GCA_037576955.1 Lepidarchus adonis | reverse complement strand
TCAAAGCACACTTGTCTAATTACATAAACCGAACTACTGTAATTCATGTGTAACAATGGCTACTTCCTTAGTAGTTGGACTGTAGTTACATGCATTGTTAATGTGTAATTACACAGTAATTAGAGACACTTAATATAAAGTGGGACCGAATTTTCTTTTACATCACATGGACAGATCAATGGGTCTGTCACTTAGCTAGGGAAGAGACAGCACCAGGATAAATTTTGTGAAAAAACAAGCCAGCAAACAGTGTGATGTTTTGGTGAATGTTCTATATGGTTCTGGCATTCATATTGATGTTAGTTTGACACATACCATTTTTCAAAACATACACTGTATTGCCAAAAAACACTCAACCATCAAAATAATTGCATCCAATCACTTCCATGGCCACAGGTGTAGAACTTCAAGCACCTAGGCAGCAGACGCTTCTACAAACATTTGTGAAAGAATGGGTCGCTCTCAGGAGCTCAGGAGTTTTAACTTCAGATTATCAAATCTATTTGATCAAATCATTTGTTTGTTAGTTTAGTTTTTGTTTTTTGAAAATGCTTAGTTTCAGTTTATTTTTTATTAGTTTCAGTTTTTTTTTGTAAAGCTCTGCATTAATGTTTTTTGTGAGGTTGTCTCAGGACGTATCTCTCGGAGGTTACCTTGCTGGTGAAATGGGTATGTTACATCAGTATATACCTAGAATGGCTGAGAGCATAAATTGACGTAATGTCATGCAAATTAATTACCGGTAGTTTATATAACCGAGGTGCAATAACAGTGTGTAGAGAACTTCATGGAATGGATTTCCATTGTGGAGCAGTTGCTTTTAAGCCATACATCACGAAGTGCAATGCAAAGCGTGAGATGCAGTGGTGTAAAGAGCGACCAATGGACTCTAGAACAGTGGAGGCACGCTCTCTACAGTGACAAATCATGCTTATCCATCTGGCAATCTGATGGAAAAGTCTGGGTTTGGAGGTTGCCAGGAGAATTGTCTGACTGCATCGTGCCAAGTGTGAAGTTTGGTGGAGGGGGGATTGTGGTGAGGGGTTGTTTTTCAGGAGCTGGGCTTTGGCTCCCTGGTTTCAGTAAAAGGAACTCTGAATGTTTCAGCATAGTAAGAGATTTTGGACAATTTCATACTCCCAACTTTGGGGAAACAGTTTGGGGATGGACTCTTCTTGTTCAAACATGACCACACCAGTGCACAAAGCAAGGTCTGTAAAGACATGGATGAGTGAGTTTGGTGTGGGAGAACTTGACTGGCCTGCACAGAGTCCTGGCCTCAACCCAATAGAACACCTTTGGAGTGAATTAGAGCAGAGACTGTGAGCCAGGACTTCACATCCAACACCAGTGTCTGACCTCACAAATGTGCTTCTGGAAGTATGGACAAAAATTGCCATAAACACACTCCTAAAACTTGTGGAAATCTTGCCCAGAAGAGCTGAAACCATTTTAGTTGCAAACGGTGGGCTGACGTCATATTAAACCTTTTGGATTAAAAATGGGATGTTACTTAAGTTCATATGCAGGTAAAGGCAGAAGAGCAAATACTTTTGCCAGTACAGTGTAGATGCTGAGTAAGCACACCTCATGGCCAAAGTTTTCCTAATGGCAAGGGAATGTTTCAGCAGGACAATGCACCCTGCCACACTGCTAAAATGTTAAGGAATAGTTTGAGGAACATGACAAAGTATAAGTTCACTTGGTCTCCAAATTCCCTAGATCACAATCTGTGTGTGTACATTAGATTATAAACACTACGAACAATTTGTGTCCAATACTAATGTGTTCTACACACAACCCTACACACTGACAAAAATCCACAATTCATTATGTGTTTCTACAGTCTTTTAAATATGTCTGCCTTTCTAATCACATAGTATGTTTGAGGGTCTACATCCAACCAGAAGCACATTTTTCAGCAGTAGGAGAGAAATGAAATTTTGATCAGTGCAGACTCCCCATACTGCTTTGTTTTGTGGATATTTGACAGCTCCCCCAGGGACCTTCATGCCATATTAATGGCAAGAAATATGGCCACTTCCACTGTAATTATAAAAGCACTCCAGGCAGACACACTGCACCATAATTCACCCAAGCTCCCTTCATGTTCTGTACTGTTTTCACTTCAGGGCATGGAAAAGCATTATCAGTTTCATCAATGTCTTAATCCTTATCTTTTTCATTAAATATACCTCAGCTAAACTACTTCAACTGAAAAGCAGATCGCTTGAAAATAGAAGGAAATATGTTTGAGTTTGAGAGAAAATGATTAGCAATTGCTTTAAGTCACAAGGAACTGCTGTGGGACATTCACTGGTATTCACTAAGGGGAAAGCTGCTAGGGCTGCACCGAAACAGGGCATTAGAGTGCTTGGCATTTGGGCAGAGACAGAGCAATTACTGGATGTGTTCGCCTGTTTTCTGACAGTGCACAAGAAACAACAAGTCCACAGGAAAGCCTCAAGGTTTTGCGGAGAAACCACCACTGTCAAAAGGAATAGAGCTGTGCTCCAAATGGACCAGGAACAGAACCTGAGAGACAAAGAGAAAAGAGCAGAATGGTAAGGACTTATTCAGAATGATCTTCAATTTGCCTCATGACACTTCACATATTTCTCCTTCGCATTTTCCCTCACCTGTCTTTCTGTCTAACAGGATCTGCTTGATCCATCACTGAAATCTCCTCAAAAAAGAGCTCTTTTTATATTAATGCATATATTCACTCACTTCTTCTAAGGTGCTCTGTCATTTGCAAAAAGAATAATGTCACCATCTTTTTTCCTGCAGAACTGACCAAAACTCCAGGGAGGAAGTTCATTGGTGATGGCTTTCATGTTCACAGCCAAAGGAGCTTTATTTCATTATTTTCCCATTTGGTTTCCTCTGGGCTCACAATTACAGAAAAAAAGAGAGGGTCATTAATTTTCCACAGAGGAAAAAAGATTTTCACGTTGCATCTGAAGGTTCAAAACTTCCTGATTCGTTTATGTAATCTACTTTGAAGTTACTCAGATTAATAAGAATCAAAACCTTTCGGGGGTAGTTTAACTGTACGTTGATGTCATCATCAAAATACTCCTAAAATACTATGATGTTATCCTCTCAGAGGAATTAATGTTTTCTTCCTAAACAGAAATGTGAAGCTTTATGTGGCACAGAAGGTTACAAAGAGTGTTTTCATAGATGAAGCGCTTGCACCCCTGGAAAAGATGGCTCTGGAAATCCTTTATATAATCTATATTTTTTATAGATTTTTAGATTTTTATAGAATTTTCTATTTTTCTGCATATATTTTTACATAAAATATTATCTGATGTGTGCACAACTCCTAAAAGTAGATGCATAAAGAGCAATTTAAGAAATTAGGCAAAATGTATATTTTACATATTGAAAAAAACGATCCAATAAACCATAACTATGAATGACAACAGAATGTGAATCTTAAAAAAAAATGTCTGCTCTTCAAAATAAGTTTTCTGTGTATTACTGCTCAGTAGATTTCTAAAGACCTTATAAAAATGTTGTGAGTTGCTCATGAGGCTTACAAAACCATCTCTGAAGAGTTTCCCACCAATATGCTGGAAACTGGCCCTACAGGACCAACTGTGGGCACCCCTGCTGTAGACCAACAAAGATCAATCCAAGAGGAAGTAAAGTCACAAAAAACCCAGGATAACATCTATGTAACTGAAGGCCTCTCTCATATTGATCATTTTAAAACTTAATGAGTCTAACACAAGACGAACACTATACAATAATGGTGGACATGGCAGGGTTGCAATTAAAGAAAAAAAAAACTCCAAAAAATATTTCTTGGCATCTACTGTTGGTTAGAGATTAAATGGAAAAGCCACACCTCTATTGAAAAAATGTATGAGGCCAACATAGAATTTTTTGTTTCAAATGAAAAGCATTTTTGGAAGAAAAAAAAGATTCCTTTCCAGTATAAGAATTTTATGCCATTTGGGAAACATGGTGGTGACAGTATCATGGTTTGGGTCTATTATGCTGCATAAGGGGGTCAAACCTAAATGCAGAAAACAAATGTTCATGTTCTCTATGGTCCCGACTTATGTGAAAAGATTCAAGTCATTTGTGTACAAATTGTAAATGCCCAGATATTCCTCCAGATACACAAAAATGGCAAATCAACAAGTCTCCTAGCAAATTAAAATACCACAAGCTTTTTTTTTTTTTTAGTTTTTCTCCCCTTACATCCTTAAAGGAATAACATAACGGACTCTGAAGTTTCATCAAAACTATACATCATTAAAGAAGACTTTAAGCCACATGTATAACAAAATTCCCCTCCAGACTGGGGCAGGCAGATTCTGGAGAACCACTACTACCCAAGACTCCCCCTCAAAAACAGCTGAACAGCTGTCATTGTGGAAAAGCCACACCAATGTTCACTCTAGTTCTTGCTATTGGTATTGTTAATTCTTGCCATTGGGCAATTGGCTTGCTAGTTTTACTCAATGTGTTTGCCTGATTATAGCAGGACTCTGCAAAACGGCAGGTTGGTATGTTAAATAGACAGACTGCTCATCCAGTCATTTCTTTTGTCATGTGGCTTTTAACAGCACTGATGTTGCAACAGATGACTGATTTTTATATCTTTTTGTTGTCAGATCTTTGAAGAAGAAAAGCTTCTGAAATCCAACATACTTTTACCTTACCCTTGCTTTAACTGAGATTAATATCTTCATCACTTTATGTATTGGTATGATATTTAACCTATATTATTACTATTATATTGATCGTTTCAGTTAGAAATAGGTTTTCAGAGCACAAAACATCCTACAGGTATATATCAGAAAACAGGTAATAATGGGTCTAGTGTTGACTACATAGTCTGTGTCACCTTATAACATTGAACAACAAAACAAAACTGTTGATTACTAGTTTCTAATTCCAAATGAGTTTCAGATGAAAAATATTACTGCCAAAATCACACTTTGCATAAAAGTGTTAAAAAAAAACAATGTTTAACACAATAGATTTTAAAACGAATCTGCTATAAGGAGGATGATGTGGGTTTACTGGGCTGACATATTTGCCTTTTAATGTGTATGCTAATAATAAGACTCATGTAATTAATTCTGGAATTCATTCGCCCCTAATAGACTTCACTTGGTGCCCATCAGACTTCACTGCGTTTACTGTTGCAAAAGTTTTGAGCCTTCAGCCTTCTACTTCAAAAAACTTGATTTCCGAGTTACATTAAAGTGTGTTATGTAGAAGATATGCATATTCAAACAATGCATCTATAACCTTGAGCTTTCTTAAGAAATATCATGTGCAAACCTAGAAGCAGTAGTAGCAATATAAAACAGGACATGTTGTTACCCTGAAGGCACAAAAGTGGTTATCTGAAAAGGGAAGAAGAGTCATGGATAGATTACGGCAGAGACTAGACAGAGTGACAGAAAAAAGATGGAGTTAAAGTGAAGGAGGGGGAGATTTAGGAGCATGTCAAGAATGTCAAGCACAATGAATATCTGAGAAGCTACTACTGGAACAGTGCTAAAACAGCTCTATCTAGGCATCCAGACACTACAGCCACAATTTACATGCTAGTTTAGTTCTGGGAATTTAATCGCTTCATGATTAGCACAGAATTTAACCCTGTCAGAGGAGATTAGGTAAGAAACGATTTAAGAGGGCATTAGGTTTAGTGGGACCCTGGGCTTCTGCATCGCAAAAGGAGCTGCTACATTAAGTGTGTGGTTACACGCCTCTTATTATTTCACTTGGTAGTGCACACAGGAAAAAGAGGAGAGCAGATGCATAAATCAGACTTCAAACAGGGGGGAAACGAAGTTGGCAGCTAGCTGGAGGAGAGCATGAGAAAGCCCCGAAATGTCCTATCGTAAAGCAGCTCATTCATCAAGCACTGAGAGGCTGACTTCAGCCTGAGGCTTCTGCAGCAACAGAGCCAGTCTGCTTCTTTTCCCGCTTTGTGTTTTGAGGATTTTCAGGGCCGGGCTCATTTTAGTGAGGGTGATTTCAGAAGGTGTTTAATTAAAACACTCCGGAACAACCTGAAAGTGACTGAACCGTGAGTAGCCGCCATGAATCACACTGTGCTGCACTCGGCTTTCTTGCTGTGTGCAGAGGGCTGGCTCAGCTTCAGCCAGGCTCATAACCTGGCCTCACTTTTACATGGCCCACACCTGCCATCTTACCCACACTGCACTTGGACAGCAGTGCTGCAAGCCCTGCTGGGCACAGTTCATCACCGCTGATCTGCTCACCACCAACACACCCAAGCCTTTCACGCACGAGCAGTAGATATAGAACGTGGCACAAAGTTAAGTATTCAGACCTTGGGGAAAATCACAGAAAAGCTGTATTTGCTTTATTAAAGATCTTAAAGTTTTTTCTATTGTTTTTTTTCAGAGAAATTATCTATAATAATAAATAACATTACCCTTGTAGGAATTTTAAGACTTTTCCCAAATGTAAAACTAATGTTTGTAGTCAGTTACACCAGTCACCAGGTGAGAATGATGTGGCTCTGTACAAGGCCTTTACTTCAGGCTGAAGTAAATTGCAAACCAATTGTAACACAGTAAACATCACATCATGTGCATGTGAAGCTCAAGTGACCATCCTCCAACCCTCACCGACTCAGACACAGCTTCATCTCAAAACTGCTACAGATGAGTGTATCACCCCACACACACTTCAAATTAAACACTTTTAGATAACGATTAAAACTGGGCTGGTTATTTATTAACAAAGGTTTTTTCCCCCTGTTGAGAAGAGTATCCACATATCATTAGTGTAGCACAAGTGCTGCTCCACAACTACGAGGCATAAAAGATTAATATTTAGTTGTGTAGATGGATGACTAAAATCCATCATGTTCATCTTCATGTTGTTTTTAAGGGTGAATTTGAAAACAATTACTCAAAAATACCAACACGTATTCAAGGAATGTAAAATGCTGTTCAAAACAGCTTTAATTTTTTTTCAGTAGAAGCATGTTATTCAGGTGTTTCAGAGTATAAGTGACATAGGCTAACTGCAGTAGCTACCAACCCACTGCAAAACTTTCAAACACCAAAATGATTAATTACAAAGAATGTGATGATATTGTTTATAATTATAAACTTTTAATGGGCCATTTTCAAAACATCCCATTCATTCTACAGACCATACAAACCATAACTGCAAACCATTCTGCCAAAACAGCCTACATTCAATTTATTTCAATTTCCTATAATTGTATTAATTGAAAATTAACTATATTTACACATACCTATTTAGCCTGAAGCAGTCTGTCACCATCTTTAAACACTGAACTCATAAAATGTTAACATTTTGAAATAAGGCATAATACAGGATAGCTACTCAGAACACTGGCTCCATTTTGAAAGTAGAGTACTGTAAGAGCCTGGTTTAAATGTAAGGGGCACTCTAAACAGTAAAATAAATTAAATTGCAATTTTGTACTTGTACAGTTGAGATCAGAGGGGTGAATTTATAAAATAATGAGTGGAAATAAACATTTCAGATATTGGATCATTTAAATTATTATGTAGATGCCTTTTAACAGGAGACAACTATTACATTATAAATCTTCACCAAACCGAGAACTATGTGCCACTTAAGCATTAGCGTGACTAAGTAACAATGTCAATTCTTTCTAAAATGGGCTTCATTTGAAAAAGGTCCAGACACACAAGCTTGACTTTGAACGGCTTGGGTAAAGTGGCAGCAAGGAATAGGCTGAGCAAACAAGTTGAGAAAGAAATCATTCCCCTGTGTCCATAACATTTTTGATAGAAAAAAACCCCTAAAACATGAATAAATTTGCCAGTTGCCTTTTGGCCCTTCGCTGAAGCTGATGTAGCATGTCAAGAGTTTAACAGGCAAGACTTATGACATAAATAACCCAAACATTTTAGTGCCGCAATAAAAGAAAGTATGTTCACTTTTTAGTAGAATGAAAATTTATTTGAAGAGCAAATGACAACATCATCAAAGCTTCTGATGCAATCCTGTGTAATGCAGTCTCAGCCTCAGTTTTTTGTCCAGCACATTTGGTGCCAAATGTTAAAATCAAGTGTAGTCTTCTCTGAGGAGACTCTTTGAGATCTCTGTCGGCTGCTGTCCAACAAAAGAATACGCGATTTGTCAAAACTGCACCACTAACAAACCTTCACACATTTAAATAAACTGTTTTATGGACTAATGAGAGAGTTCAAACTGAAGGCTTATTTGAGCTGCCTTTCAGCTGAAACTCCAAACCTGTGATGAAATGAGCTGTGGTGAGCTCATTTTTCACTGGTTAAGCTGTTCAGCTGCTCCTCTTCCCCCTGCTGGTGCCAGAGATTTAAGTGCTGTGCAGGAAAATAACACACATGATGAATTAGGGTAGCGCTTGCTTTGTGTGATGAATTAAGCAGAAGTGAGGCTTGCATGTGTGAGTGTGTGTCCTCCAGTGTGTCAGTGTTTCTCTCTGTGCTCTGCCAGGGCACACGCAGCAGCATGGGGCTGACTGATCACCTGTCTTTGAGTCTGCTGGAGGGGTCTCCTCCTGCTTCACATAAGGTCGTCTAGTGACTTCAGAAGTTTGGAGGTGCCCCTAACGTGACTAAGCACTTTTCCCTCCCCATTCTGCACTCTCTCTGACTAATTCAATTTACAAAATATAATGTCCTCAGTGCATGTCAAGACTTCATCATTATATTGAATTATGAACCAGCAAGCACAATAAACTCAGGCCTCACATTCTCATTTGTCATTCTCTACTGGATCATCGTTATTAAATGTAAGCACATTACAGTATATCCCATGCATAAGGCAACATGACAATTTTTAGTATAAACTCTTTTTACAGCGGCTATCATTCGGTAGATTGAGGTTGAGCCAAAAATGAACAAAATAGTAATGCTGTGATCACTTCTGCCCATAAGTGAAAGTCCTCCACAATGAAATGTGACCTCTGCATTTAACCCATCACACATGTACATGTGGAGTAGTGGGCGGCTATCAACAGTGCCCAGCCAGCAGTTTTGTAGGACGGTACCTTGGTCAAGAGTACCTCAGTGGTGCCTTAGTCAGGAATTGGACCTGCAAGGGCAAGGTCCTGACCACTAGGCCACCACGGTCCTTGTCCCATTCGTGCATGCCTTAAAACGTCATGACGCTCTGACACACTACATGTCCAACATGTGTTATATGTTATATTGATGATATTATTGATTCTGCTTATTGGTCCAATTCTCTGTGTGGGTAGGAAAGGCCTACACAGGTTTTCAGAAACAAAGTCTGAATAATATCTCACTGCCCAATAACATTTAAATTATCTTACTAACAGAGATCTTCTTTTTTAATTATTTTTCCTAAATAATTTTCTTTATCATGCATTTCAGTTAATATCAAACAAAGCGCACTTGGATTGCACTGATTACACAGAAATGATTTATAATAATGAGTAACTTACACAAAGTGAAACAGTTTAATTTACTATTAAGAATTTACACTGACTGAAAAGCTAAATATATGTTGCATCACCTGATCTGAACACCACACTCTGATTCGCTGAATGGACTTACGAGTTATTTTCTAAATCTGCACTTATGTGAAGTTATGTGAAATTCCGGGCTGAATTGCACCTGGCTTTAGCCTACGTAGCAAAAATATGGGTCTGTTATCATGTTAAACAGGTTAAAAGAGTGGCACTGCTGTCATCTTCATTTGTAAAAGAAAGCTACACTTTTTGAAATTTTCCAGGATGCTAGTTGAGAGTTTGAGTTTGAGGTCATGAGACATGACATTTATGAAATAAGCAACAACCACAAAGCATGCCAGAATGAGTCATAAAATTACATGTAATAGACTGGACAATTTAGAAACCAGATCTCAACTCCCAGTAACTATGTGGTTCCCAATTCAACAAAGCAGAAGAAAAAAAAGACTAACTAGCTAACAGCCACAGCTACTAACTATTTACATTTATTTTACATATTTATTCATTTTGCTGACGCTTTTGTCTAAAGTGACTTCCAGGTACAGAAACAATCAGGTATTTAGGTCACACATGGAAACACTGATGTGACAGCTACAAAAAATACAACACATTCCTCTTAGTCATAGAATACAGGCAGCAAGTGCTATAATATTAAATTATAAGTTGCTTATAAACAAGTCTACTGCTATAACAAGAACTATTACTATCTAGTACTGCTAAAAGAGTCCAGGACATTCCTCTTCATCTTTAAGTGTTTCAAACAAGTCTAGTACATTAGATACAAATGACAGACATTACAACATGTTCTACAGAGCTAACAATAATAATAATAATTAATCCAATAATTTAAATTAAAAACATACAACAAGTAACATGAGCAAGAAGTGAGCAAATTGTTTTCTGGGAACATTACGTAGGTCGATTGTGTGTGTCTGCTGGGCTTAGCTACTGATGTAGGCGTGGAACAGCTGAGTCTTGAGATGTTTCTTGAAGGTAGAGAGCGACTCTGCAGTTCTGATGTGTCTGGGCAGCTCGTTCCCCCAATGAGGAATAACAAAGCACTATCTAAAAATTTGTTTTATTTGTTTGTTTTGTCTTTTCTTTAAAGTTCAGCAAATATCACAACTGTAGTGAGGTGGACAGTTTGGATAACTGGGTCTGTCTTACTTCTTTGACACTATGTAACAATAACCAGGAGAAACAAAGAAAAGCTGTCCAGACCAACATCATTATAACTTTAAAGCTTTAACAATACAACGACAATCTTAAAGTAACATTTAATGTTTCACGATGGTCAAACTAACTGCAGAATAATGGAAGTGAAGGTCTCTAACTCTGTTTCTTACAAAATCTAAAAGCAGATGAGAAAAGATGAGGCAGCACCTGCCATGCAGTACAATGCAAGAATCTCAAATGTTAAAATTTCGGACATTGGCAGTGACGTGAATAAAACAACTGCTATCAGCTATCATTTTCCAATGCTACAAAGAAAAATACAAAGAATGGTTGCTGCAGTATACCGAAGCTCACAGTACAATATGGTTTGAAAATTAATGCTCATCATGTTCATTTGCTTATTACTCTCATTGGGGGAAAAAACACAACAACCATAAAATGCAGAATCTCACCGGCACATGCGTAGACTCTGGCAACTGGCATGTCACACACACACACACACACACACACACACACACACACACACACACACACACACACACACACACACACAC
>JBBIGC010000007.1:16384549-16395838 GCA_037576955.1 Lepidarchus adonis | reverse complement strand
GTGTGTGTGTGTGTGTGTGTGTGTGTGTGTGTGTGTGTGTGTGTGTGTGTGTGTGTGTGTGTGTGTGTGATTTTATGAGTTGCTACCAGAGAACCATGCATGAGAGAAAGAGAGGGAGAGAGAAGGGTGTTGGGGGAGGCTCATCATAGCCACTTATGAAATGATGTCATTGTCACACTCTGGCAGACACACTGTATATTAAAAACCTGTTGATAAAAATGGTCTTTAAACATAAACACATTACTTGTAAACTACATTTGTGAAAATAAAAGCGATTTACAGTGCTGACTCTTATGCACACATGAATGCATTGGTTTTCTTACTGATTTAGAGCTACAGGTGTAGCTATTCTACCACATTAGATACCCTTCATACATCATATATTTGCAATCATATGGCTCTACTGAGAACCATAGCCAAATACCTGAAATTCTGGTAAAAAAACAACAACAAAAAAACAAACAAAAAAAATCTATACAAATAAAGCAGCAATTACAGGGGGCAAAACACTTTATTTACAACCCCTTTTTTCCATGTGAAATGTCTTTCTGTCATCAAACCATTGTTTAAATATTCAAAAAGATGTGTCTTGTCCAGATGCCAAGTGTGTTGCTTTGGCTGTTATTTTGAACATCACATTGGTTAAGAGTGGAGTGCTAAATATAGGGCTAAATGATGCTACTTATTAATAATCACATGATTGTGTGAAATACACAGGTATTGTAAGGATTGATATGAGGCTTTAATCAGCTTGAGATTTTGCTGTCCATCACATTTCTCCTGTTTATGAGGAAAATACTGGTTTATCCAACCTTAGAGGTTACAGCAAAGAATGTATGCCTTGTGAATCTTGGGAAAGTATGCCTTGACTCCTGTTTAACAGATGTTGCCAAAAAGCTGTTAGATGTGATTTTCTGTATAAACGGTGTAGATGTGACAGAAAGAGGAAGGGCTTGCCAAAAATGTCTATGCTTCGAGGAAAACAAAAGTGTTAAATTCTAAATTTCACAAATGCATGGAGCTACATGCCAAAGCATCATTTGCTCTTCTTTAGGTCTGGTCTCCATTTATCATGTCTAGAGGTCTTGTTATATTTGTCTTTTAATAGTTTGCACATTGTTTGGTACATTTCTCTTTCTTTTTTGATTCCTGCTTTCTGCCTCTTTAGTACACTACACTATTGGTGCTCAGGTCGACAGTGTCAGTATTCTGGAGGGTGCATTATCAGTTCAATGCATACCTTATGCCTGTTGCAGAATGAGGTGTAGCTTTCAGGTCATGGAACAATTTGTACCGACGGTTTTGTGCACTCTGTTTGGGTCGATGGTAGATTGAATGCATCCATAAAGCCTCTAAAAGAAGCACTGTATGGAGCCAGATAGAAAGGGCAGAAATGCAATGCTTAATGTTTCATTCTTTTAGAAATGTTTCAGAGGCAGCTGAAATGAACCATGGCCTATTATCTGTCAATGGGTGGCTTAGTGTGGTGGCTGAAAAATGGATGGAGAGAATGAAGTTGTCAGGGGTAGTTGAGGGGGCAGAGAGAGCTACCTCTGGCCACTTAATCTAATACTCCTGAAAGCATAATGGTGAATCTGCAGTTTGGTGTCGCAGTCTGAAATGGAAGAACCGTATTAATTGTCAGTTTCTGTCCTGGGTCTTCTGGCAGTAGAGCGGGCTGAAGAGGAGTACTGTAGGAAGAGGTTCACTCAGCTAGACAGTCAGCAGCATTCAGCTAATAGGCCTGACATCCTGAGACAATAGAAAATGCCAGAGTGTCCACTTCAGACAGTCAGTAGAGATCACTGAAGCCAATCAATGTATTTGGTGAAATATGTTTGGTGCTCAACATGCCTTTAGTGACTCTTATGTGTTAAAGTAATGCAAAAGGAGGACAATAGGCACAAAAACAATATTGCTTGGCCCATTGCCCTGTCCTCCTATTGCCTGTTGAAACCCATAGTTGTTTGTAATTGAAAGTTCAGTGCTGTGACAGAAAATGGGCATGGTGTCCATGTTTATAACTTCTGGAGACAAAACCCAGTTGAGCAGGAATTGAGGGCACAATGCACTCAATGACCTTGCAAGGAGAAATTATAGGAAAATTTTATTCCCACATCTAATTTAGATGCTTACCGCATGCTATTACATTTATAATATGCTTAAAGATAAAGGTGCCATAAATTGCTCTTTGCATGGTGCCATAGATCAAAAGATGTGATTAAAATTTATAGAAGCTTCACATTTGTTCTATACCAATTTAATGTCTCTTGCTTCAAACTTCAAACTTAAAATTCTTCATGCTCAGCTTTATGTTGTATGTGGAGTGTAATTCTTATACACTATATTGCCAAATGTTTTTGCTCATCTGTCTTCACACACATATGAACTTAAGTGAGGTCCCATTCTTAATCCATAGGGTGTAATATGATGTTCGCACACCTTTTGGAGCTATAAGAGCTTCAACTCTTCTGGGCATGGGAATTTTTGACCATTCTTCCAGAAGCACTTTTGTAAGGTCAGATACTGATGTTGGATGAGAAAACCTGGCTCAATGTCTCTCCAGTTCATTCCAAAGATGTTCTATCAGGTTGAGGCCAGGACTCTGTGCAGGCCAGTCAAATTCTTCCACACCAGATTTGCTCATTATGAACCTTGCTTTGTGCACTGGTGCGCAGTCATGTGGAAACAGGAAGGGGTCATCCTCAAACTGCTTCCACAAAGTTGACAGCATGAAATTGTCCAAAATCTCTTGGTAGACTGAAGTATTCAGAGTTCCTATATACATAAATATACATATTAAAAAAAAAAAAAAAATTTCATTAATTTTTTTTTCTTTACCAAATTGTGACCACTACTTAACTGTTTCATTCCCATGCCTAAACAATCTCATTCTTTACAAAGTTACTCCTATTTTACCATTTGCTTCACATGATTTAAACTAAAATGCGTTTTTTGCCAATATCTTCCAATGTTTTTCTCGATGTAAACTTAGAGTGTGTGCTAGTGCTAATTAACACATTCCTAGGCTGCAGAAATAGGCCTACAATTAGCCTATTAAAAGTGTGATTAATCACTGATTATGTTCATTGTGTGGCTCCCAAGAAACTAACTAACTAACTAATGAACTAACTAACTAACTAACTAACTAACTAACTAACTAACTAACTAACTAACTAACTAACAACTTCAGCAACGATACCACCACCACCACCACCACCACCACCACCACCACCACCACCATCATCATCAGTGTAGGTCTGTAGGTCAATTCAGTCTAATACTAATTTTTTCACTCAGAATGTATCAGGCAGATGGGTGTCTCCTGACTGTTGTGTGGAGATAAGAGTGTTTGCACAGAATCCTCTTGGAGAGTGGAGGGTTGATGATTGCTTTAATATGCAATGAGGGCTCCCGAGAAAGACACAAGAGAGCTCTGTAAGCAGAAGTCTTATATATGCCGTATATTGATATTTACCTGCATGTTTGATATCAAATGAATGTGCATGATCTGCTGAATCTCTTGAAGTGACTGATATCACTGATATGGTGTCTCCCCACATAGTTATGTGTTTCATCTAAAACATTGTCATCTGGGTAAAGTGCTCATTGGTCGATGGTAAGAAAGCACTGTCATTGGCTAGTTTGAACATAGTGAGAACAAATGTCTTATAAAGGAGGGGAGGGGAGTTCATTCCTTGATTGGCAGCCCTCAAACTGTAGTTGAGAATGACTCCCAGAGAAATAAGTCCTCTGGCATTATCTTTTAATGCTAAGGGAGTAACTTCCCCAGTACTCCCAAAGTATCGTTATTTCATATTCATTGTGTAAGTGGTAACTTTTTGGTACTGATTGACTGTAACTACAACATGTGTAAAGTTATCTGCTTTTAATGCTACCCAGTACCTTTAGCAAAACAAGATTATCTCGCTTAACAGTATTCTTGTAATGATGTTAAAGAGATGTTAAATGTAAGAAGAATATTTACCTTTCTCAGACAAACTCTTATGAAGGGGTTCAGATTTATAGACTATGCTATAAATTAATTGTCTTGAGCTCTAGATGAAACTACAAACACAAAGTAATATCCTGTCCAGCTGAGTTCTGTTAGATACAGAGATATGCTGGGTTCCTATGTATTATTCCATGTAGTCTGATAAAGTCCTTGATAAAAGGGTCTTAAGGAGTTTGTTTATAATACAAACTCTAATTGTCCCTCAACCAATACATTCTAAACTCATTGGAATATCCCAATGCAGTGATAAGGTTTGTTTTTGGTATATTATTAATATACTTCAGTCTAATAGTAGTGTGCCCTTCCATCATTGGCTGGGATTGAATACGCAGCTGTAGGAAACCAGGAAAACAAGGACAAAAAACCCCTATATCAGCATCATTATTAACAATCAACTGTTTAGCAAAAACACATGTAGATTCTGTCCTTACCTCAGAACAAATACTAAATAACTGGGGAATGTGTTTTTGGAAACTGAGTAAGTGTGCTTTAGGAATACATTTGAGTGCCAGGTGAATGTAGAGTTGCACTGAGATTTAATTTGACAAAAATAATATTTGAAATGGTTTTAATGCGTTTTATATTACACTGATGATGACTCTATGAATGAAATTACCATGGAACTAGTACCACTTTATTCCAGAGTAATTAACCCCTACTTCTTACTAATAAATCTCATGCCTTTCAATTTATTCTAGTGTTATTGTGGCTTGTACTTAACATTCTTATCAATGTCTTAAGACAGCACTGGCTCTCGAGCACCAGGTGTTAAGAATGTCAACCTAACCAATTTGCCCGAGGGAGGGTGCTAGTTGTGGTGGTTGGGTGTTATATTATTCTGCTCTTCCAGTAGCTCTTTAACTTAATTGCAATCAGGGTATCAAAAGAGTCAACTTGTAGTAGAACAGCATTTCATATAGAGAGAGGTGGAGAGACACTCAAACAGAATGTGATTTGCAATTACATTCACTACCTTAGACATGATGAAATGTGTTGCTGCTCTGAAATTATTCTTAATTAGACTACACCCTGAGCAACATGTAGCGAGAACAAAAGTCTCCTATGGGCTGACAATCAACAGAGCACATTTACTCCTTATTTCACATAGCCCTTGTCTTACATCAATAGACGTCTTCCCACATGAGCATGGCTTTGTCATCTGAAACAACAGCTCTGTCAGATGCATTAAGGAAGCATACAAAAATGTTTAGGCTAGCATGTGCTGAGCTCAGGCATTTCCCAGTTATACCGATGTCCTACTTTTGAACTAGTGCAGAAAACAAACAAGATAGATGATTAGCTGCAGTGCATAGAAAGCCTATCAGAGCCCAAGGAGAGCAGACTGGATTTGTAAGTGTTAGATCTTTATCTTTACAAACCAAATTTAAGGGTCTCAGACTACAACCTGAATGCATGTGTTGAAACTTATCCTCAGCATAGCACTGAAGTAAAAAAGATTTGGCAGTAATGAAGGAGAGTTGGAAGACCCAACCCAAGGTAAACAGAATCTGAGTCTCTGTTAGTACATGCTGTACTGTTCCTAGTGCTGACAACTAGTTTTGTTTTTTTTTTGCTTTGCTTTTTACTGAAAAATATTTATTTTGTAGGGTCGCACAGATGATATAACAATATAGTATGTCTTTTCTGATGTCTCCACAATGTTCAAAGAATGTCCCCAAGCTATAATAAATGTTTATAGGGTGTAACTTATTCTTGTCCTTTTATCCTGGATTTTTTATTCTTTTGAAAATTTCCCATCTTTTTAGCTCCAGTCATACTTTACGATATCCTAAATTAACATTTAAAATCAACCAAACATCGAACATTTTCCACACATACAATCTTATGCAAACGTTTAGGGAAAGCCTTGATAACAGATTTTGGTGATTTTGTAATGGAAAAGATCAACACAGTCTCTTTAGGACATGGAAAACATACATAATATTTTCAGCAAACATTGATGCATTAGTTACTTTTTATGCCATAAATTTAACAAAAATATAAAATAAAAACATTATCATGGCACTGTGCAAACATTTGGGCACCCTAAGAGTTCCAAAGTCTCAAGATTCATTTTACAGGATTTCAGACCTTAATCAGCTGATGCATGGCAACAGTTGTCATTAGTAAATGTCATCTGGTGCCAATTTCAAGGCTTTGCAAGTACTCTTCAAACCTTGTGTAAACACATGTGGACACTCAACAACCATGGGTTCCTCTAAGCAGCTGTGTAAAACTCTGAAAATGAAAGTTATTGATGCCCACAATTCAGGAGAAAGCTACAAAAAGATAACATTGTCAGCTTGCAGTTTTTACAGTGAGAAATGTATTTAAGAAATGGCAGTTCAGGGGAACTGTGAAGGTCAATATGAGATCTGGAAGACCAAGAAAACTCTTGTATCCTGGTCAGAAAGACAAATCAAAATCCCATTTGACTGCAAAAACCTGCAGGAAGATTAAGCAGACTCAGAAGTGGTGGTGCACCGTTCCTTCGTTTTCCTTCATGGAAGAGTCAGCAGACAAAAACCTTACCTGTATCCATTATAAAATCCAACGTCAGAAGTATGCAACAGAACATTTACAGAAGCCTGATGCATTTTGCAAACAAGTGCTGTGGACTGATGAAGTTAAAATAGAACTATTTGGTCACAATCAGCATAAGAATGTTTGGAGAAAAAAAGCAGCATTTCATGAAAAAAGCATGGGGGTGGATCTATCATGCTTTGAGGATGTGTTGCAGTCAGTGGCACAGGAAACATTGCACAATGGATTCCACTAAATACCAGTAAATTCTGGAAACAAACACTACGCCATCTGTAAAAAGGCTGAAGCAGCAAAGAGGATGGCTTCTAGAACAAGACAATGATCCTAAACATACCTCAAAATCCATCATGTTCTACCTCAAGGTTTTGGAAGGGCTATCACAGTCCCCTGATTTAAACATAATTGAAAATGTGTGGGTAGATCTTAAAAGAGCTGTGCATGCAAGACGACCAAAGAATATTACAGAACTAGAAGCCTTTTGCAAGGAAGAATGGGAGAAAATCCCAAGTACATTAAAGACTCTAAAAAGTGTTTGCAAGCTGTGATCTGCCAGAGGAGGTGTTACTAAGTAGGGATTATGTAGGGTGCCCAAACTTTTGCACAGTGCCATAAGAATTTTTTTTTTTTTTTCAATTTATGGCATTAAAAGTAACTATGCATTAATGTTTGCAAAAAATATTATGTATTTTTTCTATGACCTAGAGAGACTGTGTAAACATCTTTTCAATTAAAAAATCACCAAAATCTGTTATTATTAAAAGCCCAAACTTTTGCATTAGACTGTATTTATAACACAGAGAGGATAATAACTATAACTATAAAGACATGTTCTTGTATGTATTATGTATTATTTGTATGTGTCATAAAAATGTCTGGATGTCAATGTCAAATGTCAAATCAGTACTGAGATTTTTGATAATAATCTATTAAAAATTAAGTGCATGCCCCAATGCAACATTTAAAATAACAAAAAATATATTATCTCTAAGGAATGCGTAAGATTTCTAATCTGAATATTTTACACATGAACAAAAAGAAAAACAAACAGAAGTAGTCTGGCAAAAATGATGTCGGCCGGTTTCTTGGTTTTACAAACTGTGCTGTGTGAGAGCACTGAAAATGATGTGTATGCCACACTGCATGCTTTAAATTAAACAAGGGGTTAATCCAGTGCACAGTGAGCCTAAGTATCGACATTGGGCAAACATTAGAACTCTTAATGTCTGTGAAAAGCAATTCCAGTCACATCTGATAAAATACCTAATAGATAATATTTTTGCCTGCTCCCTCTCTTAATGAAATCTTTCTACCTCCGTTTAAAAGTGTCCAGTGTGTGAACATACTGTACATATATATATAATATACTGAATGATAAAATTGTGAATTCTGAGTATTTACATAAAATGAATGTTATTTAAAGTACATATAGAGCAAACAATGAGAAATAGCAGCTTGTATGTCTCATGTGCAAGTGTACAATAATTTAGAGGTGAGGACTTGGAATGTGTTTAAATGTGTCCTGTATTGTAGCAGTTTGTGTGTGTTATGCATTGTCCTGATTGTGGAGTCTTATGGCCTGTGGGAAGAAGCTTCTCTTTAGTCCCTCAGTTTTGGCCCTAATGCTCTGGATCTGCACTATAGGTTTAAGATGTTCTGCAGGGAGGGGAGTGTGGAACCAATGATACATTCTGCTGTACAGATAACCTTGCCCAGAGCTTTACGGTTCTGTAAGGAGATGTTTCCAGGATATCAGGTTCATAGTCAGAACACTTCCCACAGCACCTGTGTAGAAAGTTCTCAGGACAGTTGGTGAAACTTTACATTTCTGTCTGAGCTGGAACAGACGTTATCTGGCTTTTAAAACCTGAGCCTGGGTGTGCTGAGTCCATGTTAGATCCTCATTGATGTGCATTCCAAGATATTTAATGCTGGAGACCCTCTCTACCAGTGTCCTACTGATGTAGAGGGGAATGTAGGCCCGCTGCTGCTTCCTGCTAAAATCCATTATCAGCTCTTTGGTCTTGTTGATGTTTACCTGGAGGCAGTTGGTCTGGCACCATGATGCCAGTTCCTTAATCTCCTCCAGGTATGCTGTGTTATTGTTGGTGATGAGATCCAGGACCACCATGTCAGCTGCAAACATTTGCAGTCGTGGGTGTACATTGAGTACAATAAGGGGCTTAAAACATAGCCTTGGGGGGCTCCTGTGCTCAGCAGAATGGTGTTGCAAATGCATTTTCCCACCCTCCCCACATGGGGTCTGCTTATGAGGAAGCGGAGTATCCAACTGAGTTGAGGGTTCAGTCCTAGACTGCTGATCTTGGAGAACAATCTCTGGCACAAGATGGTTTTAAACACCAAGCTGTAATCTATGAAAAGCAGCCTGGCATATTTCCCCTTCCTGCTGTCCACATGTGTGAGTGTGTTGTGTAGGACGTGGGAGATGGCATCATCAGTTGATCTGTATGATGACTGATGTAAAATATGATCAGGTATCAGCGCTTTCATTCTCGGATCAATCCCAGTCAGTTAAAAAGGCCCTGATCAGCCTTAAAAATGATCTTTGATATTAGATCGGGACATCTGATGTAAAATGATCTCATATAATTTCAAACAGTTAAAATGCCTTTCCAATGTTTAAACAATTTCTGCAATATTCTGCAATTTATGCAGCTATGGGTGGGTGATAAATAAATAACATTGGCCTATAAATAATATTGTGATATTTTTAGGCTATATTGAGGTGTATATGTACAACTATAGCTCAAAATTTTTAATTCTCCTTTAAAGCATTGTGTGTCAGTTGGAAATGTTTTTGTTAATTTGTGTGCTTTATGTATATGTTCTGCTCACACACACAATGCCCCTCTCATCAAATATTTTTAAAAGCCTTCTGGCTGGAAGCCTATGTTTACCTAACCATGAGAGTTCAGGGCCTAAGTTTCTAAAAATCTTTGCTTATTGGCATATTTTCATCATTAGTTCAGCTGGCTTATTGAAGAAAAAGCCAACTTCATTATCCATTGCTTTAGGTTTGTTGTCTTATTACATTTTAAATTTACACCTTTAAAAAGCTGGCAGTCAGAACAAAATGGGAAAAGACAATAGTGGAGGTGGAACTGCACTTTGAAATGATGAAAAATGTTTCTCTTACATCGTCTCCAAATGGTTTTAATCACAACGTTTGGCAGACATATTCATAAAGTACAGACAACATTGTCTTTCTGAAAAACAAAAGCTGTTTTCTAGTCATGCACTTCTATACTTTACATGCTACATTACTGAAAACAATTGTAATGTTTGTGTACTTTTTTTTTTACATACTATTCAGTTTAGTAGTGGGCAGTTTGGGATGCAGCTTTTGTGTCTTTGAGAGAGAGAGCCATTGGAGACAATGAGAGAAGTTAAATAATAAAAGTCTCAACCCAGCAGCTTAAATTTATGTGTCAGTTTATATGCTATGTTCATGCTTTTATAATTTACTGCACTGAGTACTGAACAAACTTCTATACATCAAGTCTGGTTGATACATCAAGGAGCTGGAATCAGGATTTGGAGCTCCAAAGGCACAAGGAGAAAGATCCTGATCCAAACATCCAGTCTAGGGGATCAGACACAGCACAAATTCTGATTTGTGGATTCAAACTGTTTGAAGCTACACTTGTGCCTTTGTTTTCATCTTTGACACAGCCCGAGTTGTACAAAGCTTTGCTTTATGTTCTCATGTAATGTTTGCATCATTTTACAAACATCTAGTTCCTAACCAAGTATTTCTGATGAATGTTGATGTATTACAAAACCTTGCACAACATATGGATAAACATTTTAGTGTGTTTTGCACATGTGGGCTTACATGTGCAAAAGGAACACAAACCTGAAAGTAACTTGCTTGTAACTTGAGTGAATAAGTTACTTTGTCATTTTAGAACAGTTAGTTGTACTTCAACAGAACACAGATACTAGTTATGTAGGTTATATGGATAAATATGCTTTGATGGCTGAATTGACATTTTATTATTATTAAACTTGTGAGAATAGACATGGTTTGAGCAATTGAAAGCCATAATGCCTGCCAAGAGTTCTATATTATCCTGATTCTTTAGGCCAGATTCATATAACTCTCTGCTCTTCTGAACCTCTGGGGTGTCCTCATTTAGGCTCTCACAGGACCCATATTCTTCTTACTACAGCAAGATGAGCTGGAAAGTTTAATGACATCATTAACATCAGAATGAAATCTGGATTCATGGGCAGCAGTAATTTATTTCATTCAGTGTTTCAGGATTTTAGCACCCCTGGGTCTAAGACATTCTTCTTTCAGAAGAAATACAGAACAGGGAACAATCTGAATCTGCAAATGAACGAAGAGAAGTGTCTTCCCATGGTGGACTTCACTGCTTCAGTACTACTACTAGTAGTAGGTGGTAGGTGGTGGTAGTAGTAGCAGTAGTAGTTGTTGTGGAAATAGTAATAATAGTGGTAGTAGTAGTAGTGGTAGTAGTAGTAGTAGTAGTAGTAGTAGTAGTAGTAATGGTAGAACTACTACTACTAGTAGTAGTGCTAGTGGTGTAAGTAGTAATAGTGGTGGTGGTAGTAGTAATTGTGGTGGTAGTATTAGTAGTAGTAGTAGTGGTAGTACTAGTAGTAGTAGTTATAGTGGTGGAAGTAGTAGTAGTAGTGGTAGTATTAGTAGTAGTAATAATAGTGGTAGTGGTGGTAGTACTAGTAGT
>JBBIGC010000007.1:16321170-16357813 GCA_037576955.1 Lepidarchus adonis | reverse complement strand
AAATTAAAGTGGAAAAACACACCACAGGCTGATCCAACTTTGATGTAATGTCCTTAAAACAAGTCAAAATGTGTGTGGCCTCCACATGCCAGTATGACCTCCCTTCAACGCCTGAGCATGCTCCTGATGAGGTGGCATATGGTCTCCTGAGGGATCTGCTCTCAGACCTGGACTAAAGCATCCGCCAACTCCTGGACAGTATGTGGTGCAATGTGGAGTTGGTGGATGGAGCGACACATGATGTCCCAGATGTGCTCAATTGGATTCAGGTCTGGGGAACAGCTGGGCCAGTCCATAGCATCAATGTCTCCGTCTTGCAGGAATTGCTGACACACTCCAGCCACATGAGGTTTAGCATTGTCTTGCATTAGGAGGAACCCCCTGTCACATGTGCTCAATGTGAACCTGAGTTCATCTGTGAAGAGCACAGGGCACCAGTGGTGAATTTGCCAAGCTTGGTTTTCTCTGGCAAATGGAAAACGTCCTGCATGATGTTAGGCTGTAAGCAGAACCCCCAGTCTGTTTCTGACTGTTTGAGCAGACACATGCATATTTGTGGGCTCTGGCAGTGCTCCTCCTGTTCCTCCTTGCACAAAGGTGGAGATAGCATTCCTCCATGTCTCCTGATGTACTGGCCTGTCTCCTGGTAACGCCTCCATGCTCTGGACACTACGCTGACAGACACAGCAAACCTTCTTGCCACAGCTCGCATTGATGTGCCGTCCTGGATGAGCTGCACTACCTGAGCCACTTGTGTGGGTTGTAGACTCCGTCTCATACTACCACTAGAGTGAAAGCACCGCCAGCATGACCAAAACATTAGCCAGAAAGCAGAGGAACTGAGAAGTGGTCTGTAGTCACCACCTGCAGAGCCTCCTTTATTGGGGATGTCTTGCTAATTGCCTATAATTTCCACCTGTTGTCTATTCCATTTGCACAACAGCATGTGAACTTGATTGTTCATCAGTGTTGCTTCCTAAGTGGACAGTTTGATATCACAGAAGTATGATTGACTTGGGAGTTACATTGTGTTGTTTAAGTGTTCCCTTTATTTTTTGAGCAGTGTATAAAGACACACACACACGGTTTCTTCTCTGTTTGGCTGCCCTGCACAGCATCTCATGCTATAAGCAGCATGGAGCGGAAACACTCCTTAAACATTCAGCATCACTTGGTAGGGCTATGCTGCAAGAGACTGAATTAGGGGATGTATGTAAATGTGTGAAATAAAATTTTCTTTATAGATGTAGCAGCTGTAAGGTCATCACATTTTCAATTATAACACTCCCTCCAGATTGCAGATGGACAAAGGGAGCTGATTCGCTCTCACAGTGTGAAGAAGAGGCACTTCATTGGGAACACAAGCATGGATGCGGGCCTGTCTTTCATAATGGCTAATCATGCCAAAGTGAAGCCTCTTGATCTGGTCTATGATCCCTTTGTTGGGACAGGTGAGGAAAACATTATTACAGACTGTATTATATCTTACTGTTTAGTTTGTGTACTACATTAGGAGTATAGCATAGGCCAGCCTAATGAAAAATGTATCCATATAATACTAGATTGTTTATTGCATGTTATTCTTAATTTTAAATGGCATCTGTATTTTAAGTTTCTGTCTGTTCACTTGTAATTTTTAATGTAAGGCTGCAATGAATGTTCAGATTCATTAATGTGTAAAATGCATGCATAGTCATTTATGAAAGACACAGTCGGCTTTTGCCAATTTACACAGGAAACCCTCGCTTTTACATTTAGGTTTCAGATGATTAGACAACATTATACCTCTCTAAGTGATGTAAAAAACAAACAAACAAAATTATTTAGTAGCAACCCTGCTGAAGTGTGTTTTAAAGGGTTATAACTGTTCTATTACTGTATTCGTATTGCCAGTGACACAACATAAGTTTTTAAAAAATACAATAGAATCATTTATTAAAAGTTTTCAAGAATGCAATAAAAAGCTAAAATCTGTTTTACTGACAAACTTAATTTTAGAGTTTGATGGCTGAAGCATGATCAACAAAACTTTTCCATTGTCTTATATCATTTTCCTTTTAATGACACTTGTTTTGGAACTGAGAATGCTAACTATAGTAGTTTAGCAATGAGACATTTTGTGTGTTCTTGCTTATTTAAGATTTCAGCATCGATGTTTACTGTTGTCTGATTCCCCTCTTCATGATGTGCTGTACATTTTTAATAGGAGATATATGCGTACTGGCAGCAGGCTGATAAGTACACACACTCTGTGTCTACAAAGCCACGATGCTGTAGCCAAAGTAAAATGTGGTTTGGCATTTTACTGCTAAAATAAGCCTGGCTGTTCAGGGACAAGACATCTCCTTGATGGCATCATATGTCTGTGAAAACTGTATGTCTTGGAATTAATGATGCTTTCACATATATGCAACACGCCCATGCTGTGAGCACTATTGCTTCTCCATTCCACTGCACATGCTGACCTTTGCACAATTGATGATAATCTGGATGGTTGTTTTCATCTCTGCCATGGAGAACTTGATTATTTTCCTTTGATGGGTGCTACTTTTCTATGCAATCATGATAACTCACCTGCTACCAAATAGTCCCCTTAATGTGTAGTCTTCCAGACTGGTGTTACTTGAACATTCTGTGCACTTTTCTTGTACACTCAACTTTTGCTGAATAATTAAAGCTGTCATTCTTAATGTGTGTATAATGTGTGAAGTTGGTCAGTAAAACTTGAACTTTCTTTGTACTTTTGTATTTTTTATTTACGTATTTTATTGCATTTTGGAATTATCTCAAGTTTTTTGGAACTGCAGTTTGTATAATCTGTGTTCTTCAGTTTTAATAATGTAGTCACACTGTCTAGATGATTGATAGGACACAGTGCTCTTTACTGCTGCTCATTCCCTCTTAACAGGAGCCAAGAGATTACATCTCTCTATATAGGTTATTTTTGACTCCTCATGGCATTAAAGTTTCATGTAATCAGTCAGATTTCTTTCCATCGCATCTCAAGCTGCCCCCCCCCCCACCCCCGACCTCAGAAAGCTTATAGTTGGTGTCATCAATCACAGTAAAGAACAGTTTGTCTGCAGTGTGGTGTTTCACTCTCCTTTCTGTTTCTTGACTGACTGTGCCATGGTTATATACTAACGTGCTGTGGTGCCTGTCCTTTTGCCAGGCTTTATCATATGCGTCTGCCTTCAACATTTGAGGTGTGAGATCTGCTATCCAGATGTGCTAATTTATAGTTTCAGTGGAAGGGCCAGGCATGTCTGGGCAGAGCTCTCCTAGCAAGCTTTGGATGCTGTCATGTTTACAGTGGAAAAAGAAATATCTACATTTTAAACCAATAAGCTATTGATTTTTTTTTTTTTGCACCTCTATGTGCAAATGGTGGCCTTCACAGAACACCAACATTTTATCCTTTCTCTTTTCTATTTGCTTCCTCTAGGTAGCCTTCTGGTTGCCTGCTCTCATTTTGGTGCTTATGTGTGTGGGACAGATATTGATTACAACACCATCCACGGAGTAGGTAAATGAGGTCCAGTTAAGAGTAAAATACTTGTCTTCAGAAAGCTAAAGTAATGTTTTATTTCATTAATACTGTTTGAGGGTTAAGAATGTGGTTTTTCATTTGCAGATATTATAATATTGCCAATGTTAAATCTCTTGCAGGTAAGGCTAGCAGGAAAAATCAGAAGTGGCGGGGTCCAGATGAGAATATCAGAGCGAACTTGCGTCAGTATGGGACAGACCGCTTCTATTTGGATGTTATGGTATCTGATGCTTCTAAGCCTGTATGGAGGAAGGGACCGTTGTTTGATGCCATCATCACAGATCGTATGTTTACATTGAATTGAAGTCCTGTTCATAACAGAGATTATCCATTTCATTGCTTTTTTAATGTTTGTATATTTGCAATAGCCTGACAGCTATGACATGTTTGATGAAAGTGTTTTTGACACATTAGACAAAAGTGACAAAGTCATATATATCAAATTAATATCTGGTGATTTGTGCAGGCTCTTTAACATTCTCACAGACATTATGAAATGGGGGTTTGGTTGGTGTTTCTTGTAATCCTGAAAGCATTTCTCAATTGAAGTCTTTTACTTTTTCTCCTGCTTTGTGGGCATTATTTAAATTTTCAGAGTGCAAGGCAGCTGCTTAGAGGAGCTCATGGCTTCTGTTTGTTGGGATGAGGTTTGAGAAGTATTTATAAAACTACGAAATGTCCCTAATAATTATCATGAACAAGCTAATGAAACCTTGGGGGAAGTTATCAGATATGGTACATTAATAAAGAATTAATTTTGTGTTTCTTCATCTTCTTTTTGAAAACATAAAAATACAACTTTTACATTTTCCTTATTTTTATTATAGAAATCTAAACCATGTTAATTCTCAATATTTTAAGTGTTTCTTAATGATGTACAGTGTGTCTGAGGCAAGATATATGAATACTGACAAGTGTCATCAATTCTGTCTGTTTTGAAGCTCCTTATGGTATTCGTGAGTCAACAAGGAAAACAGGTTCTCACAAAGAGATCCTGAGTCCTCCTGAGGATTTGTAAGTCTCTTTCTTTTTTCCTCATGTGTTATAAATGTAATATTCCTTGTTATGTAAAAGTATAAATATATTACGGGTTGGATTTTTGTTTTTTCCTGACGTAGGTGACAATTACAATGCATAAAGAGCTGTTCACAATATACAGTACCAAACTGCACTGAAGTACAATTATTCGCTTTTTAAAAAGAGAAAAAAAATTAACGATATATACAGTGGTGCGAAAAAGTGTTTTCCTGATATTTTTTTTCCCATGTTTGGCACACTTAAATATTAAACAAATTTAAATATTGGTCAAAGATAATACAAGTAAACAAAAAAAATCTTTTTGTATGTTTTAGATTTTATTATTAAGGCGGAAAAAACAAAAAAACATGGCCCTGTGTGACAAAGTGATTGCCCCGTAAACCTATTAACTGGTTGGGCCACCCTTACCAGCAACAACTGCAATCAAGTGATAACTTGCAATTCTTTTACAGCACTGTGGAGGAATTCTGGCCTACTCATCATTGCAGAGTTGTTGTATTTCAGCCACATTGGAGGGTTTTCGAGCATGAACTGCCTTTTTAAGGTCATGCCACAGCATCTCAATAGGATTAAGGTCAGGACTTTGACTAGGCCACTCCAGAGTATTTATTTTGTTTTTCTTCAGCCAATCAGAGGTAGACTTGCTGGTGCGTTTTGGATCATTTGTCCTGCTGCAGAACCCAAGTTTCAGCTTGTGGTCACAAATACTCTGTCATGCTGGCCCAGTGTCTTTTCTATGGTGGAGTCATGAACACTGACCTTAAGTGAGGCTTGAAGTTCTTTAGGTGTTGTTACAGGGTGTTTTGTGACCTCTTGGATGAGTCATTGCTGTGCTCTTGGGGTAATTTTGGTCGACTGGCCACTCCTGGGAAAGTTCACCACTTTTGCATGTTTTTGCCATTTGTGGATAATGGCTCTCACTGTAGTTTGCTGGAGTCCCAAGGATTTAGAAATGGCTTTAAAACCTTTTCCAGACTGATAGATCTCAATTACTTTCTTTCTCATTTGTTCCTGAATTTCCATGGATCTTGGCATGATGTCTAGCTTTTGATGATTTTTGGTCTACTTCACTTTGTCAGGCAGATCTTTAAATGCTTTCTTGATTAAGAACAGGTGTTGCAGTAATCAGGCCTGGGCATTCAATAGAGATGTTGAACTCACTTTGTCACACAGGGCTATGTAGTTGTTTTTTCTTCCTTAATAATAAAATCCTTCACTTAAAAACTATTTTAGGTTTACTTATCTTTAACTAATATTTAAATTTGTTCGATGATCTGAAACATTTAACATGGAAAGAAAAGAAATAAGAAAATGGGGCAAACACTTTTTCTCACCACTGTAGTTATATTGTCCAGCTCTAATTCAGACAGTAGCAGCTTTAAATTACCTTTATGTCTCTCTCTGGAAAAGTAAAATCTATTTCTTGCTTGTATGCCAATGAGGAAAAAACAGTAACATTCTTTAACTTTTATTTATCAGAATTGTACAACAAATTTAACATAACATATATAGCCAATATAGCATTTTGTATGCACATTCTTCTGAAGGGAAAGGTCAGTCCATGTCCAGGAAACCAATGATAATAGTTTAAAGTAGTGACTCAGAAAAGTATACAGTAGCATGCAAAAGCTTGGGCACCTCATTTTTTTGAAGTATGAATAGTTAAGAGTGTAAAAGATGAGCCAAAGGTATAACAGGAACGATGTCATTTTGATTTGAATGTTTTCATTGAATGCTGCTATGTTTTCTGCTCTTCCGCAGTTCTGGTGATAGTCATGTTCCTGTTTCTTTGGCGTACCACCTAAGTGACATTTTTGCTGACCTGCTAAATTTTGCAGCCCAACACTTGGTAATGGGTGGACGTTTGGTCTACTGGCTTCCAGTTTATAGACCTGAGTAAGTAAGCACAGTTATTACTAATTAGCAATAAGATCTTTTAGCTCGGTGTTGGTCTCCATAGGCGTTTACAGGGGCTCATTTTGGCTTTGTTTAATTTTGCAGAAGACACTATTAAGTTGGGGTAAAACAATGCTCCTACAGATCTGCAAGTTTTATTAAAGACAATTCACTAGGGGGCAGTCTGGCACTGTCTGATAGTATGAGCCTGCGTATGCCAGGTTGGTTGCTGGACTTGCTGAGGCTTGCTGCCTTGAGAGCAGGTGGAAAAGAGGGACATTCCACTCAGCACTTCCAGTTGCTGACTTCACACAGCCTTGTCCATGCAGCCTGCAGTCTGAATCCTACTGATTACAGGGCTGAGGCAGAAGCCTGAGGACGAGGGCCCCTCAACTTGTGATGTGAATTAAAGTCAGCACTTACCTCATCTGTCACATACAAACCCACACCATTAACAGAACTCCCCCTCTGTGTGGATACACTCCAAAACACATCAAGCTTGCTGACTCAAACAGTAATGCCTTCACCCTGCTCTATATTACTTATATACAGCTCCATCTGTTGTGTGTATACTGAAGGAATACATCCCAGATATACAGTAGTTTTCAAACAAGAACATAGACATGTCAGTGGAAGGGCTAGGCACGTGTGTGTGCACGCATGTACAATCTTTCAGTTAAAATGGAACTCAAACTAAAGGGAATTGCATAGTCCAGACATAGTACCTTACCTTTCTCAGCTCAATTTTAGGTGGGTAGTCAGTGTTGTACTTTTTAATGAACAGTCCCATTTTGGTTTCATATTTGGTCCAGTTCCCTCACTCATTTTTAGACCCACTAACTAGGTGATTTGTTGGCTGGAGTTTCGCAGTAGCTCATGTGATTGACTGAGAGTGTGTGGTGACACTTGTTACAAGAGGTCTCAGACTGGCTCGATTGTATGTCAGTCAACTGCCAAACTCCACAGTGGGGATGGATAATTGGCTAGCATCATTTTTTTATGATATGCAATCTCCGGTATTGTAGAGTATTTGGTTGCTCGCAGTTTACTCTTTTTGTATGTTGTGCGGTCTCACATGCTCGGTAAAGTTTATTTTGAAAGGTTGGGCTCCGCAATCAACTCCTCCTCTGAAGTGACTCTGAAAGTAACGAGTAACGAGAACCTTGACCGAAAAGTAGTGAAGTAAAATGTATGTTTTTGTTTATCAAATGTAGTGAAGTGAAAGGTAAAAGTTTCTTTAAAAAACACTACTCAAGTAAAGTACAGAACCTCAAAAACTGTACTTAAGTACTGTTTTCAAGTAAATGTACTTCGTTACTGTCCACCTCTGCTGGCAGCTATTGACCAGGGTTCAGGGTGTGGAGTTCTAAAAACACATAGGCCCATATACAGTATTCAGGTTTTCCTGGGACTTGGTTTAAATGTGAACTTCTCTTCATTGTTCTTGAGTGAGGAGATCAATGTCAATAATTTATTTTGCATGTGATTCAAGCATTTTTATTTATTTATTTTTTTTCTGCTTCTTTTTTAACCAGTGTGGGCAAGAAATTGGTCTTAAATGTCCCTTATAGTGGTCTGAAAAGGGTCTTCAACATCTTAAATTTAACTTGTTAAAACCTGCAGAAACCCTAATTGACTTAAAGTGCAGGTACTTCTGATCTCATCTTGTCCTGGGAGCCATATTAAAGGCCTAGAGCCAGAACCATTCTAAACTAACACACACACAGACTAAACAAAGCTGAACTCCAGTGTGGGGTCAGGATTTGGGTCCACTGGGTATCTTGTTACAACTGACCTCCATGTGTGGGGCTACAATGATCGGCATAAAGGGCATTAAACAAGATCGTTGACCACACACACCTCAGAGGAGGCTGAAGTCTTGTCAGGTTCATAGTGGGATGTGTGAATGGTAACCGTTGGGTATAATCTTAATTGAAAGCTGATAAGTCACTGGAAATTAGGGTGTAAATTTCAGATAATTGTAGTCAATCAATTCAAGAGTTTGATTAGATTAACTTGATCTGATTCAAATTTTCATTGAAAAAATATGCTGAACACAGTTTTTTAGATAGTAATGAAATATATCGACAGTAAAAAAAATACTTTAAAGCTTTTTATTGGACTTCTGCATTTGAAAATTGACTATTTTGTGCAAAAATAAAAATATATTTAATAATATTATTATTCAATATAATCTAAGGTTTATGCAGTACAATCACTTTCTATTGTTCAATGTTTTTTACTCCCTTAAAAAACAAAAAAGAGGCACAAGCTTTAGAACCTGACTGTGTCCATTAGGGGGCACTAGCATCTGGTAGTAAGGGTTCGTTTTCTCCAGGCCTTTTTGACTGACTGTCTCTGGAGTCAGGGTTTGTGTAGCAACACTGTTGTTTATAAACAGTGGTGTCAGAAGAGGGGACGACTGCCGCAGGAATCTGGTCCAGTGGTGCTGCTGGGCCTCCTACAGTCAGTGGTGTAACCAGTGTAGTTTCCCCTCACAGAATACACATGGGCTTGTGGGCTGAGCTCACCATAGACCCCCACACCAATTAAACACCTCACTATAAGGAGCACAGCCTCTGCTGTGCATTAACACACTGCAGCTTATTGACCTCGTTAGCCTGTTTCCTCCTTTATCTGCTTTGTAGCTGTTGTAATGTTCCAGCCGCTGCAGTTCCAGTCTTTGACAGGATGGAAAAGCATTACAGAGGTGATCATCTGAAAGCCTTTTAGCGAAGTTAAGTCAAAAACGAACACCACCCAAGATTTTCCTCTTTCTGCTTGGCACGCAGGGTCATTAAATGTAATGAATGGTTGTAAGCCACCAGAGTGATGCACCAAATTTAAGTTGTAGTAGCAAATAATACCTTTTTTGCTTTCAATCACTGAAATGGATGAATATTTTTAGACAAATGGCACATTTTGCAAAATATTGACAATATTTTGACTCAACCAGCAATAATTTACTCTGAGCAGTAGAAAATCTAGAATTTAAACATTGTAAAGTTTCAACGTTGGTTGTATTTTATCGGAAAACTTACAGTTGCCAACTTTGTTTACAGCAGCTTTTTGTATGACAGCAGTCCATGTTATGTACAGATGAGGACATAAACACAGTGTTATTTTATTGATAATTGTTTTATTATTGAAATAGTGACATACATTTAGACTAAAGTATTATGTTTTGAATTGCAGTTGTATTGATGTTAATGGGGCAGTATTTTGATGGTGGCTTTTTTTTATCTTGGGACTTGGTTAATGGAAGTCCTTTGAACAAGTTGTATCACTTCTACTGCTTAAATATCGTATACAAACTCTTAATAAAATGTTTTGAATTTTCTTGGGATAAATATTGGAGATCACACACACAAAGGTAGTTTTTTTTGGATATAGTGTCTGACCTGTGAACAGTGAAAATATGAAAATATGTGTTAGATTGTCTTAGCCGTTCCTGCTAGGGTGAAGTAAATCAAACAAATTATATTGGTTACTTAAAATATGTCCAAGCTTTAAAGGCACATGGACACCACAAGGTTAAAGCCGAGCTGAATGTAATCCATGTGAGCTCCAAGTTAATCAGTCTCATTAGGGCATTCTGGGACCAGTGGCATCCTTCCACTCTGACTCACAGCTCTATATTCTAAAGAGCGATCAGATTATTTCTGTGAAAGTGGTCTCTGGAGTGCCCTTTCCTGGAAAGAAGCAATGTTTAATATTTCTCCTATGTGACAGCAGTACCTCCATGTAAACCATTGGATGGAGGTGTATGTGTATCTTTTGCTGGGCTGTATAAACACTTTTCTTTGGAAAAGGCCACTGAAGGGAAGATATCTATTACTACTGTGTATTAGGGGTATGACTGTACATGTTCACTTCACTTTTAGTTCACAGCCGCAAAAACACCAATAATTTATAAGTGATTCCGAAGAAATATCCTAGCTCTAAGTATGTACACAGCATTAGAACCTCATCCATTCCCTTTCATTTTACTTTGGTAGAATTCCCCCAGATCACATTTGATGTGAGATGGATTTCCTTGAAAAATGGCAAAGGAGTGGCCATCAGCATACACAGATGCAACAGTTAATGATTCAAATCATTATTTGCAATGAATGTGGTCTAGTTAGAAATGATTGATCTGATCTGATTTGCTCCATTTTTAAGCTTCATCAGAATCTATTTACTTTCTATTGTAAGTACAAAGTTCACATGAACCAAAACATGTGATCATGTGATTTTCATATGCTAAACACATTTAAAATTTCCATCACCATTATTGTACATGATAAAGCAATGGTTTTAGCTCCTCTGAGATTCTAGATTTTTGTTCTTATTTATTCAGGATTCTTTTTGTACAGGGAGGTTCTTGAGGTTCTTGGAGCTGTTGTTTTGTTATTTTCTGCATGGTCCCCCACGAGCATTTTCTAGGGCAGTCTGCCAAAACTATTGGTTTGGAAGCCATTTAAACGAGTGGAATACAGTCACAAATTCTGTTATAGCAACATGACCCACACAAGCAGCTGGGTTTCAGCCTGCGCTACTATGGATGGTTTGAAGGGTCAGATCAGGAAACGTTTTCACCAGGCTAATCATTTCTCAGCCCTATTTAAAATGATTACACCTGCATATTTTTATGGAGCTTTGCTTTTGGTGATCTGACTCATGTTTGCGTACATGCATAATGCTGTGTGCCCTTTCACCTGCAGGTACTGTGAAGAAATGCTGCCATTACACCCTTGTCTCTCACTCATCAGCAATTGTGAACAGACTCTGTCCAGCCACACATCCAGAAGGCTGATCACTATGGAGAAGATCAAGGAGCCAGAGGTGTGTGGATATGGGTGGGGATACTCACATGTGCAGGTTTTTAAAAATATATTTAAGTGGCATGCTTGTGCTGCGTTCATGAAGAGTAGCACTCTTATACGTGAGACTCGGAGAAAACCCCACCATCTGGTAATGGTTGACTCACTTTTTTATACTACACTTTAATGACTTAATCACACATTGTATGGAAAATAATCCATCTTTGGATTTGACAACCACTTCACTTCAAAACCCCAAATTGTTGCCATAAAGACCCATGTGAATCATTTACACACACAGACTGGCATGTGTCTCAAAAGTTGCTTGTGCATCAAACCTGGAACATATAAGCTGCCACATTTGTCATAGCTTTTGCTGCTGCTTCTTAGACCCCCACTTTTAGATTGCTTTCATGTGATCTTTGCTGGAGCTCATTCATTTTGATTATTTATATTTTGGCAGATATTTTGATCAGTGTCAATTGAGCATCTATAGGTACAGGTTTACCTTTTCTGAAAGGTTTATATGAATGTTTAATATAAGTGTAATATTTACATTTAAAAGGTATCAGTGGATTGGAAAATGCAGTGTTCTCCACATTTTAAGCTGTAGTGCAATATAGATTAAACATTCCTCCTTACTAAGGGTTTTTTAGCCACTCTGAAAACCTTACTGCCAATGTGACTGATTATTGTTATCATAATTCTACAAGGAAATCTACTCATAGTAAGTGCAGAGAAGCCTGGAAATTGGGAATTTATCAAGTCATTAATACATTTACAGCTGTTGGCAGACTCTTATCCAGAGCAACGTACCGAGTACTTTGTAGTCTTCCCTCACTCCAGTAAACCTAAGCTTTAGTTAAGATCATGATACTCAAGATTATACCAGAGCTGGTCCTTACACAGAATGAATTTCAGTCTTGCTATTGTTGTTAGATCATTAAATCCACAGTTTGGCCATTGTCAAAGTCACTCAGATCCTTGGGCTTGCTCATTTTTCTTGCTGTCTAATGTCCTACTCCTTGACAAGTGCTTCTGTAATGAAATAAATCTACTCAATGTTATTTACTTCGCTGATTGGGGTATGGTGGAAAGAGTATGAGTGCATATGAGTGGAATTGCTAGCACAATGTAGAAGCAGTTTTGTTCCCCCTATCACATTTTATATGACTTTTAATCTCTGTAAATCACTGATATTTCTTGTTTTCAGTGTGAAATTAGTGTGAACTCCATTCTTTTTGGTCCATAGTTACACATGAACTGGTGTTGGCTCAGTAGTGTTGGCTGGAGTTCTGTGTTATAGTGTGCATTACTATGTCATTATTTCTAGTATATTCACATGTACAGGTGATAAAGAAATGGAAACTTGTGCCTGTTTTGTAGCACTGTCAGATATACAATGTGCTGTTAAGTTGTTTGAAAAAGATTGGAGCTCTGGGTTAGGCCTGAAGCAGAGTCGGCATTGGTCTACCTCTGTCAAACAACACTCAGCCAAGATGAAGGCTTGGTTTCTGTCCTCCCCACACTCACCCTCTCTCCCCATTTCTCACTCTTTTGCGTTCTCTCAGTGCAGTTCAGTACAAACTTTTGCATAATCCCAGTGTACTCTTTGAGTTATTCCCTTCCACAAAACTTTTTCTTTGTATTGTAATTCTTATTCATACTGAAATCATGGGTGGAAACAGGTATGAGGGATTGAACCACATATTTTCAAAACAAGTTAAAATTGGACTGAAGTTGTTACACAAAGTTAACTGTGCCAGAGTTGAGGGAAAGCAACGCCAGAAAACTAATCTGTCACGCATCTAAAGCATATTGCTACAGTTCCAACCTATAAGGATCCTTCCATTCCTCCAAACAAGAATGCACTGAAATCGAAAACTTCTCTGGACATTACCTGGAGGAGGAATGTGTGTGAACTGTCTGGAACAAATCCATTAAACCAACTCTTACAACTCATGTGTGAACAGAGCTGGTCATTTTCCAGACTGTTTATGACATTTCTATGTGACTGGCACAAAACCGGACAAAACAAACATCCAAAGTTGAAGAAAAGGGGACATTTGCAGGAAAAAAATCAAGGAACAGCAAGAGACTGTTTATGTCCAAACTGTTTTATCATCTCCCTCCAATCTGTCAGATCTTACCGGTCCCTAAGGAGCATCTTTTGAGTGTATCTGGAGCTTGAAATTCTAAGTATACTGGGGGGAAAAGACATAAACCCTATGTAGTGATTGGAAGGGATAGGATGGAAGGAAGGTAGGTAGAACTCCTTCATACATTTAGAAATGCTGTAGGGAGTTTGGCCATATTACAAAATGGCAACACTTAAAGGGAACAAGTTACAGACACAAGTGTTAATTTCAGCAATCATCTTCTCATAGAAGTTCATTCAAACTAGTGCAGTGGTCCCCAACCTGCATTGAAGGTGTCGTGGATTAAAACAACAACAAAAAATGATACGACCAACACAAAAACTGTGGCATTTTGTAAATATAATAATAAACGTGAATCCACTGTGTAATTATGTAACTTTATTAGCAGTGTCCTGCTAAAATTCGATAACATTGAGAGTAACGTCCTCCTCTGCCCCTCGCACTCTGGTTGCTACTCATAAACATTCCTTTCAAAATGTTTTCAGTGCTGTTGTGGTGATCTCAGGGTTTTCTGCCATGACTTTCATCCAGAATACCGGCAAAGTTGATGTCTCAAACATACTACGTATTGAGATTGTATTTTTTTAAAAATTGTAAAAAATAAATATATTTTGTACGGCCCGGTACCGGCCCGCAGCCCTGTACAAAATGCTCTGCGGCCCGGTGGTTTGGGACCACTGCTCTATTGTATGTTGGGGAACCTTGGGGTCTTCTAAGGGCAGGTAAAGGTGGTTCATGCCCCCACTTGACTCTGGGCTTGGTGTATACATGAACTCCTCTGGAGGAGAAGTTCCTGCTTCTGGTTCTGGAGGCTTTTGGGGTGTTTTGGTGGTTGTGTTAAGACTGGGTTCAGCCTGACTGGCAAAAGGGGGCACATGGGATGGAGTGGGCACAGGTGGTGTTGATGATTCACAGTGCTGGAATCATCACTTCCAGCTCTCTGTGTCCCTGGCACCTCATTAGATACTTCCATCCTGCTTTCCTCCAGCCAGCCCTGCCCTGTATAACAACCTGGCGTAAGCCCCAAGCAGGAAAAACTGAGGAGCTTAATAGCTCTCCGTCAGTACACACTTTACTGTGAGCTCATGAAGGAAAGGTACACAAAAGGAGGTACTTACCAGTAAGTGCACCACTTCTGCTGGTATCTAGGGAGCAAGAGAATTATTGATGAATTAATTAACAAATTGAAATTCTACACCCTTCCGGGCATTAAAGAGGAGAAAGGAGATCATCATCATGTCAGATCTCTGTTTGGAAGCAAATCGTATATGATGTAGTCTATCCAACTGCCACAGGACAACCTTTGTGCAACATCTGACCATTCTAATATTTGTTGATATATGCTGTTCTAGCATTTACTAGGGGGATGCAGCATTTGGTTGAATTACATGATTTAATTACTGACAACTGTCTTGCTAGCTCTATTAGTTACACTTGTGTTTCCTCGCAGGAGTCAGATGCGCTGTCCCAATTAGCAGAACCACGCTTTAGCCCGTACCAGGGCCATAACTCCTTCAGAGAGAAATACTTCAGTGGCATCACGAAAAAGAACGGGAAAGGCAACGACAAAACCACCACATAGGAGAGTGCCAGAGTTTAAATGAAGTTATGAATCTTGTAATTTATATTTCATTCTATATTCTCTGTAATTTTTATTTCATTTTTTAACAAAGACTGCTGCAGAATATGATGTTCAATAAAAAAGCATACTCCTTGGCTTTTTCTGCTTTCTTTCCTATCTCACCTCAGGTGAATGTAAGCTCTAGAGATCTAGTTGTATTTATTACTGCATTAACTTTGAGTATTTAGATAAAGTGTGAAGGGGATTTCAGTAATCCCCTTGTCTCAGAGTGGACAGGGGTGAAGTAGAGGTAGTTTCACCTACTGTACATTAGGGGAGGATGATGAACTACTGTTTCCTGCTGTATGAGCTTAGTTAAGACAGCTGATTAATGAATCGTTCTTAAATTTAACTCCAAGAAAATCATCTGGGAGACTTATGTTCAACATAAATTGGATCCTCTAACATTAAGCGTAGCATTTGCAGGACTTTGGTTGGCCATAAATATAATTTTATAAATATAAAGAGTGCCCGTCCAGGTGTTTCTGTGGGAATTCTCCTCAGACAGAAGTCATTTCATGTGTGCTTACGTTACTGATATCACATTCCAACCACCTACAAAGCTCTTCTGACTTATTTCTTGTTGTTTTCATTGATATAACTCATTAGTAGAAACACTTGTTCATTATCTTCTTTGTTCATGTCTTATGGTTTGTTGTTGCTTCTGGAAGAGCCTCTGTCTTCAGAGAGGGTAGTTTTCATTAGAAGCAGGTTTTTGCAATAAATAGGTGATAAATGTTGCACATGTGTAAATGAGCTGCATCAATTTAAGGGTAAGTATATCTCTGACTGTTCAGAGTGACCTCAATGTTCCTCTCAGACCGGCCTAAAACAACACTGCCTTCACTGTGTAAGCAACAAATCTTTGCTGTGGGTGGGAGAGTCTTTTGAACTGTTTTTATTGTCTTCATGGAACAAGGCAACACACCAAGGCATGAAATTTATCTCCGATATTTGTTTTGAGTTGGGATGTGATGGATTTAGCAAAATGTAACATTTCTCTGGGTGTAGGAAAAAAAATTACATTGAGCACTCAAAACACTGCAGTAGGATTTCTATATGTCAACACAGAGAGAGCAATCTTTTTAACTCTTTCATGTGGTACCAACAAGCAAATTAAACCGTTTTAATCAGTTTAACTACATTGAATGAATGCAGTACAAACCCTGCAAAGCAAATACTAAGATCAACAAATGCAAAATTTTATATGAAAATTACCCTCAAAACACTTCCTATTTTAAGTTTAAGTCCAAACAACATAGGCAGAAATGATTTCTCCACTTTTGCAACCATTTATTTCATTTTTTTAAATAACCTAAAAATATAGTGGGGCAAAAAAGTATTTGGCAGCCACTGATTCTGCAAGCTGTCATACTTAAAAAGATGAGCAAGTCTGTAATGTTTATCATAGGTTCACTTCAACTGTGAGTGACAGAATGTAAAAAAATCCAGGAAATCACACTATTATTTTTAAAGAATTTATTTGTATAATGGTGGAGAAAATAAGTATTTTATACCGAAGAGTCCATTTTGGTCTCATCTGACTACATGACATTCTCCCAATCCTCCTCTGGATCATCTTGATGGTCTCTGGCAAACTTTAGATGGGCCTGGACATGAGCTGGCGTAAGCAGGATTTTAATCCATCACAACATAGTGTGTTACTAATAGTACATTTTGTTAATGTGGTCCAAGCTGACTTCAGGTCTTTAACTAATCCCCCCCATGTAGGTCTGGGCTGTTTCCTCACTGTTCTAAAGATCATTTGTACCCCACAAGGTGAGATCTTGCATGGGAGCCCCAGGTCGAAGGACATTGTCAGTGATTTTGTATTTATTCCATTTTCTAATAATTGCTCCAACAGTTGATATCTTCTCAAAAAGCTGTTTTATTGTAGATTAGCTCATCCCAGTCTTGTGCAGGTGTAGAGTCTTGTTCCTGGTGTCGTTAGACAGCTCAAACAGGTGCCATTAATACAGGTAATGAGTGGAGGATAGAAGAGCTTCTTAAAGAAGAAGTAACAGGTCTGTGAGGGCCAGAATTCTTGCTTGTTTGTAGGTGCTAAATATTTATTTTCTCTACCATTTTACAAATAAATTCAATGTGATGGATTACATGGATTTTTTAAAATCTGTGGCTGCCAAATACTTTGCCGCACTGTATACCATGAATGTTTTTCTTTTTGTTATGCAGGACTTTATATGTAACTTTCAGCCATAACCATTTTGAATGATCACCCACCTAATCAGGTATGCTGGGGTATCTGACATGAAACCATCATTAGCAGATCCTTGAGATTTTGTAATTGTAAGGTGGGACCTACATAGATTAGACTTTTTTCCAGCACACCACTGAATGGATTGTGATTTGGAGATTTTGAAGGCCAAGTCTACAACTCACACAAAATTTTGTTTCTCAAACAATTCTTGATCCATTTTTGCTGGAGAGTGGCACAGTGCATTACCTTGCTGTAAGAGGTCATTGCCATCAGAGAATATACTTTCCAGGGGTGTACTTTGTCAGAAACAATAGTTTATACATATACAATATATGATACAATAGGTATAAGGTAGATGTGAAAGTAACATCCACATGAATGTCAGGACCAAACATTTCACTGCAGAATGCTTTCCAAAGCATCTCGCTGCCACTGCATGCTCACCGCCTTCTCATATTGCATCCTGCTGCCATGTCTTCTCCAGGTAAGTGACGCACATATACCCAGCCATCCACGTGATGTAAATAAATTGGGATTAAGACCTGTTGTTTTGGAGATACTCAGTCGTCTAGCCATCACAATGAAACCAACTGGCTCAGATCATTATGCTTGCCTGTTTTTCCTGCTTACAGCACATCAACTTCAAGAAATGACTGTTCACTTGCTGCCAAATATATCCTATGCATGTGACGGTTTCTGTTGTAATTAAATAACTAGAGAAACTCAATGTTAATTACTTCACCTGTCAGTGGTCATAATATAACGGCTGTTCAGTGTATGTATCACTTAGGAATAAAATGGCACTAGGATGTTCTATGGGAAGTAAGGAAGCCAGCAGAGACATCATGATACTCTGCAGAGGAACAGGTAATGTAATTTTGTGGCTGATTGGTGTATACAGTGTTTGCTGAAAGATTGATTTATTATGTACCTACAGCAGGTAACTCAACCTGTCACTGAACTGATGCAGGTAACGACTTTGCAACTTTGACCTTCGTAGCTACTGAGCATCTATGGTATGTTCTTGCCTTATCAAATAGCACCACATCTGTTGATGACTTTCTCCTGATTTAGCTCACAAGTGTTTCTTGTGGGACTGGGCTATTGCTGTTTTAAGTGCTCAAAATATCCTAATTGATGTTAATCTGCAATACCTCCCCTTTGTTTGTAAATGAGCTGTGCAGTTTAAATTGGGTGCTCATGAACAGCCAATAAAACTAATAAGCGGCAAAAACAATAAGCACATGCTCCTTAGCACAGAGAGAGGCCAAGGAGGCTGCTTTATTACACACAGATGGCAGCAACAAGCAAATGCTCGTTGTTCACCCACACTCCACATGATGTTTAGGTGAAGAAAGGAACAAATAGCAAGGGCAAGACCAAATATCCACCCTCTAGTTCCACTATTCCTCACAGTTAGTCAGCAGCTTTTGTGTTTTCCGACCACGGTTTACGTGTGGCCATACAATTATTCATCTCAGAAGTCTCCACCTCAACTCTTTGTGCGTTATGCTTCAGCAAATGTTTATCAATGGCCTATTGCTTCACCTACACAGTCCAAAAGAGATGGCATTTGCTGGATTTTTTTTTTTAGCAGAGTTTCAAGTTCCCAGTCTGGCTTACTGGGATATGCCATGAGGACTCCCACTCTCTCCCTCACTTCGTCCCATGTAAACAAACAGTCCATGCAGAGGAACAGATGTGCAAGCTTGTTTTTTTCCTATTTTCTCAGTCCCTCTATGGAAAGATGCCCTCATGTAACAACTAAGGACAGGTTTTTCAGACAGATTAAGCCTAGTAGTGGAGCAGAAGAAATCAATTCAGTCTTAGAATTTAATAGAAAGTCGTGAAGACGAGGGAATATCTGAGATTATAAGTGTCCACTCAATCTGCAGCCAGTGCCTTCTGTTTGATGTTAAAAGCTAAGTCAGAGGTTTACATTTACATTTACAGCATTTGGCAGACGCTCTTATCCAGAGCGACGTACATGGTGAGCAGTTGGGGGTTAGGTGCCTTGCTCAAGGGCACTTCAGCTGCTGTCCGGTTCTGAGATTCGAACCTGCAACCCTTTGGTCACAAACCCACTTCTCTAACCATTGGGCTATGGCTGCCCCAATGGTGGTTGCCGTGAGATTGTTCAGCATGGTTGTGCCAAAGACACTAAAGACATTCTGGTGTGGTCACCACTCCCTTCACGGAAGAGGGAGGGTGGCTCTAAGTGAAGGGTAATTAATTGCCAGTCTGATAATGACTGGATGTGAGGGAGGATTTCTAGCAAATTTAATGCAAACACAAGCCTCGTTGCAAAGACTTGACAGATGTGTGAGCATCTCTTATGGCATATTGTTTCTTCCTACCGTATAGTCAATTTCAAGAGTCTGGCTTAAGCTTAAGTCTATATTAAATTGAGGTTTTAATTGGCATTTCAATGAATTTCAGTCTTACACCATGAACCTGGAAGAGTTTCACAGCTGTGAGTGCAGATGCTATATCGCAGCATAAAAGATGTAACATCTGCATAAAACTTTTCTTCTGATTGAGGTATATAAAACAGACACCTGCTTGTGGCCAGAGCTGGTTTCCCAAAGAAATGCACAAAATGGTAGATCTTCAGCTTGGCTTTCTTCTTGAGGATCACAAGTTCAGGGGCTTCTCGTGATAATCTCTACGCTTTGTGGTAGGCTCTGTTCTGCTTTGTGTAAGTGTCTACCAAATGTTTTTGTCGTTCCTGCTGCCATTATTTGTTTAAATGCAGTCCAGACTTTTTCACACTTCCTTTCTCAAGTGGAACAAACAAATGCTTAAGAGTACTTAAGACACCAAAATAAACCTTTAAGTTGGTTCTGCCTGCTTTTGAGAAAGTACAGATCACTCAAGAGCGAATAATTTCCTTTTAAAAATAGACCGTGTCAGTGACCTGGAAATGTAGAGTGTCAGTGACCGGCCTGACTTACAGCTCTACATCCCTTTCCGATTTCGTGGAGCATTCATATCTGGCCCAGTTACAATAACATTATACAACGAGGTTCAGTCAGGACCAAGAGGGTCTGTTTTTGTTGTTCCAAAGTGATATTGTTAGCACTTATGAGATTCCAGTGATATGTACTCCACATGCTTGTCTAAAGCTGTGTATTAATGAATGACACAAAAACGCATCACTGGCATTAATTAGTCTTGACAAACAACTAAAAGCAAGAATAAAGTGGTCAAAGAGCAGCCAGTCATAATGAGATAAAGTTCTCTGAATAAGCTCATCACACTCCTTTTTTAATAACTGTAGTTGCCAAGTGGGCAAACTACAAGTATTGTGACTCTATTGTTAACATATTTCTTTTTCCATTCTGACAGAAATAAGGAGTTCTATCACTTCTAAACAGAATGGCAAGTCATTCTTTATATGCTAACAGCTTCATTGCCTTGAGCTGCACTCATTATCCACTTGACTGACTTTTCACATATGATGTGGAACTATAAAGCAGTTTCACAGTTCCCACAGAGTTCAAGGACAGACACATGTTTAAATGAATTGTTCATTCAAATGTTTGATTGCTCTTATATTCTTTAGTTAATTGTAATAAAACAAATACCCTGCTCACAGAAGATATCCCTCTTTGCATCCATACAGTGAGACTCATATGATATTAACCTGGATTAAGTTGTCACTGGTTTTCCAAGAGATAAGCATTTTTGTCAACTGGCTATAACTGTTCTTGCTAACCTTGCTCCTCTGATTTTCACCAGCTCAAATGTATGATTCGCGAACTGCAGTCACAAAATAAGACCCTGGTTTTTGGATCCCTCAAGCAAAAATATTTTTGTGAATACATTAATAAAATATATTTTTCATCTATTATTGTTAATGATTTATCTCCATTAAGTTAATGCCATAAGGGAATGCTACTCCACTTATTAGCATCTACCAAAATGTTAATCTCAAATGTTTTTGAATAGCAATAGTTATACTCAGGTGTCAAACACCTAATTATATTTATGTGTTGGAAAAACCACTGGCCAAAATTGATGGTTATGTTTTCCAAGACCATTAATTTGAAGCATAAAATTTGAATAAAATATAAATTAATTCATTCATTTTCCAAACTGCTTTATCCATTTTAAACTGCAGGGAAGCCAATCCCAGCTGACTACAGGCCAGAGAAGGGAACACCCTGGACAGAAGACAAAACCATTGCATAACATATTAATTTTTATATATGGAATGGTTTTGATCTTTTAAGATTTTACACATATAAATTGTTTGATTTGTGTGTGAGTCCTGAGAGTACTATTATGTCAGTATCCATAAAGATTTTAGATGGTGCAGTTGGTCCAGGCCTTACCATTATGATAGCCATGTATGACCCCTTATTAACCATACCTCTCTGCTTATCAGATAACTACAGCATGTCAGCCTTAATCATATAACAAATCTAAATATATTAGCTTTTAGGTCAGACACTCTGAAACAGATCCTGACTGACCTGTTTGGAATGAAAGTGTTTTGCTGGACAAGACTCTTTCATTCTGAGAAGTGTTGCTGAGCAGCACAGTACCAATGACCAATTCAACAGAAGTGAAATGAGGCGCTACCATTTGACTCTTTCAAGTATTTTCTACTATGTTTTTCTAGGCGGCATTTTTTCACTCTTGGATCCAAATACAAAAGCTACAAGTACCATGATAAAACCAAAACCTGGAGAAAATGGCCCCAGTGGACACATGCATGTTCCTTCTGAAACGTTTCCCTGAAGTGTTCCTTAATTGTCCAAATCTGGAGTGTTAAAGTAGTAATGAATCCTTAGTTTAGACCTGTGGTTTTGCAGTATATATACTAAGCTGCTTAACTGCTAATGTGCTATTGATCCCTTCCTTTAGGCACTTGCCTACAATGTCTAAGATTGTGGTACACATGCAACTTTTGGTCTATTCACATTAATGAGGGCAACAGCGATGCTTTTCTCAAATAGTACTGTGCTTTGTTCGATCCATGGGGTAATATTGAATTATTTCCCTAAAGATTTTAATGCACCACCTGCTGTGAAGGCATGCCGATCAGAAGGTAATGATTATTACAAACCTGGTCAACGCCATCCCTGAGGCAGCTATGTATCTCAACAAAAAAGGAATAAATTTGAGGAAGTGTAATCTGGTGTTCAGTTCAAAGGGCTTCATTTGACTTATTATTCTGGTTTCCAAGAAAGGGAACTGGTTCTGACATATTGGGTCTTTAAAGGCTTGTCTTGTCCAAGGTGAGCTCTTCTTGGTGATGTCAGAAACAAGTGGTTCACATCTATAGACCTAAAGGGGGCTTTTCATGTGCAACTTTTCATGTGTCCATTGCTTCCATTTGCCTTTGAAGTACAAGCATATCAATTCAAAGTTCTGCCCTTTGGCCTGTCTCAAGCCCTGAGGGTGTTCATGAGGTGTGGGCAGGCTGCATGGAGTTCAATGAGAGCAAGGGGCATGATAATTCTTCCCTGTATTTGATCTTTCACCCTCACAAGGATTCAAGCTATGGCACACTGGTTCTTCTTCATTATATGCACATCTATGCTCTATGAACTTCCCTGCATTAGTTCCGATTATCCAGTTTATGTGCCTTTTCTGGGCTCATGTTGCACAAGGGTCTTATTGTCTAAACATCTTCCTGAGACATTCTCCTTTGTTGCATCAAGCCAATGGAGGTATTTTCTCCTCACTGGGAAACATTTGGGATAAGTTCCTATCAGGTTGGGAAAGACCAATAGATATTGATCACCTTGGACCACAGCATGTAACAGACAATGTCTGCTGTAAGGGCAGACAATATGGCAGAGGTTTGTTCATAACAATGATCAAAAGACTGAAGAGCACAGTTCACCGCTTTACCTTTTTTGGGTAAACCAACACACAGTATTAGTCCTACCCTCTTTCAGCCATCTTGACTTCTTAATGCTGCTTGACTGCTGTGTGAATAAGGTCTCTACTGTGCACACAAGGCTTTACATGACCTCTGGATGTCATCCACACATATTATCCCTTAGTACTGTATTTCTGGAGTCCAGGTATTTATATGTAATGATATTTGCAATTTCCTTAATAAATGAGGGCCTTCTAGAATATTCCTAAATCTCAGTTATGGCATCGTTTAGGGTACAATAATCTACTTCTTTGGGCTCTGAAATGTTTGCTGTGAGGGTCGTTGGGTTTGAATTTTGGCCATGTGCCTGAGTGCACACACTTGTGCTGTGGGGGTGTATTATGTGTGGGGAGGCATAGCCGCCAAACCCAGGCTCTCACGGCTGCCTTGCACAGTGGAATGCACTGCCGATGAGGGTGTGCGTTAACCAAGGCCAGGAAATACGCAGGGCACTGAAATCTTGTTTTCTATTTCACTGCTGCTCAAAGGCTGTCACCCTTATCGAGGTAGATAAATTTGTGCAGGTAAACATGGCCCTTGAAGGCTCCTTCTAGCTGAGGCGAAGTCACACCTGTTTGTGGTCTACAGGTGAGGGAGTTAAAGAGGCTTGCTATGGGGCAGCTGGTGTGCCTGCAGCCACTGCCAAGACCTAGGCCAACCAAGCACCGCTCCAGCCAGAAAGAAGTGCTTGTCCTCTTTGAACCCATTCACCTTTAGTAGATGGATCTGGCTCTTGTGTGAGGCCAGATGTTGTTTAAATAGGAGAAATGTCTAAAGAAGGGTGACATCTTGATGTAAGTGATGATGGAAGGTTTTCGTAAGCCATTGTTTTTTACAATTTCAGTTATTCTGTTTGTGTAGACAATGCCTTCAGAATCTCTGTTAACATTATATATGTTTTATATTATATATAAAAAGAATGTGCTGTATATGCATGCTCATGGATACCAAACATGCATCAATAAAACTAGTATTATTAATAATACAATTTCAAATTAAATAATAAATATTGACAATGTGTTTTAAACAAACAGGCCAATGACCGCAAAACTTTTGCTACCACCTTGCTGTGAAGAACACCAGGCATGTCTTTAGCATGAACTTTGAAGGCATACAGTATACAGTACAAAGAAGAAACAAGTATTCACACTTTTTAATATACTTCCAGTTCAGCACATTGTCTTTTGACATTGATATGAATAATATCTGTTAACAAACCTGTGATATTAAAACTGATTGGTAAAAAGGTATGGAGGAACTACAAATAAATGATATTACTACTTATGGTATTAACCAAACCATTTAAAGCCTTCAAGGTCATGTGGATCCCTCTGTTGGATTCACAACTAAAATCCTGCAGAATTTCTCAGAGATTCTAAGAAGGCAGTGTTTTGGGCTGTGTGTTTGGAGAAGTCTGTTTCAGCTTCCATCTTCACCTCTTCATTAGCAGATGAGATTAAATTCTCTTCTAATATCTTGTGGTACTTCATTCATTTGTTCCCAATGATTAAGTGTGGCCTAGTAATGTTTGGAGAAAAACAGCTCCAAATCATGATGCTTCCACCTTGGTACTTCACTGTGTGTTTGGTGATCTGGGAATCATGTGCATAAACATAATTTCTCGAAATATGATAAGATGAGAACATTGTTCCTTTCTGGTGGTGTGTCTAAATGCTTATGTGTACATTTAAGTCACACATTTCAGTGCAGATCTTTACCTTTGGTGTAAGAACAGAGACGACTGTGGTGTAGTCCATTTCTAACAGGTACATGTGCCACCATTTAAATAAAAAAAACAAAACCTAATTTTCATGCTTGAGTTGATAATTTTATTTACATTTGCATGGTTTTACTTGTTTTGTCATAACAGATAGTCTGTTATTGAACAGTGTAACACTATGATTTACAGTACCCCACTCACTCTGCAGTATATTCTGCAATATTTGCATAATATGATGATTCAAAATGTATGACAGTTATGTTATGGGTTATTCTAAACTATATTTGACTTAAATATATATAACTACTACATGCAATAATTACAACTGAAAAAAAATATTATTATTATTATTATTATCTCTTTAGGATCCACTGTTGCTACACTCTGCTACTGGAAGGTTGGTGTTCAGCTTAATTGGGTGATTAACTTGCAAAAAAAGTCCACGCTCTATTGTCAGGTTTAGAAGGTGTCTAAATTCCTAAGTTCCTAAGCTCATCTCCAAGCCCTGCAAAGTACCAAATATTTGTAAAAAATATTTCATGCATATGCCTTGACTTTGAGGATTCTACTATATCTTATGTGGCCTCTTTTGATATGTTATGATTGACTGCTCGGTGTGCATTTCTGCATTCACATCAATTGCAGCATTTTGTCTCTTTCACATAATTATACATCTTACTTTACTCGTGAAACAGACCAGCTATTGTAACATTGTGGTCTCTGTCAGTCTTTCCCCCCCATTTCTATGAAACAGCTAACAACTAAAACCAAGCTTTTTACTGCATCTAGGAGCCCTGTAGGAAAATCACACAGAATAGAAGCATTTCAAAATGAATTAAAAATCATTCAGTATAATATGTGCTGCTGGAAAAGGATGGATTAGTGTTTGGATCCCATGGCTGTGCTGATGGAAAGGAAGAGCTCATATATCATTTTGCTCTCAGCAGCCCATTCGCACTCATACAGGCTTACGCTGTCTGGGAGCCATAGCATGAGGCTTTTCATTTTCACTCCTCTGAAAAGTATTGAACTCTACAGCTTTATTGATGTTGGCTTCCTGTAATTGGCCTCTTTTCTTTTTCTGCTTTTTTCCCTTCTGTGAAGTTCTCGCGGCTCCAACTTTCCACTTTCTAAATAATTATTTTCAGGGTTTTACATCCCTCGTCGTCATTGCTTATTAATCCTCTGATCAGTACACAAGCCTTGATCATGGCACAAAAGCCTTTTTGTTGTGTTAAGTAAAAAAAGATTAATTATTACAACATCAGTACATGTTATTGATATATAGCACATGGAATCCTCCTAAATCAAAAGAAAATAGCAAACAGGAAACTGAGGCAGGAGTTTCGGGAGCCATCTGTCAGCGGTAATCAGAAGATATATGAGTTCATGTGATTCCCCAGAGCAGAATATCATCAGACTAATAGTTCATGATTTCAACAGTTCCCTTGGTTTGTGCAGAGTGATAAAATTTACCAAGTGAAAGATGTCTTCTGCTGATGCATTAGAAGGCAGGATTCATTAAACATTAGCAGGAAGTGTGATTATTTTACTTGTAGTAAGGTAGGAGGTTTGTAGAGGTCTGAAAGAGCCTTCACCTGATTTAGTAAGTGCTGACCTGGGTTTATGACACACTTAGCACCTCATCACCCTTTTCCAGATGGAGCAGATGGGGTCTGGAGCCTTACTAACCACACATGGTGTGTTCCTGACTATGGCATGTCAGATCCTCGTTATCAGGCCTGTTTGTGTATGCAGACCTACTCTGTGAAATCAAGTGGTTTTGTTTTTATTCCATTAACTCATGGAGATAAGGAATCACGGAGAACTGCAAACAAAACTTTTCTTTCATTACTTATAGTATACACACATGTAGGAATTACTTGGAAACTTTATTTAGTGTTTGGGGTTTCTGGTGGTATATTTCCTGCAAATAGTTGTGATCGATATTTTAAATTAATTTGTTAGTTTACTTGAGAACTGCTATGTCCATGACATATATACTGAATTTGAACAAATGCAGGTTTTTGTTTATGAAGGAAAATGTTAACCACTAGTGACCGCACTGCTGACAGCATTAAGCCTTTGGAGCTACGGTTACTGGAGTGGGTTCTGAAGTTCACTGCATCCCAGATTTGAAATCAGCACAGCATTTCCCAGTAGCATTTTAAGTACACTGCCACTACTTATCATAAGAACCACAGAGTTTATCAAATGGGCACTTTCTGTCATAGCAGGAGGTTCTACATTGGGCAAAAAATTTAAAAAATCTCAGACTAAAAACCTGGTAGTTGGTAGATTTCCGGTCTAACTACTTCGTCCATGGATGAATGAACTTATTTGGCTGGCTGTCATCACAATTATCATTACTTCTACTTGCTGTGGTGCTACCTTTTCCCTTTCATCTCTTATCTATGATAGGAAATGATCCCTGGTGATGACACCAGCATATGTGCTAAAACATTTCATTAGCATTGCTTATTAAACAAACAGGATTCTGAAGAGGTTAGAGTTGGGGTATGGCTTCTTACCCAAATTATATCCATCTTAATCTTGAAGACTTTCTAAAACGGAGTTTCCACAGTTCCACATTTAACTAGATTGGCTTGTGGTGTGATTTGTTTTTTTAATGCGATGTGGTAGGGTTTCTTGCTCTGTGAAGTGCCCAATGTATGGTTTCATTGATATTGAATTTTTATATATTGTGAAGGTTCTTTAAAGATATATCTTTAAACAGATAGGGTTTTTTTTATAGGACACCAAAAGCAGTTATTCTATTGCATCCCTTCCACAACATTTCAGTACCTTTATTTGTAGTAGTAGCAAGTTATGATTTTGCCTTGCTGTTCTATTGGACTAAAGTAAAATAATTGTACTGTGAGGTAAATCATTTTGTCTGTACCTCCACAAGGTAAATATGGGACTGTTAAAGGTGATTCCCAAAGTTGTGCATTGTGCATGCAACCAAAATGGAGCAATTTGGGCAATGAAGGCAGGAACGAATTGAACTATAATAAAAAGCAGACATGGCAAACACTGCCATCCTGTTGAGAAACCATCTCATTCCTACCCAGAATTTGGGTGAAACAAGACGGAAATTTTGCACTATGAGAAATTAATTAAAATATATGTGCAAAAGCTGTTTCTGCTTCTGTTCTGTTTTGGATTTGTAAGAACTTTGGGAACTGGTTAAATGAAATGTTGCACATGGTCATGGACTAGTAAACATAATAAGCCCAGGTAGAGGGAAAAACATTCACTCTTTTGCAAAGCTGTGTTTTATCATTCTGAGGGCTATTCAGTTAGATATATTGTGATAATTTGGATCTGCAAAGAGGTGGGTTTGATGTTCTTGTGGAGGTACCTTGAGAGTAGATGAGCTGATCACCTTACCTTTTTGGCCACTTTGAGAACCCATTGCTATTTTTCAGAAGGTCAGGTTCTGTAAACCTCACTCATTAGCACCATTAGTGCACAGATGCATCTGTTTTTCATTTTCTGGAATGTGTAATTTATTCATTAGTTGGGCTATTGAAACATTGCATTGTGAACCATGAAAACTTCTGTTAAAACCACGTCATCAATGCTATCTGTAGTAACTCTGATAAATAAATCAGACTGGGAAGCAAATATACCTCAAGCCTAGTAGACATTTATAGACCCACAGAATTTGACAAATTTTTTCTTTCATTAACCATTAAAGTGAAGCCAACCAACATCAGACGCTGGGCCTATCCATCCAGTTGCAGGACTGTATTCTGAATAGGGATATGGCATTATTTTATATGGATACATAAAAAAAATATAAGATGTTGCCTCTCCCCTATGAATAAGTGTTGAAAGATCCTGGTCTATTACAAAATACACACTTGACTAGTTCTTTATCAAAAGGTTTTTCTACAACTGCATTCCTAATCCAAGAGTTATTCATCCAATACAAGAACCATTCATTTTAAATGTGTATCTGCTACGTATTTGCAGAATTTATGATTTGAAGACCTTTAGTGTTAATTTGAAATCAAAATGGATCATTTTCATATTGTAAGTTCTTTTTATGACTGAAGGTTTCAAAAGTGACTATCATTGTGAAGACATCCCACAAGTGCACTACAATTTGTGACCCTAGCATTTTACCCAGCCACGCGTGGAGCAGCAAGCAGCCGTCAACAGCATCCAATGTAGTGGGACAGTCGCTTGCTTAAAGGTACTTCAGTGGTGCCTGGGCCAGGACTTTAATCTGTGACCCTACAATCACAAGTTCTTAAGCACTAGGCCTCCACTGCCTACTGCAGTTCTCATTCTTGGTCATATTAAACATATCATAAATTAAATTCATCGTATCATCTTGAAATGATCATCTTGGTGCAACCTACCTGAGTCTGTGAGTACTGAATGTCTGGTTTTTAGTGTTGCATTAAATATGATGTGAGTTGGTATGTAAAACACAGAAACACATAATACTGAATTAGGTTTTATAAAGTAGACAGATGTTCAGGACTAGGAAAGTTCCAAAACATTCTGAAACAGACATTTCATTATATGAGCTTTGTAAATTCAGGAATCTACTGGCCATAAACTTCACTCACACTGACCTCAGAGCACCATACCTTTTCTCCCATCACATTTAAGTGTGCATGGACAGATTTCAGGCTTGTTTGCATCTCTGAATGACCTTAACTTTGGAGTGCTGGCTGTGCTTTGACCTGTTGGCAAGGGGGGGAAATGCATGAATTCTTATTTTGAAAATAGCATATATATGTTAAATATCAAAATATGTACAATAAAGGTATTACAAATTATGTGTGTACTGCATGCAAGGTATCATAAGTTCTCTTCATATGTTGCATGGTATTTTTGCAGGATATAGATTTTTCAATAATACTGTTGAACAGACAAATGTGTTTCGGGATTCTGGAGGTGTTGCTGAGTCTGCCGTGTTGAACATGACATAAAAACTGCATTTTAATTTCTTTGTAAAGCTGCTAAAATGACAATAAAGAGATTCTGATTCTGATTTTGATTCTGAAATGCTTCAAAGCAGATTGTTTATTCATTCATTCATTCACTCACTCACTCACACACTCACTCACTCACTCACTCACTCACTCACTCACTTACTCATCAATCCAACCAATCCAATTTTGCTGGCTGAGCTTGCTCTGCTCTCAGGTTTGATTCATCATGGCAAGACTGGTCCCTCTGCATTAAGACCCTCTCTCTGAACAGGGTCATATCCTTAGAATCAATACTCATAATATTAGGCTAGTTTACTTTAAAATGTTAGACTTTCTGGGCTTACTTGAATTACTACTGGCTCTGCAATGTGGACTAGAAGATTATGTTTTTTTTAAATAACCAGTCACCAGTATTAAGAGCACAGGAATTAATCCAAGTGACTTATATTAGCCAACTAATGAAAAAATTCTTTACACTGATGTAGGTCCAATGTAAACGTGTTAATGATGGTTCTGTCTGTCCCATCAACATCAAACTGAGCACTGAGCAGGTGAAAAGATGTACCAGACCTATGAGACAACATGTAGTGGCAGCTAATAAATATTTTTCCTAGTCTCCAACAACTTGCGTGGGTTTGGCATTAACAGGTTATTCATTTTGTAGTGCTTGATGAGGTGGTCTGCATCATGCTTTATAGTACCTGGACTGTTACCCTCCATTCTAACAAGAACTGACACTTTTGTTTGATTCCTTTCCAGGCAGCCAAAGATCTCTTAAATTATAAGTGAGCAGAGTTTACTGGTCTCATTTTTTCTGGCCTGTATGTCTGGTAAAAAGGTACGTCATGAAAAAACACAACCAGGTTCATAGTATGGAAACTTTGATACAAGACTGTGATTATAAAGATAAAAAGGTAGTGGGCCACATTCACATTCACTTCTAGACAGATGTCTAAATCACATCACAATGAGCATTTAAAGTTTATCAGTTCATTCCATGTCAAGTGCAGGGGACCAGTGGAAGAAAAGAATCTTTTGCAAGAAAATGTGCAGTAGTATTATTTAGGATTTCCTCCATGCCTTAACGCCATCTTAGTCACAAAGCCGATTATAATAATTAGAATAATCTCATGCCTGAAAGGTAGAAAGGGAAATTTCTCAGATAGGTTCAAATTAAGCATGTGAAATTACAGCAGTGGAAAATATTTAAGTAATTGTACTTAATTACTACACTTAAGTATAATTTAAAGATATTTATGCTTTTACTTTTAACGTTGTATGCAAAAAATGTTACATGTTTATTTTCTAGGAAAAAATAAGTACACATTCTCCACAGAAACACAACTCTTCATATTTTAATAAAGTTCCTTTACTTGCTGATTTTAACATAATAACATAATAATAAAAAAACAGAACATGTGGCCTGTGGTCTTACAAACCCCATTTACAAAAGTAATTATTTTTGTAAAATGTAGTAAAGTAAAAAATATGTGGTTGTTGAATTCTCTCAAATCTTTAAGTAAAAAAGCATGAAGAAAATATATCCATTGTTTTTACTGATCAACTTAAATATACTTTAGAATAATTAACTAAAATTTCATGGGGTCAAAGTCATGTGATTCTCTTCTTCTTGCAATGTCATACATTGGAGACAGATATGGACCAAATATATAGTGTCTTAATCAAAAGACCAATTGACAAATGGCAAAAAATCATATGTTGCATGGTTGGATCTTAACAAGAGTCCAAGTTCAGCATGCTACAAGAAGAAATGGAAGTGGGACAAAATAAGACATTTTATAAGTCATTTGGAATTTCTTAAATGATCCTGAGGGTTATGGAACTAAAAAGTAAAGTGGAAGACCCAAAAGAGATTCACCAGCACTGAGCCAGAGGATCCAATTGGCTGTCCATCAACACACTGGATGATTCTCGACCCAAATTAAGACTGTTACTGGTGCCGACTGCAACCCCATAACCATCAGACGGAATCTGAGACTGAAACATCTTCAAGGGCCTCGTCCCCTTAAAGGCCACTGAACTGACCATTTGGACTTTGCAAGAGAGCACTAAACATCGGACATTGAAAGGTGGAAGGTGAAAAAAATGTAACCTTGATGTTCCTGATGGTTTCCAACACTACTGGCATGACAAGCAGATCCCACTTAAGATGTTTTCACCACAGTAGAGGGATAGCCATAATGATCTGGGGTGCTTTCTCCTTTAGTGGAGCAATGGAGCCTCAGGAGGTGCGGGGGCGTCAAACAGCCACTGGCTATGTCCAGATGTTAGATAGCATCCCTCATGACTGAGGGCCTTCATCTGTGTAGTAACGACTGGGTTTTTCAACAGGACAACGCTACAGGGCACAATGCCCGCAAGACAAGGTCAAGACAAGGTCAAGTCAAGTCAAGTCAATCTTATTTATACAGCGCTTTATACAACTGACGTTGTCACAAAGCAGCTTTATAGAAGTTTATAGAGTTTATAGAATCCGGGTCCGAGCCCCTAATAAGCAAGCCAAAGCGACAGTGGCAAGGAAAAATCCCTAATTATAGGAAGAAACCTTGAGAGGAACCAAGACTCAGAAGGGGAACGAATTTTTGTGATCAATAATAAAGGTGGCGCTACTCATTAGTGAGTTCATGTTTAAAACTTTGATTTCTCTTGTGGGGGGTTTATGGGGTTTTTGGAGATGTTGTCCTAAACTTGTGTTTAGCTGTAAAACAGCCTGTTTAAGTTTAAGCGTTATTTTCAATAAATTGCTGCTCAAAAATGTTTTGTCTCACTCCCATTTCTTCTTGTAGCATGTTGAAGCTCTACTTGGAACCTTGTTAAGATCCTAAAGATCCAACCATGCAACATATGATTTTTTTGCCTATTGTCAAGTGGTCTTAAACTTTAGATCAGGACTGTAGTACACTATAGTATTCACTCATCCGTTAAAGTAATTACATTTAGCTGCTCCAATCACTTCCATGGCCACAGGTGTATAACTTCAAGCACCTGAATATACTCCAATATTCACAAAATGTTAGGGATATTCGGCTTTTGTGTGAAACTTTAGGATGAACCTAAAAGCACTATAACTTTCAATGGTAAAATTAATGTGACCTTCCCTAAACTTTTGTATGCACATGTTCAACTGTTCAATGGTTCTGTACTATTTATATAACTTGCTGTTCTCTAACAAGGAGCTTAATGGCAAAATTCACAACAGGTGTTTGATCAGCGTGGTCTGCGTGCTAGACGACCTGCAAGGGTACCTGACCACACCATCAGGCACAGGCATCATTGTCCTACATGGGCCAGGGAGCATTTATTCTGGACGAGGGACCAGTGGGCTTCAATGCTGTTCTCTGATGAAAGTGGATTCACGTTTTTTGTCAAGTTGTGATTGATAAAAAAAAATGGTAAACTCATCACTGTTGTTGCCTTTTGTTTCAATAAATTGTTTGAGATGAGGAACTCAGCATTGAATACTTCTGCTTAAATGCCCTAATTTCATGGTATAATATCACTGTAGGGCGAAATTTTTACATTTTCCAAAAATTTCACCTGAAAGCCAAATATTCCACATTTTTTGTAAGTAGGGTATATACAAATTAGCCAGAACATTAAAAGAATTGACTGGTAAAGTGAACAACAAGTAAAATGGGTAAGTGTAATAATCTGAACCACTTTGACAAGGGCCTTATTGTGATGGGTAGATGACCAATACAACCAGTGTTCCATGGAGTGTATGGACAGCTCCATGTCTGCAGTAGATGGTGGTCCAAAGAGGGACAACTGGTGACCGATCACAGGGTCATGGGCACCCAAGGTTGTTTGAATGTAAATACATACCCTTGAGTATAAGTTTCAAGCTTCCACTTTTAAGGGCAAATAATTACATTACATTATAGATGTTTTCATTCAAGTATAGTTTCTTAGTAGTCTTTCCACACCTCTAGACTTCCAAGGAAATGTGTGCCCTCAGATTTAATAGACATTTGGTATTTACCTGGAATATACAATTAGTCTTTGGCTCAATATAGGTCATTAGATCCACACAAATGTCAAATGCATCACTCATTCACCAAAGTGGAGAGGTCTTTAGAAGTGCTAGATTGTTTGGTCTGACAGAAAACAGTTAGGACCATCCCTTAGAGTCATAGCTCTGGGCCTCACTAAAAAGGAGACCAATCTTGCAGTTTGCAGAAGTATGTCGAGGAAAGCAGTGACAGGCTTTTTAAGCTTCCTCTTTGATGTCTTCCCCCCCTCTGAGAGTTGAAAGGGTAATGTGAGAAGCTAGAGAGCACAATGCTGCTCTCACCTGCATCCTTTGAAGATCCAAGAGGGCCAAGTATACCCAGGACATCTCCATCAGTAGATCCATAGACATGCACTAGTCAAACTACTACAAAGTCTTTGAGGTAACATGTTTCTCAGTGCTCCTGTTACAGTCTCTCTTGTTCAGTATGAGAAGGAGGTCATCCTGCATCATGACTCAAACGCTTAGCCTGTGTACACCACTGAACCATAAGCTTCACCTCCTAGAGTTCATCAGTCCTTCAGGCAATCTGTATTTTACTATTCCATTAAAATGGCACAAGCCCTTTTAAGTAGCAGTGGAAATATTAGGTTCTCCGAAGATGGCCATCTCATTTATCCAGTTGTAATAAGGCTAGAGATCATTAACAATCCTTAATAGCAGGAAAAAGTATCATTAGCATACAAACTATACACTGTGGCTGAATCCAACTTCAGAAATAAGATAACTAATATGGTAATGTTACAAGTTTCAGTAGTCTTGGGTTACAGCAAAAGCACATTGTTTCTACCACTTTGAGGATAATTTCCTCTATCTCCATGGTAATCTGGCCACAGGAGGGAGTTAGTGGGTCAAGAATACTCTGTACTGGTCAGTAAGAAGGGTGCAAATACAAATTCACAGATAAACAGAAAGAATATTCACGATCAACAATGACATTTTTCTTGGGGCTCTGACAGACAGAGACCAAGTATGAATCAAGTCAAATAGAGCCAAATGCAACTCATTCCAGTGCAGACAGGTGAAAATGACACTCTTTCAGGTCAGTACAAGGTCATCAGGCAGGAGAAAGATGAGTGACTCTGCATGAGGTAATTCCTTGACAATCACACACACACACACACCATTTGGGTTGGTAAGGGCCCATTGTCAGAGGAAAGAGGTGCTGATGGCTTCTGTCCCTGTCTGATAGGGTCACAGAGGGCCTTTACTGAAACAGAATAGGCCATGCACCTGCCAGCAATTCAGTACCATCAAATATTCATTTGTGTTCATATCTGTGCTGGTTTCTAAACAGATACCATAACAACAGAAATAGTTCAAAGTCTCAGTTACACCCTTGTGTTACTGAAATGGTAATGTATTCAAAAGGTTGAGCAGTCCTGGTAAAATAACATGTTAACATGTTATGCCAATTTTCTACATGTAAGATAACAGACCTTCTATTGGGAACAAACTTAAATATGACAATTTTTTTATTTTACTTTCTGTACTCCTGGCCAAAACATGTTCAGTTGATTTTCTAAGTCAAAATAAATACATTTTTATTCTTTTATCTCATTTAAGCTATTTTATTTTATTGAGTGAGGAAAAACAGCATTTTGATTCTCCTGTTGTTCTGCACATACAGTGAATTCCTAATAAAACATTTTGAATTTTGAATACATATCCTGAGTAGAAAAATAGACAAAATATAGAAAGAAAAATTAAAGATAAACTAAAGATTAAATGTAAAGTAACAGAATAAATACAAATAACATGAATGCAGTAAATAGTGATTTAGTTTGTGTCAGTGTTTTCCCTTATTATTCTCAGACCTCTCTTCACTGAAGCCCAGTTGCCATTAAATGCATGGTTTGTTCTATCAATACTTCATTTATAAGTGGACATTTTTGGGATCTCCCTTCCTGTTCCTCACAGTATATATTTGAAAGTGTATTGTATTTTTGTAAAAAAAAAACAACAACAACAACAACAACAACAACTTATACTGTGTAATATGAACTGAAAGCAAATATTAAAGCAAAATGCAGTTTAGTAGGAAATGTTTGTAAGAAATGTTCATATTATGTTCAGTGAAAACAGAACTGAGCACAGAGATGTGGGGAGACCAGGGACTGTCAGACATAGGAACAGAGTGGTGAGTACACATTGTTTATCAGTGTTTCTGTATGTCTGGTTTTTACTCATCAGTTAAATAATTTCAATGGTTTATCTGGTTTACTAATAAAGGAACATTTTCTGTTATTTGGTATATCTGCATATGACTTCATTAAATAAGGTGTGCTGCTTTTGGATTTCACATATCTGTGCAGGCATCAAGGAGAAATCCGGAACCAATCATTTCTTCTAATCAACTTCTAATAATATGTTTACAAGCAAAGAAATTATTTTAATGCTTTTGCTGGCAGGAAGACACTCATTACTAAGATACACGTTTTTAACCAATATGTGTTTGGTAAACATTATTCTACAATACAGCATATGCAAATGAGATAGAACATCATTACAGGTTATTACCGGGAAAGTTAGATTTTACCAGGTCTTAAGAGTTCATCTGAAACCCAGTAGTATTGCAATCACATCATTATCATCATGTTTAGAATTGAAGCATTTCAATTGACCTTCTACTGTGTGCTGTGTGCTGCTTGGAGTAACAACACGAAGCTAGAACCCTCTCCACCTTCAAGAAACACCTCAAGACTGTACTATTCCACGACTACCTCAGCATCTAAAACACTTGTATATATGA
>JBBIGC010000007.1:16285493-16309345 GCA_037576955.1 Lepidarchus adonis | reverse complement strand
TAATTTAATTTCAGGGCTCTCATTGTGAATTCCACACTTCAGCACTGTTTTTTGAAATTTTGAAACGTCAACACGCGCCGAAATTACGTCATCACTCTGAGCCGGTAGGGAAGCCCGCGGTTGTTTTATAAATGCCAACGGATTAACTGCTGTTCGCTGAAACTGTTTCTTTGAGTGGAAACCCCAGAACAGCGATAAAATAATGTCCAAGAAAGTGTCCAGGACAGTCCTGAAATCTCGCATGACAAAGAGAGTGGGCGTACGCGTCGGAAAGAACGCAGATTTGATGGTGAGTTTTGGACGAAATACGAGCTAGACAGACACGAATAGCTAACCAGAGCTAATAAGATCTAGCTTTTTGACTGTTTTCTCTTTCTCTGCAGCAGCAACATGATCTCACAGGGAAATACCCACTAATAACGTCACTCTTTGACAAACTATGATTAATAATTTAATAACATTTTCTGCATAGTTTTACTTTGTTTAACTGCTTAATTTGTGACTAGTTGCAATAAGAGACAAACTACACTGTAATGTACTCATTCCTCCCCCAATGTAATAAATATCTTACGTGTGCATATGATCAACATAAACATACAGTTTATATACTGAATAAACATACAAAACCATAGCTACCCCCATTTTACTAAAGCCTTTAGCTCACTGGCCACGAATCCAGTCTGTTCAATTCTCAGTGTCGTGTGCAACAGGTAACTTTGGCTCATTAAAAAGAATAAACTAATGCCGATGCATATATTTCTCACCAGGCAAGTTTATGACTTAATTATAGATATGAATAGAAATTAATTTTGATTTTTTGATTAAATATATTTAATCTGTATTGTATCAGACCAATACAATTTTTCTGCAACATAGCAGATACATATTTTAAATGGCCTAGTTTCTTTTTGCTCACTGAAAACCTGTATGATAATATGCTATACAGATAGACTTGCCTTGTCAAATAGATGCTATGTATGTGCTGGCTAGGCATGGTTCAACAAAGTCTCACTTTTAGGACATGGTTCACATGTTATAGTTTGTTTTTACATTTAATGTACACAGATAAATGTACCAAAACAATTTTTTTATTTATTATTCAAAATTACAAGTGAACCTACATGTGTCCTCTGCGTTGTATTTGATGTTGATAATCCTAGGATAGTTAAAAGTCTGGAGAAAATGCCATGCAGTTCCCTGAATGTAAAAGTCTCATCACAATCATTAAATACTATATTGCCTGGTAATGTATTTGGAACGTTTTTATATAATAACTTGCTTTAATTTGTTTTAATAACTTGCTTTAACCTGCAATTTTTAGAGGTAATGTAATCAGTACTATAAACTACTCTTGCTCAAACCTTTCTGAATTACAGAACTGTTGGAAACTTTGAGGAATTGTCCTTTAATTTCAGTACTGAAATACAACTTCCATTTTTACTGGCAAAATACTTTTTAGGTCAAAATAGGCTATCTGAGAATATACAGTTCTCTGTGTAAGTGATTTGATGAAATTGTTTTAGTGTGGGTAAGTTCTTATTAGCTGACAAGCATCCTGCTAAGAGTGATTAATACCTTTGCTTGTGATATTAATGTGTTATTAATTAATATCTTTATCTACTTTCTGTTCACTTGCATCACTTAACCAAATAATTAACTTAATCTTTGCCATTTTGTAGAAGTAGTGTTTGTAGGTGTGTGAGCATTAGGAGCTGAGCTGGAGCTGATTGTGAATGCCAAAAATGTCTTGTGAATGTTGGTCACGTGGGATCATTTAAAAGTTAGAAAACATGCCATTCACAGCTGCATTTTGCACAAAAATAGTTTCTTTCACTCTAATCCATGTCCTAAAACAGTCCTGTTTCGCTTTCTAGCAAAAGAACACCTGCAATGTATTTATCTATTTATTTGTATATCTGAGTTCTATTTGAAAGATTTATCTTTTTACAGATTGCTGAAAAGTACAGAAAACACTTCAGAGCAACGGATTTTCCTTCATTGTTTTGGCTGAAGCCACTTACATTGCAATGAAGGTCACTTTGGACATAACTACAAACATCAAAACTGCTGTCTTTTAGAGTCCTCCTATACAATGTACAATGAGCTTTTAAAGCTGTTCCTGTTGCGTTCCATGGTTTATTGGTGGGCTCATTCATTCTATGGCTGATTTTAAAGCACAGCAGCTAGCTAGTTAGAGAGTTATCTGCAATCAGAGTTTGAAACCCTTTGAGGGGCATAAAAAGTAACAATATAATCTATTAAGGCACAAACTGCAGCCTTCACTCTGATTGCTTGTTCTTGTGAAACATGAACAGGTGCTTTAAAGAATGTGACATTTTCATAACATCAAAGTTATTGAGAAAAAACCCTACCATTAATAGTCTAAGAATAAGTTGAAATAACATAAGCTTTTAGACATGGTAACCTTCAGCCGTTTAATTATTTTATAGGCTGTAAAAACATAGTTTATTAAATCTGTAAGAACTGCTAAACAATTCAAAAGCTACTACACCACCTTAAAGTTATTATTTTGTATATATTTATATTTCTTGTATAAACTGTCCATATATTGATGCTCACTGTGCAATTTTTCACTTGGGGCTGGTGCTGAGAAGTATGGCCTTCAAGCTTTGCAATCCCAGAGAGCTTTGAAAATGTTACAGATAAGGCATATGAAATACCAGTTATTTTTAAAGAGCTTAAATAATCACACAATCCTGATATATCTACACACATCAACATGTAACAGTTTCTGGTGTGGAACTCTTAAGTTTTGTAAGTAGGTCTGCCACAAGTAATAATTTATTTTTGCACTTCAAAGTGCTTTACCAAACTAATGATTTAATACTACACTGCTCTAGTCACACTGACCTTTAAAACTAATCTTCAGGAAACATATTTTTAATTTAGATGTACAATTTTTACAATCAGACTAATTAACACATTTTATTCAGTCTGAGGAACCGTAATGATATGAAGGCTTTTATTTTTCCCTGTTTTCTTACGCTCCCAGTTTGAGTGGTGTTTGGTACAGGCCACTTTATATCCTGGTCATTTTTTCCCTAGTTAAAACAAACTGGTAGTGATTAAAAGAACTGTTTTTAAAATGTGAGCCATTTTTTTTAGCAAGTTTAAGTATGGTTTACTTCTAGATATTTTTGTATTTATACAGTAAGAATTATTATTGGATAACAGAACATTTCTGCCATTCTATTCTATTGAAAGAACAAATCATGTCTGAGAATTGGGGGGGAAACTGTACCTGCAGTAATTGGTCCTAATTAAAAACTATTGCAGCTGGTCCTTCTTTATTGAGACTGGAGGTGGAGACCCTCACAAGATGTAAAACCCCGCCTGAAAGGTACACTGCTTTACAGGGGTCTAATCCAGCCATTAAACTTGGAGAAAGAAAGGTGGAAAATGAATAAAAGACTTTTTTTAATCATTCTATGAATATGTACTGGTTTGATCTGGTTTCCTGGTTTTAATGGCAAATTCCTAATAAGACCTTTCACACATTGCCTTACATGCTGTTATGACTAACAATGGCATAGTGCTCATGGAATTGTTGGTCTCAGATATACTGAAATATGAAGGTTTTTAGTCATGAATATTACAGTGTCCGTATTAAGTATAAACTATGAAGCCATTCATGTAATATTGTATGTTTTAGTGTAAAATGTATTATACTCGTTTCCAGGATGCTAGGGATGCACTTCTATGATGTAGGCCAATTATACTGTAATAATCCTGGTAAAATCTTTTTAAAAATGCAGAAATAAGGACATCAGCCTGTATTTAAAATAAAGCTTGCATTTAACTTTATTTGTAGGCTTTAAATCAGATAAACATTGGTCTGATGGCTATATGCATCACACATTCTTAGTATGTACTCCCTGATATTGCAGCAGCAATAAATAAATTACAGTAAATAACAGGGCTACTCCAATGTGAGGCATTTTATTTGTTGAAATTGTTTGTGTTGTTTTTTTGTCTTTTTTTTCCCTGTTAGTTTGGTCTATAAGCCCAATTGCTCATAGTATAAGTGCTGCCTTAAGGGTGGAGTGGTGACTTACGCTCGGTCTTTGTTCTGTTGTGAACTGAGTTGAATTCGGACGCATTTGATGGTTGATTGAACTTGAAAATAATCAGCTTCATCCTGCAAGGAAACTGTGAAAGTGTCTGTTTTCCCTTTTCCTGATTTTACTCCAATCTGTGTGCCCCCTTTTTTCCCTAACCACAACATTTCCCTCTGTGTTAGAACTGGACAAGGAGCACAAATCAACTTTGCAGTTACTGCTGTGTTTAGGAAGTATGGGCCAAGGGCTCTTGCCTTTTCTCACACCAGGTTAATTGAAGTTTTCTCAAGTTGCTTGGCTTGCTTCCATAATTGTGCAATGGATGCCAAAAAACATTTGAGCAGAAACTGGTGGCTGTTTCTGACTATGCTTTCTGAAAAACTAAGCAAAGAAAATGACAACATTGTTGTAACCTAATGATATTTTCCTCTGGAGTTTAAAACTTTTACATTCATTTGCATGACAGTCTCTGACTTCAGTTGAGCTTTCTCTGGTTCCTCAAAAGACATCTTTTATTTTTTTACACCAATTTAGGAGGAACCCTGCTTAATGAAAATCCTAACATTTTAATCGACTGAAAATTGCTGCTTTCCTTTTCTGCCCGGTTTATAAGTATCAGCTTGTGTGGTGGATGACACTGCAGAGAACCTCTGATTTTAATCAGTTCGTTTGAGTCGTTATGTTTTGGGAATATTTGGCATATTACAAGTTTGTGCTTCTTAGCTTTCATTGTCCTAAAGATACTCTCAAGACCAGCTGTTTGAGGTATGTTCAGATGCCCCATATATGACCTACAGTTAAGAAAATTAGGTATTAATAGATTTAAATTACATCCAAATGGTCATGTACATGCACATAGCAATCATAAGTTGTAATTAGCAAATGTGCTGGATGTGCTTCAGACAGTGTAGAAATATTTCCTATATATTTCATATTGTTTGCTGATGAGATGAAGATATGAGGCATATAAGATCTTTTCTATGATGTTTACAGTGGTGTGAATGTGTTTGCCCCCCTTCCTGATTATTAGTTTTTTTTCTTGGTGTACTTCACTTTGTGAGGCAGGTTTTTTAAGTGATTTCTTGATTGAGAACAGGTGTGGCAGTAATCAGGCCTGAGTGTGGCTAGAAATACTGAACTCAGGTGTGAGGAACCACTGTTAAGTTACGTTTTCTTTCTTAATAATAAAATCCTTCACTTAAAAAGCCACATTTTGTGTTTACTTGTGTTGTCTTTGACTAATATTTAAATTAGTTTGATGATCTGCTGAAACATTTAAGTGTGACAAACAATGGAAAAGCAACCCAAAAAAGAAATCACTTTTTCACACCACTGTATTTGAGGCAGAATGTGTATTATGCATGTGGGGCTGAGTTGAGCTGCTTGATTTACTAGGAGTGACTGTAAGTGAATTCATGCTTAAAACGTGACTTACACTGTATCCTGAATAACTGATGTGTGTCCATTATAATAGGCTGAGGTAACAGCAAATTATTATTCAGCTTTAAAATCTGTGCTTTGAATTTAATTGAGGTCATAGGATGCATTTATGTACACGTGTTCTTCGTTCCTTAGCATCAATGAAACCATTTAGCAAAGCTTGAAGAGTGAGAGGTTTTTACATTAAATGATTCAATGGATTCAAAGTTTTATTGCTCCATGTAAAAATGACAGTGTACAGAATACAATACAATTCTTACTTAAATTCCCTCTTTCATACAGTTAACAGCAGTTCAACATCACAATAAACAATGATCTGAAGTGAAAAGCTTTCCTTGTGCTAATAGATGCTCTGCTCTAACAGCCAACATTTAGAAGTTATCTGATGTAAACCTTAGTTAAGTCAAGTTTGTCTGAGTTACGGTCCATTAGGTGGAGCATAGTTCTGTCCATACAGACTCTCTTCAGTAGAAGTGAGTGGGTTCCAGTGTATCAGATTTGGTCTGTATGAGCACGGTGCAAACGGTCTCACTATACAAGACTCCGCTATTCCTAGCCCACCTCAGCACCTAAAACTATCGTGTACACATTAGTTCAGCCTGTTAACTGCCTAGAAAATAGTCATGTTTTATTTATGCTTGATTAAATAAAAAATAAAATAGAGAACTAAACTGAGATTTAAGGTTTTGTCCCAAAAGCACTATAGTGTTCCAAGGGAGATTTTTGCAGAAAAAAAATGAAATAGTTTTTGATAACATTGGATAATTGGATTATTTGTGTGATTAGGTGCAGCTGAATCTGCTTCTTGTCTTACACCGACTGGCAGAAGAGTCTAGACTGAAGGCCTTTGAGGACAAAACGGCCACTATCAAAGTCCACCATGTGAAAGCTGTTGCAAAGGTATTTGGTCTACTCCTATTTAAAGTGTTCATTCTGATTGAGAAAGGAGACATCAGTGATCAGTCAAATGCATCATTTAATTAGACTGCTTTGCAAAAAGAAATGTCACATGAAACTGGTCTATTGGTAACTGCAAAACCAGCATGGTAGCATTAGGAAGTGGTCTGTGGTGTTGAAGTTTGGGTGTGCGGCTGTCAGTTGGGCTGCTTATTAACTTGTTACTAAAACGTGAAGCCAGGACATTATAAAACTCAAGTTTTATTTCAGTTATTGTGCTTTTATAATGTTGAAAGCTCATATGAAGTATGTTCTAAATGAATGAAAATGAGATGCATTTATAATGATTTTTTTTAATTGTTATGCCATTTTTTGCTAATTATAAGCCACAGCTTACTACAAACCTGCATGTTGGTTGCGGCTTGAATTAAATCTATCTAAAAACATTAATTTAATTCCGTACACATAAAGATGAAATCCCCAAATGATTAGTTGAATTTAAATGCAATGTTTACTGCAACAATGAACAGTTTGAAAAGCAATGCAAAGCAAAGATATGGGTCAGTATAAAACACAGAACCAATGAAAAGTGGCAGACTCACTCAGGGAATCACCATGACTTTATATATTTCTGTTTTCTCAGAGCACAATTTCTGTTCCCTGTTCCCATTTCTATGCTGCTCCAGTGTGCCCTCCTAACCCGTGCTCTTTTGCTACAAGCTCTTTCCACCCCCTTTCCACCAGCACCACCCACCAGTTCTCCGTTTCACACACTACACAGTCTATAATGCCTTGCTACCAATGAAACCCCCATATTCCACAACACTCCACTGAAAAACGGAAACAAACAAATTGCTGAAACTAGCATCGGTTAGCAGTTAGCATAGCCGTCAGGGTAGTCCTCGAAGCACCAAAATGTGCAGACTCTGTATTGTAAAATAAAAGAGGTTCATCTGATCTAAATGCAACATATGATTAGCTTTACTAAGTATAACCTGACAATCTGGTTGTCATATTCTGGCAAGGAGAAAAAAAACTAATTTCACCCATGTCTGGCACGTGTTCATGTGTAGCAGTCAAATTGAAAATAATGATCTGAACCAACAGAAAAGAATGAAATTAGAATGCTAACTGGGAGTGTGTGACTGAGACACAGGAGATGTTTGAACCTGACGACAACTCTTCATGCATTCTCTATTTGTGTTACAGAAGCTGTTGAAGAGCACACGAGGATGAGGTGGAAAAGGTTTGCTCCACTTAGTGACTGCACAGAGGCTCCAGTTTGAAGGAGTTAGGTACACTGCTCACCAAGTTTAGGCCTTGGAAACAGCAGCAAAAGACTGTGCATACAAATGTGTTAAACTTAGGACCCTTTTCAGATTTATGAAAGTGTTTTTTTATGTTTAATCCAAACATATAAGTGGGCAAACCTCCTGTAGAGATGAATTCACCATTGAGATCTGTTCACTGTTCCCCTCTATTACTGCTGACCTTTTGCTTTTGGATCGTGTTGGGAAACAACGTGACAAATGGTATCAGCCCTGAATATTTGTAGCCACAAATGTTTTCCTCTTAAGTCTGGAGCACTTTTTTATTTTATTTTTTTCTTACTAAATACCTGATAATAAACAGTTTATGCTAGTTAACTGGTGTAATATATCATACCCTTGTGCTCTTCTCCCTCTCTCCCTCTGTATATGTAGCAAAATATTTGGCTGCTGGCCACATAAAACAACAGGACTGTTTTCTGTCCCAGAAATGCGTATTCAGACTGATTCAGATCATTTTTACTTCAGTTTTTTAAGACGTTGTAGAACCTTACATGATTTGACTTCTCTCTTAGATGAGCAAAGGCCTTACTACAAGAAAATAAATGTTTGGGCCTCTGTTTATGAAACTATGACCTGCTCTCCCACGGATGATCACATGACCAGGCTCCCTGCTCTAAACCCACTGTTGGAATTCATTGTTTTTTTTCTGCTGTGGTTGTCTTTGTGCTTTGCATACACCAAAAGTAATGTTTGATGTTATATTTTTAAAAGACTAAAATGTTATCCAGACCTCTGACCCTTCCTTTTTATCTTAAACTAACACTCATCTGGGTCACTTACACACTGGAAGCAGACCCTTCCAACCCTCAGTTGATTCATCATGTTTTTTTTATGCCGTGTGTTTACAGTTTGAGGTCAGCTTGAGAGAGATGAGTGCATAACCTGTATATTCTCTCTTCTCCAGCAGAGGGCAACAATGCTGAAAACACTATGATATGAGTTCATTACTGTATAGCACATACGGACTTCATAAACTTGCAGATACATTAATCATTAAAAATTTTTTAAAGAAAATGTATTTTTACAATTGTGTATACAACAATGCTGTAAAAAATCTACTGTTTGTACATTCTCTTGACTGCTTATTCGGCAAAGATTGTAAAAATCTTTAGAAATTTTAGAAATTCTAAAATTTTGGCTAATCGACTTGATTGTATTTGGTAAATATAAACACATTGAATGTAATGTCTGCACCACACTCCAATTTGGGACCGTGTATAATAGGAAAGTAAAAATAATGAGAATAATTACACTATTCTAAAACATTCCACAATAAGCAGGTGAACCACTAACAAGTGAGGGTATCTTGACCGGGTACTACATGAGTATTTATTTGTAAAGATCGGTTATGGCCACTTTGTACCACATTTGATGAGGGAATTGATCGTTAATTTCTCAAAATCACAAAATATTTGGATCTTCACAGGACATTGTAATATGGAAAGATTCAGGGAATTTGGGGACACTCTCAGTCTAGTAAAGCAAAGCCTGAAACCATTGTTGATTGTGCCTGACCTTTGAGTTTTCAGAAGTCATTGCTGCAGCCACATCGGCTTTAAAGAAAAATGTCATTTTACAGTCCATAACTCCACCTGAATCTATTAATCAAATATGAAGCCATACATCATTCTATAGAAACTCAGACAAGTTTATCTCACAGATGAACAGTGGAATTGTGCTGTGGTTAACTGAGTGTTTCCACTTGTTTTAAAAATAATAGGCATGTAATTCTCCGTACCAATAGTGTACTGGCCAGTCCAGACATTTTCAGCAATATATGCAAAATCCTAACTTTGTCAGGGTATTGAGGTGAATAGTGCCCATGGCACTGATGAGATGCTGCCATCAAAGCAATGTCTTTTCCTCAGACGTTCATGGTTATTTCAGCAAGACACTGCCAGGTCTTATTTTCCAAGCACTACAGTAGCCTAGCTTTGTAGACACTATGTGCTCTGTGTGTGTTTGACTGGTTGCTAGCAGTCAAGATCTCTGTCCTATTGAAAATGTACAAAGCATAATGAAGAGAAAAATGGGATAACAACCACGACAGACTGTTGAGCAGCTGCAGTCTTATTTCAGGTATGAAGGTTATGCATGTATAACTGCCACAATTAGTATTCTTATTTTCTTAACGGTTTAACATTGTAATTAAAAGAAAAGGTGATGTAACACACAGTTCTTATTTTTTGCAGGTTTTTTAAAATATATAAATATATATGTTTTTATAAAATACATAAAAGCTGGTCCATGAAAGCAGAAAGCAGAAAAAAATGGTCATGTAAATAAAAGATTCAAGAGAAGAAATAACAGATAATTGTTATTATTATTTTATTTTTTTTACAAAATGTCCTAAATCTTGGGAAATTGGGTTTGCAATTTGATTGTCTTCTAGACCATGACTGGTGTGCTGTTCAAGAACCGTGTGCAGGTGCATGGCAGAAGGGAAATCTCTTCTGCCTGCGGTTAATGCGAGATCAGCTGGTAGACTTGCTGATGAAACTGTTTTTTTTATGTATTTTATAGCTATAGATCACATTATGCTGCATTAATTTTATGCAATTGAGCTTCTAGAATCCATGATAATGACATACCACATACTGAATGCAAAGGTTCACATAGATTTGTTCTTCATTTTTTCAAGTGGGATCTCTAACTTGCTTTTAGAGGTTGTGTGAACATCATATGATGCTTTAGGTAACCTTTATGTAGTATAGACATTTCTTAAAGGTTCTGTAACTTTCAAACACCTCTGAAGGAACACATGTCCAGCTTGATATTGTAAGTTGGTGAAATTGTACCCAGTGATCTATTGTCTAAAGAATTACACTACGTTTTCAGTGGCTGCTTCAGATTGGTGAAGTCTTTGGTCTGACCTCAGGTTTTTGTGACTCATGCACAGAAATGAGCTAAGGGAACTTTTCCTGCTGTCTCAGTGGGGTCATATGCATTTTAGAGGGTAATTATTGTCAACTCACTTGCTCAGCACTTGCACTCGCAAAGCTTATTTTATCCTAACTCTACCCACAACAACAAAGGTGGTGTGAGGATTTTATGACCTTAAAAACAGAAACTGTGGTTGCTGTTCAGAGTGAGGATTCCACCTCCACACCTGTATAAACTGTAAATTGGTCTATCCCATGCAACCAGAGAGACCTGAGGGGAAAAAAACAATTATTAGCTTCCTCACTACCTGATGTCATACCAAAGTGTTTGTCGGCAGGATACCAAGTGCAAGTGGGTGTTTTGGCTTTACCATGAACAAATCAGTTTAAGAAACACAACTGAAACTTTTTACCAAGACTCACTGGAAAGACCTTTACCATGGAACGGGATGTGTTTCTCTACTGGCACACTGCTCTCTTTAGCTTCTTTGGGTGCTGCCAGGTCTCTTGGAGTGCCCCTAAACTTATGTTTCTCTCTGTTGCCTCTTGCAGAGTCTGCATTTTCTGAAGGTTCTTTATCGTCTGCCATATTTGATGCTGATTTTCCATTCTTATTTTATTCCTGCTTTGGACCTGCTCAAGCCCATTACTCCTCTTAAACTCAGCCTTGGTCAAGGAGTTGTGTTTTTACTGTTAAGTAATACATTGCTGCTTACAATGTAAAGTTATGTACAATGTAAACAATGTAATTATTTTGTTAGTACCAAAATAATTATTTTGGTACTAACAGATTTACATATAAGTAAAAACTAGACATGACACCAAAATGGATTATAATATTATTTTTGCATCAGCCTCATGCTTGAAACATCATTCAGTGCTATACAGCACTGGACACCATCTGGACACAAGTTACATTATGTGGTTTTATATTACCGAAAACATCAGATCCACACTTCTGAGTGGTAGTGTGTCATGGGTCACTTGTTGATGACGCAAAAGAAAGACCCCAAACTATGCAAGCCTTGACATGCATCCGTGCATTTTATACCTTTGCAGCTTTCTACAAGACATGCACATGTGTTTTATTCCCTTTTTAATAGGTGTCATATTGGCCCAGTAAGCCAACTAAAACGTTCTTTTCAAGAGCAAAACCATTTAGAAATGAATTGAGATCTGCTTCCAAAGCTAATGGGATGTAAGTACATAAACAAAGTGTAGATCTTCTATGCTTGATTTCACATTCCTGTATTTGATTGTTTGTGTTGCACCATCATACAGGGTTCCTGGCTTGGGGTGCGCTTAACACCTGTGTATTTACACAGTTAGATATTTAGTTCTGGGTGAAGAAGTTTAACACACTGCCTCATTTCACTAGTTAAGCTTACTGTCCCTGTCATTCGTTGACTTCATTCAATCAAGACACACGCACCCCACACACACACACACAAGTACAAATATAGAAGAAAAAAATCTTGCATGACCGGTCTGCTTCTAATCTAGCTTTTGAGGTCTCGATTTGTTTTGCTTGTCCAGAAACCCACATTGTTTTAACGCTGCCCAAGACCCACTCTGAGCTGATTTAATTAGATAACCAAGTGAAAACACTGAATAATTGAAGTTGGACATGGCGTTAGCAGGACTAGCCTCTGGCTTGACTGTAGTGGGCTTCCATTACACCAGAGTGACTCTGCATCTAATGAGATGAATCAGTGAGCGCCATATAGTGTGTGTTTACTTTATTACATAGCCGCATGTGCTGTAATTGTGAGAGGAGATGATGCTGATTCAGAATTGGTCATGCTTCAGGTTCTGGACTGTTCTGGCTCAATGTCTGATCTGATAGGATTACATATTCTGTCCAGACTTTAAACTGAAACTTTTAAAGTCATATGAAATCTTGAAGCCTATCAGCATACAACTGTGGCAAATAAACTTTCAAAATAAAAATGTGATTGTGTTATTCTTAGTATCTTAACCAGCCTCTGTGCTTCACAGATGGCGGAGTCCTGTCCTAGGAGCAGAGTAACAACTGTTTACTCTGGATTGACCTCAGGCAGAGAGGTGATGTAACAAGAGCTGGTAAATTCTTTGGACAACGTCCTCTAATAACAGAGTTTGTAATATTCACATGATCTTCAGAGGGAATTAGAACAAGCACGATTCAGGTGCATTTGATTACAAACTATTCCAGATCTTTGTTAGTTATTGAAGGTCGAAAACATTCAGGGGGCCTGTTTTACCTTCTTTCTTTTCATCTTGTTCTTTTCTTGAGGAAAGTGAATTTTATAGAATATTCAAGTTCCGCTGTTTTAAAACATTCCATAATAAGCAAGTGAGGTTGTAACAAGTGATTGGAACCTGACAAGTTATAAAAGGACCATCCATCAAAGGCTTTATCTCTGCAAGTAAAGATGGGTCATGGCTCACCACTTTGTGCCAAATGTCACAAGAAAATTGACCATTCAAAAGGAGCATTTCTCAATACAAAATACAAAAATATCTGGAAATCCAATGCTTTGTAAAAAAAAAAAGTGCCACTCAACACAGTCCACTATTTTATTAAGAAATGCACCCTAAAACACTATTATGCAAAAACAAATCGCAAACTCATCAAGATGGACTAAAAGTCAGTGGAAATGTGTGCTCTGGTCAGATGAGTCCATCTTTCAGCTTCATTTTGGTAAAAATGGACTTCAAGTTGTCTGTGTCATAAATTAAATGGACCCTTATGACTGTTATGAACAAAAGGAGCAAGATTTGTCATGATATGGGGTGGGGGGTGAGTGGTTAAGATTCCATTCATGAGGATTCATATTTTGGGATTATATAGAGAGACACATTCTGCCATCAAGGTGGCATATTTGTTCATGGGTATCTTATGCCAGGTAACAATGCCAGGACTACAACAACATAGCTTTATAGATACAGAGTGAATGCGAGCAGTCCAGATCTGGCACCTAAGGATTTTGAGTGCCAGATCTGGCATAATTTTAAGGATTTTAAGGATTAAAAAAATTAATGGGAATTGGACAACAGCAACTAAGGACTGTTATGCAGCGTCAATCAAGAATCCGCAAAAGATTTTACAAGCAGAACTGCAATTGCAAGTCCTGCTTCCTAACATGGGGCAGTAGTGGCAGCAGTGGTTAGGACATTGCCCCTGGGATCAAAAGGTCACCGGTTCAAGTCCCAGCCCCGGCACCACTGAGGAACCCTTGAGCAAAAGTACCGCCCCCCTTCACTGCTCCCTGGGCACCTCTGTTGACGGCAGCCCACTGCTCCACGTGTGATGGGTTAAATGCAGAGAATAAATTTCCCACTTGTGGGACTGTAAGGGTTAATAAAAATTAAAAAAAAAATGAGGAAGAAAAGAAAAAAAAGTGCAATCAAGAGGAATTTTGCTGGATTTCCTAAAAGAAAAGTAGATTTGCCACAGACCAATCATGACTAAAGGCCAAAATAAAAACATTTACTATATTCCCTGCAGCATGGACACAATCACACAAATTCCGACGTGTGTTTTTTTTTCAGTGTAAAAGCCAGCAGGTTTGTGTTTGAGCAGATGGGAGAGAATTGGCTGTGTTTCCCAAGGGATGAAATTTACTCTGCCATGGAGCCTGGTCCATGTTTATCTTTGAGCTTTATTGGATGTTGATGTTGGCCCACTGAGAGGACCTCTTGTTTAAAGGCTATTTTTAAGGGAAGAACAGAGGGGGTATGTTCTTGGATTTAAGCAAACTATTGTGCTGTCTCACAAAATTCTGTACAGAGGTAAACCCTATAATCCCACATGACTCTTCGGGCTATGTTTAAGCAAGGATCAGTGTGGTTAGCGCTCAAAATGGTAGAAATTTTATTATAACTCAACAAACGCAAATGTATTTTTTTTAGTAAATAAACTATGTAAGAAAGGAAGACTTAGAACCCACTTCGATTTTTTTTCCATGCCAATATTCATGTTCTCATAGTTTGAGCCATAGCTTTATAGGATTTTAAGTAACCATAGCAACATATACAAAATACACTTTTTAAAGGCCAAATATTATTTTTTGCTGTGCTGGGCATTCAAGGGGCGAATGAAATCACGCTGCTAGTGTAAAACACTAGATGAGGACGGCAAGCACCTGAGCAGTGTTTATAGATGACTCATGGGAAAACAAACCACAGGCCCAATCGCCCCTGACCGAGGCTGGCACATCTCGCGCCGCTCGCTATGTAGCGTAAAGCAACATGGACATGGAGGCTCACGGCTGCCTTGCCTGCTGGCCAATCCAAGGCCTGTTCTTGTGTCCTCAAGTTACCATGAGCAAACCTCAGACAGCTGACACAGTTACCACAGCATTGAGGTGTGATCTGAACACACCACCTGGCTTCACCTGTTTGGGGTAAAAGCTGTGTCAGTGTAACATGTTTAGACATTAAAAGGACATTCTGCTTAATGGAGTTTTCATTTAATTTTTCACCCACCCTCATGTCTGTCAGATTTCTGCAGTGTCTGTTTCTCTCCACTCCTACACATTTTTTAAATAAAGAAGGTAAAAGATAATGCTGTGTCCCGATGGTTGTAGTAGCTTCATGCCAAGTCAAATGGTCTTGTCACACCTCTTATGGCTCATGTTTATGAAATGTTGTTCTTCAAGCCCATGCTACAACATACAACAATGGCATATTACATAGAGTTGACTAAAGTGGAGGGTTATGCTACTGTGAAATTAGTGTAGAATATACAGTACAGCAAACAATAACTCCACATGAGTTACTACAGAGGCAGAAGAGTATACAGGCAGGAATCAAATCAAGCATAAAGACAGGTGCCAAGGTGGCCTATTTAACTACATTCCACAGCCATGTTTCATTGGATCTAAATTTAAATAGTAACTTGTGTCTGTACAGACTGATGTCAGTCTCTGCAGAACTTACCAGACCAAATAATATAACATTTGGTGAGATCCTAAACACTGCAATCAAATTTGTTAAGATCACATTACACAATGCAAACATTTTTAAACAAACTCTAGACCACAAAACATAGCCATGAGGTAATTTCAGCTTTTATATTTTCTTTAAGCCCACATGCTTTGGAAACATCTGGTGTTCTGGTTTGGAATTAGTAGTAATGGGCCTTATTCACTACCATATTCCTACTTCTTCACTTATCAGATTCATAAACAGGTAATCAGCAAAACATGTCATGTGTGTAAGTGTGCTTTTGAGTCTGCGTAGATTCTGTTCTTACCAAAAAATCTAAATAAAGATAACAGTGGTGATGTCAAAATCATAATGAAAACTAAAAAAATTGAATTTTGAGAAGAAATTTCTTAAGGATAATATTTTGACACCACACATTTCTCAGCTTGGTAATAAAAAGTTGATACTATATAAATATATATATATATATACTTTTGACATTCCTTTAAGAAAGTGAAATTTATATATTATGTACATTCATTACACATAGAGTGAAATACATTATGTCAAACCTTTATTTCTTATAAATTTGATTATTATGGCTTTCAGGTAATAAAACCCCAAATTCACTGCTTCAGAAAAGTAGAATATTGTAAAAAAGTTCAATCTTGGAAAGTCATGGTGTCACACCATAATCAGCAAATTAACTCAAAACACCTGCAAAGGTTTCCTGAGCCTTTAAATGGTCTCAGTCTGGGTCATGAAGCTACACAATCGTGGGGAATACTGCTGACTTGAGAGCTATCCAGAAGACACCCTCCACTTGGAGGGTAAGCCACAAATGGTTACTGCTAAAGAAACTGGTTGTCCCCGCAACAGGGATAGCCACAGCCTTGAGAGGATTGCCAAGCAAAATCCATCCAAGAATTTGGGGGAGCTTCACAAGGAGTGGACTGAGGATGGAGTTCATCACGAGCCACTACACACAGATGAATTCGACGGAGCAATTCGTCAAATAGTTTAGGAGACATTCGAAAATATTCCCTGTGCTTTTCTTTCCCTGTGCTTTTCTTCTTTTCAATGTCTCTCATTGGTAAAACCAGAGAAAAGAAACATTTTCTGACGAGAACTGTTAATTGGTCGAATGTCTTCTCTGAAGCCATCTCAGTATGCTGAAGATTAATATTTCTTCGAGTGAACTCATGTTTGTTTGCAATAACAGATGACGTAGTTAAGATTACGGTTATTCATTTATTTATTGACACTGACCCCTGGTGATAAGGAGTACCCACTACAGATTAGGACGCACAGTACGGACACAAGCATATCAGCACAAACGTTAACAACGCAACTGGGTGTGGATACGCACACATAGCTCACAGCAAGTATATTTCTGCCTTAAGAGAATGTAAAAACAAATGAGTGAAAGCTTAGAAACATAAAGTTAGAATTAAAACATCAGTCTATGTAACATAAGATGATATAACCTTGGAATGGTAAAACAATGCCAGATTTGTGGATTTTGTCTTACTATGTCTTCCTGACAGTTAATACAATCGTACACAGAGCCCAGAATTACTTCTGCCTTCTGCTATTTATTCTGTTTAGCTCATAATTTAACACATGTTTAAAATATCTCATTATGTATTTTCTTCACAAGCTCCCAAATGGAACAGTGCATATTAGGGGTGTGACAAAATATTGATATGTCGATATATCGTCGTCCTTGCTCACACAATACAATAATCAATATGCCAACTGCAATATTGATATTTAAATGAATAAACATTCGCAGCCAATTTGTCTCACTGGAATTGCTACCTCTTCTCTCCTCTTTGTGGCACTGCTCGACTAAATGCAGGAGCCTCGGGCGAAAGCTAAAGAAGAACTTCCCAACAGTTAGATAGTCTGAGAAAGCTTGGATGAAAGACGTCTCAGCCACATTTAAATCTAAAGTTTGACTTTGGCTTTTACAACATTGACGAAACAGACCGTGGAATATTTTGTGATGGGCACATTTCTGAGCGTCTCTTTCCTGCACTTGTTTAAAAGCAATGGATGACGGTACAAGGGAACCCTGTTAATGTGAGTAAAAACAAATCACTGGGGAGCCTCTTTGAAAAAGGGGAAAGACCCAGTAATCTTTCTGTGTGCAGAATTGTGTGTCCTGTCCTCAACAATAATTTAGATCAAACAGAAACATAATGCTCCATAATTTGTCTGGTATACACAGGGTTAAAACTAGCTGGCTGTAGCGGAAGGTGTGTTTCATGCATTGTGGACTATGTAGTGTCTGGTATGGAAAGACAGGTGGAAAGAGTTGCTTTCTGGGAGTTGTAGTTCAGTTGGTAGCATGAAGATAGCACAACTTGCCAAGTGACAAAGGGGAACAGGAATGAAGTCTTGAAGCTGGAGTAGCGGTTTCCCTGCGCTTCTGATTGCAGTCGCAAAGCAAATACGGGAACAGTAACAATGGCATTGCTGTTGCTTCTGTAAATTACGCATCCCTATATCAATTATCACTGAAACGCTGCATCGTGATATTGTTATTGTGGGCCAAGTATCGCATTTCGCATGGGGAGATACAAGGAGATTCTCAACCCTAGTGCATACTGTGGGCTTTCATTTACTACAGAAAGGAGCATCTCATGACTAAATCATGTCAATGTCTCCCGTCTTTATGCCTGATGTCACTATTCCATGAAAAACAGCTTATTGTTAACATTTACTCCACATAAACCTGATTATATTAAAATTGTGAATTCGACAAGTGGACCTCAGGCAAATTATTATGGGCTGTTAATTACATTCTGGAGCAGCAAACTGATTTACAGACCATATTCTACAAACTTTTAGGCTTCATCGCTTTTTGGAATGTTATGTTGTTTGGTTTCTAAGACCTGCTCTGTATTTCTGCCCCTTTCTACCTGTTGCATTGGGGAGCAATGTGATGATGAACAGCCTCTATCAGTGAATACCATCTCAGCCTCTGTCAGCAGTGTCTCGCATGGTCAGGGAAAGGCTGAATGCTCTGTGACTCCTTTTCAAAGCATGCGGCAAAAGTGCCCTTCAAATTCCATTATTCTCCATCTTTTTTATGCTACATTTATTACTCCACTTAGATTCTATCCTGAGCAATCACCTTTCTCCATATACTGCTAATGAGGTCAAGTTGCAGTGGCTTAAAAACCACTATATTTTGCAGTTAGAGTGTGTGGTGAAAAGGACACTTCACATCTTATGAAAACATTTCTCTCATTGTGCGGACAGGTGTGTGTTAAAAGTATGTGTGTATTTTAGTAATGTCTGTTTGTTTAGATTGGTCTATGCATTTAACTAATTCACACACAGTTGAGTTTCAGCACATTCTTCAGTATTGGAATATTTGTAAGGTTCTTTAGAAAAGCAAAAGTATTTGAAAAAAGAAAGAAAAAAAATTCAAAGTAAGAGAGAGAGAGAGAGAGAGAGATTTTCATTCCATTAATTCCTTTTGAAGAAATTATAATATATAGGATTTAGAGGTGTATGATTTTAAGGCCCTCTCCACAAAAACAAAATGTTTAATCAGAGAAGGCCATATTCTTCATAAATTTTGATGCCATTTTTTCCAAACTATTCTAAAAGAGGCTAATGATCTGTAGTGAGTATATGGTTCCTTTGAGGATTATTTCCTTTGTAGAATTGTGATTTGATGGAAAGTGGAACATTTTCCTCTGGTTATTCTCTTCAACACATCTGGCAGTGTGTGGATTAACAGCAGGCCCTGAATATGAAAGTGTTGTTGGATGACAACAAACAAGCTCAAAGCTGTGAAAATAAACACAAATTCTTGCATCACCAGCTCTCAGCTATAATGCAGAAAACCTACAGGATTTGTAGCTGACCAAACTTGACATGGAATGATGGATGATTACATTATTTTTTTAGTTTAATTTTTAATTTCTCATCTTTACTTTGAATTTATTATGGCAGATATTAATAGGGATCCCCAGCTAATCCAGACTTTTATTTATTGATTTATTACAGTTCTCAGCAAAGTCTGCAGAATTTATTCACATGTGTTTTGGGGTGCTGGAACAGCATAAATATATGGCTTGTGCAAATGAAGTCTTATTCCAGTGTTGAAAACAGGCAGAAAAAATGGGTTAGTGTAATGATCTCATACAGTCTTAATCTAGAGTCTGTGATGGTTAGAGCATCTACAAAACAGGTCTTTTGGATTGTTCAGGAATGCAGTAGTTAATACCTCAGAAAACTGATCCAACGAAGGACAGCTGGTTAATTGGTGACAGGGTCATGGGCACCCAAAGCTTTTTGCTGCATGTGGGGAGTAAAGGCAGCCTGTCTGGTCCCAAAGAGAAACTCCTGATATGGCAACATGAGGGATATTTGCACTATATTAGGTAGGTGGTATTAATGTTATGGCTGATATACCTAATTTTATGCAGTTTCATGAAGCAGTAAACAGAGCTCCAAAAAGACTAATTAGAGCTGCAATGGAAGACAACTATCACAAATATTTCAAAACTGTTTAATGTGTAAAAGAGGCCAGTAGTATTAAGCTTTTGTTACCAAGTTAAACAAAACATGGACTGTTTTACAAGACAAAGGTGGTAGTGTATGATCTGATGCGATTTTTTTACATTTTCCTGTATCTGGAAATATTTCTGTTGAGAAAAGACAAAAATTCCTTTAACTAACAAAGTCTGTTACACCAGCTGTTAAACATGGAGGTGGATCCATAATAGATCTGGGAGTCATTAAGTTCAATGACTGCTCTGCATGGTGGTATGATGGACAAGGAATATTAGGCCAATTTAGAAGACCAGGTGCACCATATGGGGTAAACATTGCTCCCTCATGATGTTACCATCACCTTCTCAGAAGAAGCTGCCCCTATATACACTGCATAACACAACACCATGATGAAGTCAATGTCCTACCATGACTACACTAACAGTCCTACTAGTATTTAATATTATGAGCTAACCATGATCACTTAAGAGAAACTTTCCACCTTCTTCCTCCTTCAAAGAACTAGAGGCTTCTTTAATAATGGCCCAAATCTACCCACAGTTCAGTACTTGTTTGATCTTATTGTTTATTTAATATGTTTTTTAAAAATAATTTCTGCCACTGCCTGAATGTCTTTGTTTTTTTTTCATGCATTGTTTTCATGCATTGTTTTTAAAAATGAGATTTTATAATTTCCATCAATAGCAATAGCAACAACTTTGGCTGCCTATAGAGATTGAGCCTTCTGTGCTGGGTCAAATAAGATGAAACAGGGTTAGGGAAAACATTGTTTTCCCTGTCTAAAAACAATGGGTAGTGTAAATAATCTTGCTCACTAAGTTTACATCTAGAAAATGATAAAGGTTGTGTTTACCCTTGTGGGAAAGAAAGAAGGCCATGGTTAGCATGTATGAATAAATATGCCAGTACCTTTGAGGCCTACTTAGAGTCAAGGCCCCTCTTACAAGCAATACTGCATTCTCAGATGTGAACCTGGCTTTGTGACACAATAGGCTTTTTTAGCCTATGCAAAAAATGTAAGATTGATATTTTGTTATTAATCTAGCATCTGTTTAATCTTGTTTGCTTAGGCTAGTTGCTGAGACAATGGTAATATCCGGCAGTAAATACCTGTCTGCAACATGATGGTGTTCTTATAATATGCTCTAAAGACCATTGTCTAGGGATCACTACCCAACCTATGTGTGGGCCTGTCTCTGGGGGTACGATTTGGGAGAAGTCCAGGGTCTTCTGAATTCCTGAATGAGAATTGGGTAGGCAAGCAAGATTTCCTGACTAATTCTCAGAAAATAGTGTTTAATCCCCTGAATCCAGCCCCCAGAGAGCTAAACAGGCTCCCTGCTGACAGACAGAAATCCCTCTGCTTCTCAGATGCACATTCATGAAACACACGTTCATGTTACATATACTATATATACTATATACACTATATATACTTCCACTCACCCAAGAGGACACACTGTTAATCTAACACATAGCTGTACATGACTGTACATCAGCATATATTAATATTAAGACTTAAATGTCAGATCAGGATTCTTTTAACTTCTATCAGTCACTGCTGGAAATGCTTAAACCATCTTTACAATGGAGGAAACATCTCTGAAGGACTGTGCTTCTCATATTGAATATACACATAATTGACACAATCTATGTAATGTATTTGACACTTGATTCAACGATGATATCTTTAAACAGTAACTACTGCTTAGTTTCAGACAACTCAACCCATAATTCCCATAACTCTTATGTTATTATAGCCATTATAGCTTCAGCACATACACAAATGGGGAGAAGAAATTTGGAATCAGAATGAATGCTACTCAACTAAAAAAAGGAGAGAAGCCTTTTCCATTGCTTAGGTTTTTTAAACATGCTTATACAATTTAGAATTTGATGGCTCTAACACACTTAACAAAAGCTCTGTCATCTTTTCCACATCACCTTTCCTTTTACTAACCCTTTTTATTATTTAAGAACTGAGGAGACTAATTGTAGTACTTTTGCAATTTGATTTTTTATTTATTGTTGCTTGATATAAGACTTCAGTTGCTTAACAGACCATGACGTCATTGTTTGATTCTTCTTTTTCATGATTTGCCATACATTTTCAACCAGGGGCCGAAATCTATGCTTCACCCTCCCATACATACAACTCACCCACGCAGCAGGAACTGATGCACCCCCATACTGATGCTGGCATTTGCACATTTTGCTTATAACAATTTGAATGGTTGTTTTCATCTTTGGCATAAAGAACTCAACATCCTTTTTTTTTTTCTTCAGAAATCAAGCTGTCACGTGGACTCATCTGACCATAGCACACGGTTCCAAAGTTTTTCAGTCCATTTGAGATGAGAACTGCATAGAGTTTATGTATAGCTTTCTTACGGTGTAATACTTCCATTAAGTATTTTGGATGCAGTGGTAATGGTTGTGGACTCTTTATATATAGGTAATATATTTGTCACAGTAGCATCACAGATTCTTAGGCAGTCACAAAGATCTTATGTATTCAGCAGTGGTTTACAACCTTGCCCTTCATGCAAGATGTTCTGCAAGATGTTACTGTAGATGTTAAAAGATCTACACTCTCTTAAATTGTGTGTTGAGAAATTTTAAACTGATAAACATTGCTCATCAATTTTTGAAAAAAGGGGTGAAATGTTTGCTTGCTACTAATATGCAACAATGATATCTCACCTGCTACAAATTAGCCTGCTTAATGTGGAGTCTTTCAAAGCTGTGTTACTTATATTCTACACACTTTTCAAACTTATTTTAACTCTGTCTTAACATTTGGTGAATGTGTTGTTACCATCATATTCTAAAAGTGATTTACCAACTATAATTGTATTGTCAGTAAAATTATAGAAAGAGAGAAATAGAAACAATTTTCTATTTATTGTAATATTGGCAGTTCCGGTTCACATGAATAAACGCATCACAGGTCTTTTTTTTATTTTATTGCCTTTTGGAAATATTCAGACTTTTCTGGGAGTGGGCTTTTTATGTTTGGTGCAGCTGGAGTGGGCATAATCATCTGTTGAATGAGCCATACACTGAAATGCAAAATGAAAGAGCTCTAAAAATGTCATATGTGCCTATAGAGTAGAACTACATCAATACACAAGTAAATGGCTATAAGGAAGACGGGTGTTATTAATGATTTCAAAGCAAAGTCTAAATTTTGCTTCTTTAGTTTTGAATGTCAACCAATTTCCCCCCATGAATACAGCTTAAAAATCTCTTAATTCTAATAAACAATTCACATATTCACATGGCTAGCTCTTCATTAAAGTGGTGCAGACTTTCAGTTTCATACAATGTTACCTTACAACACTGACATGGATAAATCAATGCATTGATTTAGTTATATTTTTATATTTGGACATTTCAACATTGTGGTATTTTGAACCAATTATAAGACAGTTATGCTATAATATAATGAACATTTCACTCCTTAAAGTGTGACATGGACATTAAATTTAAAAGACCACTCTATCACTGTGCTTTTGGTACACTGTTAGATACTGCCACCTTACCCAGAGGTGGGTTAAGTGCCTTAGACCCAGTGGGGAGTGTGTAATTAACTTTAGGTGGTGCCCTTCATTGCTGAACTTTGACCTTGTGTGCCCCTGCCCGTGATTGGCATGTTAGTGCAACATTAGCGTAAATGAACTTTTAATAGTCTAGGCTCTCTCCTTGAACCGCCACCTTATCGTGGTGGAGGGGTTTGGGTGTCCCAATGATCCTGGGAGCACTGTTGTCGGGGG
>JBBIGC010000007.1:16267528-16280798 GCA_037576955.1 Lepidarchus adonis | reverse complement strand
CTCTCTCTCTCTCTCTCTCTCTCTCTCTCTCTCTCTCTCTCTCTCTCTCTCTCTCTCTCTCTCTCTCTCTCCCCACACACACACACACACACACACACACACACACACACTGTTTCTCACGCACACTTTTTGTCTCACACACTATCATGCTCTCTCTCTCTCAACATATAGAAACTCCAAATGGCCCTTACTGTTAAACAGCATATTGCAACAAATGTGAAACCTGAATGAGTATATTCTCAACTAACTGAAAATCAGTTAATGTGTGTTAATTTCATATAAAGGACAATAGAATAAAGCTTTAAATACTGAATTCATATTTATTGTAACAACTAATTCTGAACCAAGTATTTCATGTACAGATTGTAAATGACATCAAGTGTATTCAAATGGTGTAAAACAAATTCTTTTTAGAGAGGTTTTAATCTGACTGGGGTGATATTTGTCCAGTTTGTCAGAGACTGAAGCAGTAAGATGAAATGACCAATCATGAGAGGTCAAATACAAAATAATAAAGGAGCAAATAAAAAAAGAAAGCTAGAAACAAGAAAACAAAACAAAAAACCACTGAATTTGGCAGGATTATCTGAATTATTTATCTGAAGTGCCCTGATTTGTTTTCCAAATTGAGAAGAATTTTTGGAATTTAGTTTTGAGGAAGATATTTGAAAACATTGGCTTTTCAAGCTAAACATTATTAATTAACTATATTTAAATGATTAGCTTTATTAGTAAAGCTACCATTTCCGTATTTGTATCTGAGCTGCTCACTTAATAAAGTCCAGTCAAACACCATTAGCTCATCTCTATTGGTCTGGGCCCTAAATTTGGCAAGAAACGGGGTGGCGTGCTATCGGAATGGGATTGACGTTTCTTTGAAACCCATTTCTTTGACAAGCAGTTTCTTTGACAATTTTCAAAAATAAAATTAAAACTTTTAAATGTATAAATAAAACTAAAGCTCAAAGATAAGATTTATGATGTACAAATTATATGTTAATGTTGTGCAGTTCCTAAAGGGCTGATGAAATCGAGCAGTAAAAATGTCAGTGATATCCTACTGCATCTTTGTCAAGTTATTGCTGTGATAGATGCAATTTTAATTGTTTTGCTCACCAGTCAAAGAAATTCAACTTTCGTTTACCAACCATTTTTGGTGTAATTCACAAACTTTTATGCAAACTCAGAATCAAAGCTACCACTAATACTGCGATAGTCATCAGGCCGAAATTAAAACGTGAAATCATAGTAGCAAAGGCGGACCATGAACAGACAGACCAACCAACCAGCTGTCAGTCAGTCACATTCACAGTTTTTCTGTGTTAATTAATTGTACATCGCTAACAGGAACCCAAGTTTGGCGAGCTATAGAGGGAGAAATGCATACACTGGACAGCTCAGGAGGGCGAGAGTCAAGGTTGGGAGCATAACGAGGTAGACAGCATGGACGGAAATCTGTTCTGTTGTCACCACTCCAGTCTGCCCACAATAATGTATTCTTCTTTTGCCATGCTCTTTTATGTAATAAATTTCTAAGATAAGCTGACCCATATTATTAGCTGCTTCATTACTGAATTTACTGATCTGAAGTAGACGCTAACTTGACAAACCCTTGGGGGCCTTTGCAACTCTATACTGGTAATAATATTATACAGTAGTTGAGCATACACAATTAAATTGATAACATATTGAACTTCCTGATATCATGCAAGAGCTACACTGCAGAATTTAGGCTCCACGTTGTTGCTTTCGCAAAGCAAGATCTGTGATGTCTGACATCATCAGTGACAACAAAGCAGCACTGGTCACATTTGACAACAATTATGGATCTGATTTGAAGAAAGGTAAGCCTAATAGTTTTTGCATTTCAGTGTTGCTAATTTTATACTGAAGAATTTACATGTAGACGGATGATTGACATCGCTGTACTGCAGTACCCCCACCCTCCAGTAATTTAAAACAAACTTACCTTTTCCCAGCCAACAATAAACTTTGGCTCCTTTTATTTATGTAAAATTTTGCTCTTTCCAACTTGTATTACCAGGATGTAATGTAATGTAGCACAGCCTTGGAATAGTTTAAGAGAGGCTGAATGCAGCAGCAGCAATTAAGTGAGAGAACATCATCACTGCTCTATCTGTGCTTCAAGTTGCCTTTTGAACTGTTCATTTCTTCAGTAAACAGTAAATTTAAATTCGACTAGTTATTTGGAGATGTCATCTTAATTATACTTTTAGCAAATGTGTTTTCATGTTTTTAGATTATGCCAATTAAGCAAGTCGCACCCAACACCAGGTTTGCAAAATCAATGTATAAGCCTGTCTTTGGGGAAAGATCTAGTTAGTTCATGTCTCATGAGTTTATGTTCATCATCACTCTATGTGGTTAAGACTTTGCCCCTGGGATCAGAAGGTTCCAGGTTCAAGTCCCAGCCTGAGCATCACTGAGGTAACCCTTGAGCAAGGTACTGCTCTCTGGGCGCTGTTGACTGCTGCCCACTGCTCCATGTGTGCACGTTTGATGATGTTTAATGCAGAGGACACATTTCGTTGTGGTGCAGTGTCTGCTGTGGTGTGTTCACAATGACAAATAATCACTTTCCCAATACTGAAGTTACTTTAAGAGGTAAAATTAAGTATGTGTAATTTGAAATAATATGAACTACTAACTTTTCTGTAATTTAAAGAAGAACATCTAGTAACTGAGTTGCATGGTTTGTGTTTATTCCTGTTTTTGATCATTCTTGTACCCCAACATTTGTTCCTGTTTCAGAATAACTGAAAACTGTGTAGAGCTTTGCTACACTTCTACTCCTCATTACTCAAGTACTGCCCAACACTGAAAAAATAGTACAATAAATCAGGGGCAAACAGTGATCATTCTAGGTATGCCTTCAGTTTGTGTGATGCATATCATCTGCTCAGCCCCATAGATCTGTCATCTTTGTTAGCACATCTTAATTTCCCATCATAATGACATGCAGACATGCACTTTACTTAGAACTGCACCAAGAAACACAAGCACTGTCACTTTGCTCACTCTGTAGACCTTGAGAACTACCTAAACACACTTCTGTGTTTGACACAGTCTGTATTATTTAGACCAATTTGAACCATACTTACAGTTCTCCTTTAACATATCCCCTGCCACGCTCCTCTGTATCCTGCTCTTTTGACTGAAATAATAATGGACACCTGGGTTGAATTTGCTGTACCTGAGAGTTACCATCAAAGTCTATTTAATGCTTCATAAACGTAGCTCATTGCTCAGTGTTTATATCAATATGAAGTCCAGAGGCCTCTACTACTGAAATCTGAAGAGGCCATTACCACAGTCTGAGTGGCCCATTAGCTTAATGGCTGTCTAAAGTTTCACTCTGGATGTATTGCTGTTATGGCTGAGAGCTTTACGTTTCCCTTTTTACGGCTCCTTTGGATTCACAACACCCAAGAACAGGGCTGAGAAAAACAAAACAAACCTAAAGCTAATGGGTAACAATTGTGGCTGAGTGGAAATCAGCCCTGGGACAGTGGGCCACCCGAACACTTGCAGAGGAGATCACACACTTAACATTCAATTGTCAAATGACTGTCCTGGCCATTGTCTGTTGTTATGAGGGCTGTCGTGACCCCAGAGCAGACCTTTGCCTTTCTCTCCAACTGCTGAATGTGAGACAAGAAGGGTTCTGTTACTCCACCACCTCCTTCAACCCGCACTGTGGGTCCTTGTCATGTAGACTTATCACTGTAAATGGGTCTCCATTCCTGAGTTCCATATCTTTGCCTGATAAAAGGTGCTTGCTTTCCTACAACTTGTAGGGAGCATCAGCAGAAAAACAACTTGAGCATATATCAAGCTAAGGAAATTATGAACTCCTGATCAGTTTAAAATGGGATACGTTATTGAATTCCAGGCAATGTGCTGACATGCAACCAGTATGTAAACCTTACAAAATATTCTGAAATCAAATTTCTTTCAAGCAGGCCACAAGGATTAGGGTAATTATAGCTTCAAATTGATGTTATTGATGAAATTAAGATGGAATTCTTTATTTTGAAATTTAAGGCTATATTATTATACCATCACTAAAAGCATAATGTTCTACTCCCTTTACAAAAATGCTTTAACAGAGTTAGTAACAAAATGTGCTTATTAGACACAATGCACCTGATTAATGCATCCTGATGGCATCCTACTTAGGCAGTGTTTATTACATTTGTTTGGTGACTCAGAATGCCTGGCATACACACAAATCAAGTTGAAAGAGATGTGATTTGGGGGTCTGTACATTTCTCCTTCACCTCATCTGCTTTCGTTCACTTGCACTTGTCTCAAATAATTTTCCTTAACTATCCAGAAAAACTGAGTGCTGAGTCACTGAAACTGCTCCTTCTGGTAAAACAAGGTTCACTTTTATTAAATGTGACAAGAAGATTTCAAAATGTCACTATCAGAAAACGAGCTTACCGCTCAATCTTTTGACTCTGCAGACCTTAAATGGCAGTTAGTCCTTATGGCAGGAAGTGGGCAGAGCCACCTCAAACTAACCTCTCAGCTCCTGGGTCAGGTCAGCATATGTGCCTAGACCAGAAAATGGGAGGTCTCAACATCCGATACTCCTCTTAAAAACTTTGGAGGTCCATGGTGGCTACTTGAACCTTTACCTTTACCCCTTATCCTTATTATCATAATCGGAGGTTAAGACTTCGTTTTGTGCTCATTTTACAGTGGTAGTCAGCTTAGTCAACACTGATCAACTCTGATCATCTTGGACATATTACAGACTTCCCACTGTTATATATACACATGGGATGCTGCTTATGCTAATGATTTGGAATGAGAATGTAGAGGAGAGAAGTAAGTACAACGCAGTGTCTGTGCACACTTGGCCTTTAATCCAGAGAGAAAAACAAGGGACCACACAACATACTACGAAAACAGAGAGTTATCTGGGGACATAAACTTGGAAAGAATCAATTAAACTAACCCCTTAGGTAACGTTAAAAAAACAAGCTTACATTCAATGGCCATTCAATGGGGTGTCTATTTATACCAACATCTCAATATGGCACTTATTTCTTGTGTTGGACATGTGTCAAAAAAAATACTGTAATACAATTTAATCTGATGCATATTTTGGTGATACCTGCTAACATTGACTTAAAGATGTCATAAACATGTCAGGTCAGATGTAAAATATGGTTCTGTATTGTTGTGACAGATTGCCTTCTTTTGTATAACTATCATAGTGATAGTGATTGATAGTAATTTGTGATTTTCGATCATTGTGAACACACCACTGCACACAGTGCACCACAACGAAATTTGTGCTCTGCTTTTAACCCATCACACGTGCACTCGTGGAGCAGCTGGCAGCTATCAACAGCGCCCGGGGAGCAGTGAAGTGGGGACGGTACCTTGCTCAAGGTGCTGCCAGGGCTGGGACTTGAACCTGCGACCTTCAGATCTTAGGGGCAAAGTACTAACCACTAGGACACCACTGCCTCGTGTTACCACTACCAGTAATTTGTTGCGACAGACATTATAGTACTTGATGTTGCTACTTTTAAAGTAACAGTAACATGACATTGTGATATTGTGGATATCATTTTTCATTAAGGCTTCTTGTATATAACACCTGTCATTAATTGTTTATGGCATAGTTATACCGGTGTTCTGTAGCAGAGATCATTTTCATTTATTAATTTGTTAATTAGTTTATTATTTTGTTATTATTTTTTTTGTTATGTTCTGACCTTATTTCCAAATAAATGATTAAATAAATGTTATAAAATGACTGCTTAAAAAATATTATTGCTTATAAAAAAAACTACTTTTGTTTTCCTTGAATTAGCATGTCAGTCATTGTTGAGAGGAAGAGACTGATTTCTTACAGTTTACTTCTTCAAAGTGGAATTATGATCCCAGGTATTGTCCTTGTTTTAGGGCCTGTCCATTTTATGCTGTTGTATTTATCATTGTCAGTGGCAGACTCAGCAGAGTTGATGGGAAAGTCACAGTAGAACACTTATCTCACAGTTTCCCTCATAAGGAAGCTACTTCTATATAGTCACACTTGCACTATTGACCCTGCTTGACCCAGTCTCCTTAGTCCCTTCATTCCCTTGGACCCAGGCCACTTCTGCAGGCATACAAGCTGCTTGAGCTATTTCCAGTTGGCAGAAGATGACGGCTGAGTGTGAGAGGGGCCCAAAGTCTGCTGCCTGAAAGAAGCACCAGCACCAGCTGGTTCCTATGTAAAGCATGGGTGCTAGATACATTGTCTCTATGTCAAGAGAGATCTTCTGCAATCTTCTGTCCTAACACTCTCTTAGCCTTGCTTCCGCTCTGGACTGTGTGTGCATTTGGGAAGGTTATTGGCTTAGGCTTGCTCAACACCCAAGAGTCTGAGGGGGTCATGGCTTTTGACCTTGATGGTAGTCACACATCACAGGGCATTCAAACGTAATGGACATTTCACAGTGTTTCTGAATGCACTGTCCCCACTCTTTTAATAACGCCTGCTTGTATTTACCTGCAGGATGTATATCCAAATATGTTTAAAATAATGTAATGTCTTTTAATGTAAACACATATAGAATTATGGCAAAATGTCAGGGTCTATATTTCCATTAGGGACATTCTTTTCCTTTTGTAGTGGTTGGGGCAGCATAGGAAATAACACATCCTTCTATTAATCTGCCTTGAGCCTTCATGCAAAGGGTAAGTTTAAGTGAAATGGTAAAGCATTAGAACGGCCCCATGTGTATGCTTTAATCTGAGTTATGTAATGGGTATTCATATTCCAGTAATGTCTATGGGATCTAATCACAGGTTCTTCCCTCTGTACTGACATATGCAACTCTTAACTAAATGTCAAAAACTTAGCAGAGCTACAGATCATAATGAGGGTTTACTACTCCCCAGCCATATCCATCCACTCCCAGCTCACTTGAGCCCATCCAGCATCACCTTCTCCTTTGCTTGGGTAAATTTGCACTAAGAGGCACTTAGTGCATGCAGAGGCCACAGGTCATATTAACCAGTTTTTCATGCAGATTGTTTTATTTGAAAAAGACCTATCAAAAAACGGATAACAGTGCTAATGTAGCAGACCGAACCACTGTCACCATTTAGTCTTGCCCTTGATAACCAGGCTGGGGTGGCTACCATAATCTGTTTATGTATAAAGTGATTATACCCAATCTAAGCCTTCTAAAAGTACACATAGATGTTCTCCTACAAAGTACCATAACAAAACAAAAGCACCAAATTGGTAGCCATCTTTCTTTTAGGCTGATAGTGTTGCTACAGCTTTACATAAATGTCTCTGTGTTAAGAGTATTAACGTGATAGGAATTTTTGAAGATTCCCCATTGAAACAATGTTTGTAGTGAACCAATTTCTATTTGCAAAAAGTTGTAATTCATTGATTAATTTTTTGCTGAGTTTATTTCATTTGCATCTTTTTGATTGTATGTTGATGCTAATGCTATGTTTTGGATTTGAGCAGTAATCCACTAACAACAAGTCAATCACAAGCCAACTGTATCTGAACCAATTAAATAAATGTCAACAATCTTTAACTAAAGCAAATTAAAAAGAAATAATCCAAAAATAAATGGTTAAGGAATTGTACAAATATTCTGACATCATGATGTCATCAGCAGATTCAGTCAACTGTCAGAACATGAGCTAAAATTAGTTATGGAACCACTAGAGATAATACACTAGCTAACATTGTGCAAAAATGAATAACATTAACATTCAGCTTACTTTTAACATTAAATCAGAAGAACATGAAATTAACCTGTCAGGTATAAAGAAAAGTAGCTATTAGTAGAGTGAAAAATAAAAAGGGAATAGGTAGTTGCTGTAGAAGTACCTGGGATGATGTTATTTGGAATATACTGAGCAGAATAAAGTCTGCAGACCAGCTGTTAACACTGAGGCATTTAAGGGCAGTCAACGATAAATAGAACCTCTCTCTCTTGCTCTCTTTCTCACTCTCTCTTTCTCACCCTCACTCTCAACCAGCTGCTGATTTTGCACTTTTAACAGATGCATCTCTGGGCTTTTTGAAGATACAATCAGAGAAGTACACTGAAACGGCATCACTCATGTCAGTGACATATTGTCAATAGTACATCCTTAGTACCTTTAGTTAGGTAACAGAATTGTTCCCTGTTTGATATGAAATAGTAGAAATAAATCCCCTAAAATAAATGTACCTAGTGTGCCTTTGATGGTACATTAACATTGTTAAATATTGATTTACTATGATGAACTATTGTTTCAACTCACTATGGCTTATTGTGTAAGAGATGTATAAGAAAGTTAATATTGCCTTTTTTGCGCTGATGTTCCTGATTTTGGGTTGATGTGTGTGTGCTTCTACATGCACACATGATCAGTTGTGCTCAGTATGTCAGATTTTCAGCTTAATGTGTTTTTATTCTTCAATGGTCTCTGATCCAGAAGCCAGGCCTCTGACCCTAGCCAGTGCTTGGATAACATCTCCCTCAACATCTGCAACACAGCTATGCAAGGAGAAAGAGAGATCATTGGGGACAGAGTGGGAGAGTCCTCATGCATCTTTGTGCATGTTCTGTTTAAAAGTGTATTTACTGTAAGTGAACTGTGTGAAACATGTGGCTCCCATTATCACCAATCTCCCCTCTGGTCATTGCTAAGGTGTGGGCCAGTCTGTGGATCCAGAGCAGCTGAAAATAGAAAATGCTTATACACTCTTGACTAAAGAATTAGCACTGGTGCTTGCTGTAACAGTGCAGAAGTATGTTCAACCTACTGGTTTATTGGTATTAAATTTCAAAGTTATGTGTAACTCTTTCTCATTTTCTTGGAATTTTTCTCATTCTTTTTGTCATTGAATAATATAAGCTGTGAAGTGTGTTTTACTCCATATGTTAGAATGCAGCTGTATATTTTAACACTGGTCTTACATTTCTGAAGTGCCCAGAGTAAGGTAATATACTATAACATGTTCTTAATAGTTCCTTAGTGTTAATGGGAACCCCCATGGAGTTCAGGCATGTTTTTAGAGACTAACCACTGACTCTTCTCTAGTATATTATTCATTCTTTGCACTATTTATTTATATAGGGAATAAAGCACAAAATTTATAGCCCATGCTGGCTCCATAATCCTACGAAGAATTTGCAAGGCAGTAAAAAGTTTCACTGTTCCAGTTGCTCTTTTTCACATCCAGCCCCAAATGAAACACACTCTTTGGTAAATGCAAGGGAGGGTGGTTATTATTGTCACAATGACAACTTAATTTGAATCATCAGACAAAAAGATGTGGTCTGATTTCATGAGCTGCAGCTGTTTGGGGGGGGTGACATGTTTACGAGGTCAGGATGAAGATTCGTGGAGGAATCCCCATATCAGAGCAGGAAACCCAGGCATAACATAGACCTTTTCATTTCCAGATAACGTAAGCAGTAAATCATCACAGTTCATGAAAAAGTCAATTAATCCCCTTTAAATCTTATGCTAGCACTCAACAACCATGTGTTCCTCTAATCAGCTGTTTCAGGATATGCAAATGAAGCTACAATGGCAAGAAAAAGTATGTGAAATGGTTTTCGGCATTAATTTGTCATAAAAATGTGATCTCGTCAAGGTCAAAGATATGACACAATGTAACACAAAAGAAATTCTGATCTTTTTATGTCTTTACTGAAAACAACCATAAACAACTCATATTGCTAGTGGGAAAAGTATGTGAACCCTTAACCCTTAGAGTTAATGACCTCAAAAAAGCTAATTAGAGTTAGATATTAGCCTATGTGGAGGCTTGTTAAGAAAATTAGTTTGGATGTGTGGACCAGAGCTACTTTGACTGATAAAAACCACTGCAACATTTAGATTTTGCCCACATAAGGAGTATACGCTCATGTGAGCCATGCCTCAGGCAAAAAGAGCTTTCAGGGGATCTACCTCCAAGAATTGTTGCTTTACATAAAGCTGTATTGGGTTACAAAGTGATTTCAAAAACTTTGGAAATGTATCAGTCTACCAGATCAATTGGAGACATTTTGGGACTGAAGCTACTCTACCAAGAAGTGGACACCCAGTCAAAATGACACCAAGAGCACAGTTGTCAGTGAGGTAAAGAATCAACTTTGAGTGACAGCCAAATATTTGAAGGCATCATTGGAACTAGCTGACTCATGATACGATTGAATACGCAATATGTGGCCCACGATAACAATCAAATTGTGATACCGATATATCGCACGACAATGACGTAGCGATATTACATAGAATGCGGGGATGTGTTATTAATTTACATAAACAACAGCAATGCTACTGTCAGCTTTCCCATATTTGCTTTGCGAACGTGGTTAGAAGCCCAGAGAAACTGCTGCTTCAGCTTCAGCGCTAGCTTGAAATAATTGAGGGGAAGAATTATTCAGTATAATGTGGGAAGGTCTGTACTTCAGACAAAACTCTGTAGAAGTTGAGTGATGCAACAGGTCAATGACCCAAAACACCTGAGCAAGTCAGAAATGAGAAGTCCAAAGAATATGACGGAGATAGAGCAGTTCTGCTGGGAAGAACAGGCAAAGATTCCTCCTGACCAATGTTCAGGTCTGATCCACAGCTACAGGAAGCGTCTGGTTGAGGTTATTGCGTAAACCTGCCTGGTTTTAACCACTGGACAAATTATGGAGCAATATGCTTCTTCTCTGATCTAAATTATTGTTGAGGACAGTTCAGCAAACACTAGATATTGGCGGGGACGCCCAATTTTGCAAACTTAGATTACTGAGTCTTTCCCCGTTTTTATAGCAGCTCTCTTGCAATGTGTGTTTACTCACGTTAACGGTTCACTGGTAAAACACCTGAGCAAGTCCACAACAAAATGGCTTCAGAAAAACAAAATCCTCCTTTTAGAGTGCTCAAGTCAAAGCCTAGACCTCAACCCAATAGAGATGCTATGCACTGAATTGAAGCCATCGACATGAGAACTTCAAAGAATATGACGGAAATAGAGCAGTTATGCTGAGACGAATAGGCTAAGATTCCTCCTGACCAAAGTTCAGGTCTGATCCACAGCTACAGGAAGCGTCTGGTTGAGGTTATTGCAGCCAAGGGATGGCCAACCAGTTATTAATCTCAAGGGTTTACATACTTTTTCCACTAGCAATCTGGGTTGTTTATGGTTGCTTTCAATAAAGACGTAAAAAGATCAGAATTGTAACTGTTATTATTTTAGGAACATTATATTTGTCAATACCTATGACTTTTTCTGACAAAAAAAAAAATGACATTCCAAAAGCATTACATACACTACTAACAAAATGTTAGGGATATTTGGCTTTTGGGTTAAATTTCTAGAAAATATAAAAAGTTCAGACTACAATAATATTATATAATAAAAATAGGGCATTTAAGTAGAAGCATACAGTGGTGATTTCCTCTCTCAAACAATTTCTTAAAACAAAAGCCAACAACAGTGGTGAGTTTACCACAACAAAAATTCAATATCTCAATAACATATCATGTGTCCTTCAGTATCAATTACATTAGTCGACTCGTCTGGTGACAACAGTGGATAATGCATAGCTCTCTTCTTGACATCTCCAAGGAGGTGGCCATCATTTCTGCCTAATGTGAATCACTTTTCATCAGAGAACAGCGCTGGGGCCCACTGGTCCCTCTTTCTTCATACCTCACTGAATTACTCATTCATACACTCCCTCCTGTTCACTGCGATCTTCTGGTACTGGATTACTCACTGTCCCTAAATTCAGGTTAACCACTATGGGTGGGAGATCATTTAGTGTCACTGCCCCTAAACTCTGGAACTCCCTCCCTCAAAACCTGCGCCTAACGTCCTCTCTGTCTCTTTTCAAAACTCAGTTGAAAACATATCTGTTCAGTCTGTGCTATTCCAGTACTCACTCTTGATTTCCTATTTCTACTGTTTGTTTGTCACTGTTTTTGTGTCTTAACTGTTTCAATTTATTTTTTGGTTTTTCATTTTTATTTTGTCATGTACAGTGACCTTGCCATATAAATTCAAATTATTATTATTATTATTATTATTATTATTATTATTATTATTATTATTATTATTATTATTATTATTTCTATTATTATTATTATTATTATCCAGTTTAAATGCCCATGCAATATGATGGCATCTGTGTCTGGTGGTGTGGTCAGGTACTCTTACAGGTCGTCTAACACGCAGACCACGCTGATGTAAATGCTTTTGAATGGTCTGATGTAACACTTGGGTGCCTCTCACCTCCATTAAATGTGCCTTAAGTTGAGTGGCTTTCATATTCTGTATGGCACTGTTCTCAATGAAGCGGTCATCTTCTATGTCTTTCTGTGACTCTTCCAGTTTCTCTGCATCTCTGTTACAACCTGCTGATGACTCTCTGTGACAATCTAAGCTCAGTGGCCACTTCCACTGTGAGACTTCCGTTTGAAGCCTCACGATGGTGAGATACAGTTGATCAATTGTTCAGTGTCGTCTGGGTCTCTTGATGTCAAAATGTGAACAGCAAGATGAGGAAGACTGTTTAAACATTTATTGTTTGATTCATGGATCAAACACCTGTTGTGAATTTTGCCGTAAAGCTCCTTGTTCCTGAGAACAGCAAGTTACATTTACATTTACATTTATTCGTTTGGCTGACACTTTTGTCCAAAGCGACTTCCAGGACTTCCAAGTTGTGTAAAAAGTACTGAAATTTTGAACAGTTTACGTCACATTAAGTTTACCTGTAAAGGTTACAGAGCATTTTATGTTCTTCCTGAAATTTCACCTGAATGCCAAAAATCCCTAACTTTTGTGAGTAGTGTACTTTTCCTTGCTACTGTATTTGAAGACTACAAAGCAAGAAAAGGATTTAAAATATTTTTAAGCACTTCCCACTTACAAAGAATTAGGGCTGGAGGTTTTCGATGGCTTCTGCATTAACAAAAGTTCTGGATCCCCATCTTTCGGGAGCTAAGACAGAACTGGCCTGAGGAACAGTCAGGGCACAATGATGTGTTGGAGTGAAATCTTCATCACAAGTTCCGAGCTGTGATCATTCATTGCAGTCATTGCCTTTCTTCCAAAACTATGTTATTGCATATTTTATTCTGGATGTTTGGAGAAGTGGCACAATGGTATTTGACTTAGATTATGGAGATTATTAGGAGCCGACTCTCTGTAGTGAACGATAGGAGCTGACTCTCTGAAGTGAACGATAGGAGTTGACTCTCTGTAGTGAACGATAGG
>JBBIGC010000007.1:16242995-16254637 GCA_037576955.1 Lepidarchus adonis | reverse complement strand
TATATATAGTGACGCCCCCTCGTGGCTCTCACAGGATCAACCCACGCCGGTGGTGGAGCAGCAAAGGAAATGTAGGCCATAGGTAGCTGTGGAGCTCTGCCGGTAGAACTTGGCCGCTTCAGGACCGTGGACAGCGGCCCAATGGCCAGCTAACTCAGGCACGTGGTTGCTGGGGGGAGGCCCCTCCCTAACGTGCCAGGGCCTTGGAAGCCAAGACTTTGATGAGAAAGAAGGAAAGCCAAAGCAGTGGTGTTAACGAGCCAAAGACTCAATGACAGCCTCTGCTCCGGACAGACAAGCCGGAAGCGCAATGCGCCAAAAGCAGAACTTGTGCACTGAACGAAGACTCACGCACACGAGGTGGAGTTGGAGAAACGGGTCGATTTGGCTCGAACTCCGCCTGCTTAACAGAATTGCCGGCGGCCTGAGCTGTTCTCTCTCCATGTAGGTGTGAGTGAGTGTGTGTGTGTGTGTTTGTGTGTGTGTGTGTGTCTCTCTCTTTCTTTTTCCCTCTCCCTATCCTTATTGTAGTGGCGGAGCACAGAGATGTGCGGAAGGCGGAGTATGGCCTTGCCGGGACGACAACGTGTGACCTCATGGCATTTTGGACCGTTGGGTTGGCACCCAGAGGCACCCGAGAAGCATGACCGAAAGGGGGGTCCCCACTAGCCCAGGGCTCATTATGGGGTGGGGCCGGTCAGTGCCCGGCCGACGGAATGAGAGAGCCAGAGAGGGTGCTACCGATCCATGAGCCCACCCGGTTGAGGCCTGCCCGGTGAAGGAGCTGCTGAAGATGGGGTTTACCTAATTTGAATTTATTCCCCAAGTGTTGAAATGTGAATAAAGCACGGTTGTGAAAGCAGAACTTGTGGGTGGATTGATCCTTGGTGCCCCCTGGCATGGTTCCCGCTGACAAAAAAAAAAAAAGTAAATACATTTTATATATATATATATATATAAGAATATTCACAGAAAGTTGAGTGGAATTTTTTTTTAATTCACATGGATAAAATCAAGTATATATACTTGTATGTGAAAGCACTATTTTTAGGAGAGACATATGTATACCATTATTATTTTAGAGAGAACTATGTTACCATCAAGGTGGTGTCTCTTGCCACAACACCCCTGCTTATTTCAGTAGGACAATGCAAGACCATATTCTGCACATGCTACAACAGTGTGGCTTCGTAGACACAGGGTGCATGTGCATTATTGGCCTGGTGCCAGTACAGATCTGTCTCATATTGAAAATGTACAGTGAATGTATATGAAAAGGAGAATCAGACTGTGGTGACCATGGACTGTTGAGCAGCTGAAATCATGAATGGATACAAGCAACAAGCAAGAATGGATAAAATTTTCAATTGTAAAACCAGTACAATTAATATTTTCTATTTCAAAATTATTGCAGCCATCAAATTCTAAATGTGTGTGTATGTGCAATAAGTTTTTTGTTTAACTGTAGAAGCTAAAGGCTCTTTATAGAACACATTTGGAATGCAGGACTGAGTACCTTCATAGCTCTGTTGAAAATCAGCAAAGCCTAGAGGACTGACTTTTGACACAAAGTAAAAAATATAGGGATAAAGAAATACAAGCTATATTTATGATGTATTTGGAGTGGTCAGTTATTACATTTTCTATGTGCAGTCAGTAGTAAAAAAACAACAAAAAATGTTGATGCTTGTTAATGATGCAATAAAATGTAACTGACAAGCAGATAAATAAACGAAAAATGAAATAATACTATACAAAAAAATAAATTATAGAGCACAGCTAGTTTAGAGGACAAAAGGGAAATTCCACTTGTATCTGTAACCTCTTAGAGTTTTAATACCTGAATATTAAGCACTGAATCAAAGAGCAGTCTCTCATGACATATGCTTTGAATGCATCACTGTGAGTCAACAGTAAAAGTATGTTTCTGTTTTGAGACTAGAAACAATGTGCTTGTATGTTTCTATCTCTTATTAAGGTTGGAAGTGATGCATTCTGTTTGGCACGCAATGCCTGCCTTAGTCAGATGAGACTAAGTATGGTATACCACAACAAAGAGCTTCACTTTTCTGACAACCTACCATACACTTGAAAACTGGCTATTCTTATATTTGAAGAGCTTGCACATTGCAGGGGTTTGAGTGTGGCAATGTACATTTTTAACAATAATACACATTTTTAACATAATATGGCTATTAATTCTTTGTTAAAAATGTACAACCTTATTAAAACCATTAAACCATTAATTATAAACTATTTACATCCCTTGTTTAGTTGACAAAAATACAATGGAAAAGTAGTGTAGTGTTGTAGTGTTTTTACACTTTTTTAAAAACAACTTTTTAAAATAATGTTGGCCTAGAAGTGTGTTTACCTTTTTTTTTAACAGATTTACCTTTTTTAACAGATTTACCTTTTTTAACAGATTTTTAAAAACATTTTTGAAAACTGACAATACTATTTATGTTGTTTTGCAAGTTTAATTATGGTTCATTGTTTCTTGATACAAGACTTACAGCTGCTAAATACTATGTGCTTGACATTGTCTGGTTCTCCTCATCATCATGCACCATACATTTTCAACAGAAAACAGATCCTAGATTGCTGGCAAGTCATTCAAGCAAACACACTCTGAATCCAGAAGCCATTATTTTGTTGTGTACAGAATGAGGCCTAGCATTCTCTTGTGGAAATAGACACAGACTTCCTAAGAAAATATCTTGCCATAAGCCTCTCTAATATCCTAATAACATCCATGTCATTGGTACTTTCACACATATACAAATCACTCAGGCTGTGGCTACATATATGGTGCCATACCCTGAAAGGCTGATTGTTTCATTATTTTGTAACAGAATTACATGTTGCATTTCTTGATGCAGGATCATATTATGTTAAATGACAACATTATCAGAAGTATATATTTATATATTTATCATAGTAGCATAATGGTTTCTCATGCAATGCTGTCTGAGAGCTCGAAGGTCATGCACATGACATGAGTAGTTTCCAAGCCTTGCCTTACACAGACTGAAGCATCCAAATATTCCTTTAAGCTTTTCACAGTATTATGTACTGTAGCTGATGAAAAACCTAAATTCTTTGAGAATTGTTCTTTTTTTAACATTTGACACTAAGTGATGAGCCCATGGTGGATGCCATATATATATATATATATATCTTCACCATGGGCTCAGTGTTTGAAAAAAAAGATAAGTTGTGGCAGTGTTTTGAGCCAAATCAGTCTCACCAATCTCAACGCATTCCAGTATCTGTCGACGACAAGACTGTATCAGTCACTCTGGACACCGGGTCATCAGTCACTCTGATCAGCCCCAGCCTGCTGTCTGATCGACAGGAGAACCACCCAATGCTTCCAGTAGCGTGTGTTCATGGGGACGTGAGGCAAGTACCTGTCGCCACAGTGATGATAGCCTCCACTGCTGGGTCCTGGAAGGTCCAGGTGGGAGTGGTTCTGGGGCTTCCTGTGCCCATGCTCCTGGGGTGAGATTACCCGGGGTTCGAGGCGCTGCTGAACACTGGTATGCCCCAAAGATGAAAAAAAAGGGGTCCCAACCTGTGCTGCCGGGTCTAATGGGCGACAATGAGGACGGGGAGGCTGATCAGGAAGGTGAGAATCCATTTGCTACTAATCCTGTGTCTGATTTTTCACAGGAAGTGCAGCAGGATTCTTCATTCCTTCGTGAGCAAAAGGAGGACGAAAATTTAAAGCACTGCTGGACACAGGTGCTAGTAGTGAACGGAGAATGGCAGGGAGCGGGACCCCTCCTGACTCGCTACTTCATGATAAAGAATGACCTCCTCTATTATGTGGTACCACAGAGGGGCAAAAGTATAGAGACCTTGGTATTGCCTAGATCTAAAATAGATACAGTGATGTATTTGGCCCATAGTCACCCTATGGGTGGACATTTAGGTGAAGTGAATACGTTAGCCAAATTGGAGGATAGGTTCTTCTGGCCAGGAATATGTGCTGCAGTGAGGAACTTTGTTCAAAGATGTGAGACATGTCAAAAAGCCTCGCCAACCTCCACCCGTCCCCCTGGTACCCCTGCCCATCATAGATGTTCCGTTCGAGCGGTTAGGCATGGATCTGGTAGGGCCTTTGCCTTAGTCAGCCCGGAGTCACGAATACATCCTGTTTCTGATCGACTATGCCACTCACTACCCGAAGGCGGTCCCCCTCCGGAAAGCCACCTCCCGGGCCGTCGCCCAGGGGCTTTTCCTCCTGGCCAGTCATGTGGGGATCTCCAAGGACATCTTAACAGATCAAGGTACCCCGTTCATGTCTAGGCTTATAGCTGATTTATGTAAACTGCTGAAAGTCCGCCACCTCCGTACCTTCGTCTATCACCCCCAGTGTGATGGTCTATCTGAGCATACCATACAGACAGTGAAGCGGATGCTCTGCCGGGTGATAGAGGAGGACCGACGGAATTGGGACCTTCTGCTGCCCTATGTGCTTTTCGCTATGTGTGAAATGCATCAGGCTTCCACAGGTTTCACCCCTTTTGAACTCCTCTTCGGGTGCAGGCCGCGGGGGCTCCTGGACGTTGCCTGAGAGTCATGGGAGCAGCAGCCCGCGTCGTTCCGTTCTATCATCGAGCATGTCCAGGAGATGAAGGAGCGCATTAAAAAGGTGAAGCCTGTGGTGCTGGAGCACATGGAGGAGGTCCAAAGGCGACAACAGCAGCAGTATAACCAACCCGCCCAACCCAGAGAGTTCCTGCCAGGTGAGCGAGTGTTAGTAGTAATTCCGACATCTTCTTGTAAATTAGCCACCTGGCAGGGACCTTACACCATCAAGGAGTAGGTGGGGTCGGTTAACTACATGGTCAGGCAACCAGGCTGTCGACATTTAACAAAAAAGTATCATATTAACTTACTCAAGAAATGGATAGAACCAGTTCCTTTGGTATCCGCTTGTGGTACTATGGAGGTCTCCCCACCGGCTCGTTCTGAGGTCCATCTTGGTGAAGAACTCAATGGCTCTCAGCGCCAGGAGGTAAGTGAATTGGTTGATCAGTTCTGTGAAGTCTTTTTGTCTCTCCTGAGCAGGACTCAGGTAGTAATGACATCCGCATCTCTGCCGGAGTTGTGGTGAAACAGCGCCCCTACCGAGTGCCAGAGGCTAGATGGGGCATGATGGAGAGATAAGTGCAATCCATGCTGAAGTTGGGGGTGATTGAGGATTGAGTCCCGTTGTGATGGTACCAAAGCCGGACAGCTACGCTTTTGCAACGACTTGGTGGGTGGACAAACTGATAGACTGGTTGAGCATGATTTGTGTCCACACTGGATTTGACCAAAAGTTACTGGCCGGTGCCGTTGGCTCCTGCTGCTCGGAAAAGAACAGCTTTCTCTACTTCGAGTAGGCATATATATATACACATTACCGGTGCGAACTCTCCCTGTAGTTCTTGTCACAATTGTTCCTATTAAACTGGAAGCAGGCTTGTCCTTATTGTGGAAGGTTTCATAAGGGTGTTATTTGACTTTTTACTTGTATTTTACCTCAATCACTTTTGTTTTGAGTGTATTGCAGGCATAAAAATGTTTTTATATTTGCAAATCACAGTCATGTTGGCCAGTACCTTTGTCAGTTTAATAAAGGTTCAAGAGAATTTACAAATCACAGATTTTTGTTCATATTGCATTTTACAAATGATAATTTTCTGGAAATTATATTATATAAGTTACAAAAGTATACAAGTACTGAAAAAAGATCAGCATCTTTACAATTTAAAATGTGTTTTTAAGCAGTGAAAAACTTGGGTAACACCATCAGTATATTTCACTATGGTGTAACACTAATCAATTTGTTCTGTGCTACATTGCTATATTATCAGATCCATATCATCAGATGGAATGAGGTATAGGGGAAATGAATGAAACCTCAGTGGCTTTAGCTCAGACCATATTCAGGACTTGAATTGAGCTGTCTGTAATAGGTTTGATCCCCCAGGCCTTCATGTTTTGCCCCTCTGCCTGAGCGTGCAGAATGCAATGGGCCTTTGTGGAAGTGGTTTCTAGAGCAGCACACCAAAGTTAATGCCTTTAAAGCCTTACATATGTCTACGATTGTGGTTGGACTGAGCTCTGTGAACTAGGTATCCTGCTGTTTATTCTCCCAACAACACAAGTTGTCAATGAGTAAACTGGGGAGCCTTTGAGTCAATATGTTGGTTTTTATACTGTCCTCGTGAGAGGAACATTAAAAACAAAGTGTACCTTAAAAACATCATCTGGCACAGTTTTATTGTAGGTCACAGTCGCTTACAATGCGTACAATGTTTTTTCCCTTTAAGTATTTTATAGACATATAGCATACCTGTGTCCATTATGGCCTGTTTGGTATGCAATTAATGACTGGTAACAGATTAAAGTGCTCTGGTTGGCTCGGTTGCAATGATCGCCTCAAAGATGAACTTGATGCACACCTGGCTGATGCTCAATCAAGGTTCAGAGGATCTCTGTAATGGTTTGCTGAAGTTTACCCACTCTTCTGTTCTGCATATAAACACCTGTCAGCTCCCTGATCCCCTGCAGAATGGTACTGTTAGTGATCTCTGCAATTTACATTCCCTCTGAGACAATAGCACATTGCTATTCACTGTAGTCTCTCTCTCTCTCTCTCTCTCTCTCTCTCTCTCTCTCTCTCTCTCTCTCTCTCTCACACACACACACACACACACATAAAGGATGTGTCTAATATACATTTTTGCTATCTAGATGGAGAAAGCTAAACTACCATTATATAAATGGTTATTTAATTTATTAATTTAAAGGGTATTTAGGGAACCAAAATGGTTATTCTGCAGTGTTATAGGTAACCTTTTTGAAGAACATTATGTCTATGAGTGCATTTATTTTATTTACCTGTTTAATGGCAAACTTAAAATATGTAAAGCTTTTTCGATTTCAGCTGCAATGGAATTGATAAATAAAAGTATGGAGAGTGTTATGAGTGTGAGTGTAGCCTGTGAGGAACAGAAAAAATGGCATGAATGCAAAAAACAAAACAAAAAAAGAAAAAGAAAAAAACCTCTGTGGCTATGACACAAACTAGTAACTCTAGACCATGTCTGGTCTATTTTCCTTACTGTGACAAGCAGACTTTCTTGCTGGCAGTGGCATGAAGGCCCACATCCTGCTGAATTTCCTGACTGGAGCGTAAAGGCAGTAGATAGCATTACCCAATGTGGCGCTCAAAGTCTACAGTTCAATTTGCCTGGTGCTGCTGGCTAGAGCGGGTGGCCATGGATTAGAGGCATAGATGGAACTGATATCACTCATGAGTGCATGTGTGTTCAAACGGGTCACAAATGCTGCCAAAGCACAATTCCCCAAAAGTGCCAAGGGCATACATATTGAGAGATCTAATAAAGTCCATAAATTGTCTCCACGGAGTGTTGCAGAATGTATTGTAAAGGCAGCAGCATCATCTATGAAAGGTAAATGAAAAGCAGTGGGCAAAGCAGCAGAATGGACAAGAACTCTGTGAACAGTGATAGGCAGAGCAGGGGTCACTGCTCACATACTCTTTAATATTGCACTAATTTCCACTCAGGATTTGCTCTTTTGGGACACACCAGTAATACATATGGATATTTTTAGGACTAAACCATTAAGTTGTGTAACGGGTACTGAATAACGATTATGAGGAAAACTATTGCAGGTTCAAATAGTAATAAAAAAGTTATTTAAAACAAAACAGTTTCAAATAGTTTAAACATGTCTCCTGTTTTCCAGTCTTTAGACAATCCTCACATAGTATTTTTTTTACTAACACTAATTTACCTGCCGTGCACTCTGAACTTTTATAGGAAGGGCATGTCTTTAAACGTTAGGCTTTAGAAGTCACATTCAATAATAATCATTGCTAAACTGCCCTGTTGACCTCACATGCACTTTGTCATTGTTTTTTGTTCTGGGTCTCTATGCTTGCCATTGATGAGTGTTTCAGTCTTTTATCAAGCAAAACAACAGAAATCACATTGAACATCCCTGAGATGGCAAATAATCTGTCACACTTTTCTTGTCATCTTTTTTATTTACCCTGTACCACTGCCAGACGTGGATCTGTCCATCACAAAGTCAATTTACTTAAGTACTGTACTTAAGTATAGTTTTTGAGTAACTATACTTTACTTGAGTAGGCTTTTTTTTAGAAACTTTTAACTTTCAATTCACAACATCTGAAAGACAAAGCCATATTTTTTACTTCACTACATTTATGTCAAGGTTCTCGTTACTTGTTACTTTCAGAGCAACTTCAGAGAACGAGTTGATCGTAGCCCTGCCTTTCAAAATAAACTGTTCAGCACACGTGAGACTGTGCAATGTAAAAGACGAGCCACCGCATACAATACAGTACAGGAAGTTTGGGGTAGATTGCATATCATTAAAAGAATTGTGTTAGCCAATCATCTATCCCCACTGTAGCATTTGGCAGTTGATTGACATATAGTGCAGCCAATCACTGCACATGCTCGATCAATTGCTTGAGCTATTGCCAAAACTCCAGCTAACAAGTTACCTAGTTAGCAGCTTCCAATTTATTTCACCTATAGAAAGAGTGTAAAAATGAGTGTGGAAACTCGACCAAGAATGAAACTAAAATCAGGCTGTTAATTGAAAAGTAATTACTAAGAAAACCCTTACTACCCACCAAAAAGCTAAGAAAGAGAAAGTTAAGGAACTGTGTCTGGATTATACAATTCCGTTCAGTTTAAGAGTTTAAGGTAATGGCCCAAAAAAACTGCTCGCTGGACATCATGGGTGGCTGCCCGCTGCTCCACGTGTGATGGGTTTAATGCAGAGGACACTCTTTACTGGCGTACACTGTGTGTGTGTGTGTGTGTGTCTGTGTGTGTAGGTGTGTAGATGTGTGTCAGTGTATCTTTTTTATAGATGGAAGGTCCTTTTGACTTGGTCATTTTAAAAGTAGCTCGCAAGCCAAAAGGTGTGGGCACTCCTGCAATAAATTTTTAACTTTTGTACTTTTAATACTTAAGTATTTTTGGAAGCAAGTACTTCAGTGCTTTCACTTAAGAACATTTTGACTGTATGATCTTTACTTCTAATACATTTGACTAGTGGTATCTGTACTTTCACTTAAGTACTGAAGTTAGGTACTTTGTCCACCTCCGACCACTGCAATGTTATGAACATAATACTTGCTGTTATGACAAATTTGTTAACCATTTGTTAATTTTAAGTGTTCAAGTTTTGTCTGAAACCCTTGTTGTGAATGTTTTCTCCACTGTACTTCCAACTTAGTCAGTATGTATTGATCTGTCACTGTATTTATAATAAAATAGGATGAGATAGCATTATGTACATGTATTAATATTGTGTCTAACTTATTAATAATTACAATATTTACACCCAGTATATTTACAAACCACATTTACAGTAAACAGAAATGACTATTAATGTTTTGGTTGTATATTGCCTGTATGTATGTAACCTGGGGGAAAAAAATAATAGGGGAAATAAAAAGTTATGCTGTTTAGAAACTTTAGACAAATGAAATAATGATTACTTTAATTTAGCTTTAATTTAAATAGTGAAGACGCCACAATAAAGCAGCACCGCAAATTGCTAAATCTATATTATGTTTCAACATTGATTCTTGCACCATTTAAGCTCGAGTTCTAACATGCCACATAGGCCTGATTTGTTTGGAGGACTTGAGGGTGAGAGTGGTGAGAACATGGGCTCCTTGAGATTTGAACTAACAACTTTGAGGTTCAGAGCCAAGTTTGGTAACCACTGTGAGTGCTAGGGGGATTCGATCCCATGCTTTGTGTTACTAAATGTGGCTCTTACAAGCAAAGCCACACAGGCAATGGCGGTTTAAGAAAGGGAAACACAGTAACAACCAAAGCTATTTACTGGTAACTCCACACAAATTGGCAGACCAAAGACCAAAATGTCTCCCTCCACAAAACAAGTGTTTCCCTCCTCCTTTTAACCTTTACTTCCACACAGATTAACTCACTTTCTCCACTTCCCCAAATAAGAGCTGAGCCTTGACCTTAGTGAGTACACAATTTCTTTTCTGTCTGCACCCCTTTTCTTTTTTTTTTTTTTTTTGTTGTGTTGGCTTCCAACCTAGGCCACCAAAAGGAATTCCAAGGTCAGATTAACACCTGTATGGTCAGCCAGGGGTGATTTATGTGCCCAGCAAAGAAACCTGGGTCACGTTGCCTCTGGGACATAGAGTTACCCTGGAGGCTGTCCTACAGGACTGGGTAAAACCTGCAAGGCATCACAGACTCATGCCCAAACATCCCAGCTTTGACCACTGGCCTAGATGGTGTTAAGGTGCTGGGCCTGCTCTATATAGGCCAGGTTTTTCGATCTATCCATATCAGGAACTGATGCTGTGCCCCCTCGAGCCAGTGGCGCCACTCCTCCTCCACCACCCACAATACATGTTTGTACTATCTTGGCAACAATTTGATGCTTGCTGAAGTGCCTTGAATGCAGAGGGGGAAAATAGTGACTATACCTCACCATGATCTTGTTAAGCCCCCGGTAGTCAATGCAGGGGCATAGCCCACCATCTCTCAGATGAGACCTTATGTCACGTGCTACGTAGGGCATCAAGTAATTTGTTTGGAGGACTCAAGTGTGAGAGTGGTGAGAACTTGGGCTCCATGGAACTCACAACTTTGAGGTTCAGATGCAAGTTTGGTAACCACTGTGCTAAAGAGTGAGTAAACTGGGATTCAAACCCCACTCTTTGTGTTACAAAATGTGGCTCTTATAAACTGAGCTAAACAGGCACTGACTGTTTAAGAACAAAACTAAAATGGCTCCCTCAACAAAACGATAGGGTTTCTCTCCTCCTGTTAACCCTGCTGGATGCTGGGGGAGTTAACCTTACAGGAATGTACAGTTTCACCCACTGGCAATGGAATCTAAACTTTGTAATTCATTTGGTAATAATGGTTAAATATTGCCTAGATTATGAAGCATTTCCACCTTCTTAATTTTCAAAATGACTGTGTTGATAAATTTGCAGATTCAATGTGCTCTCTTTAGATCTCTCTCAAGTAATTGATTTTGTGTTTGTAAAGCCAACTTTTTACAGTGCCTGAGATTGCCAACAACAAGTGATGTTGGAATGATGATCAAGTATACAGTGCATGAAGATAAGTTTTACCAGGCATCTTTTTGGTTACTTGGCAACCAATGACTATTCCTGTTCTGGATAGATTTTGAAATAATTGCACCAGCACCTATTATTTAAAGGCAAATAAAATACCAAGAACTTCAAGACAAAACCAAGAAAAAATAATTATCCAACCCTAGCTGATATACAGTACAGTTTTTTTTTCTATGACCATTTAGATTGGTAGATAGATACTGAAGGCATCAAAACTATGAATGAACACATATGGAGTTATGTACTTAACACAAAAATGTGAAATAACTAAAAACATGTTTTATATTGTAGTTTCTTCAAAATAGCCACCCTTTGCTCTGATTACTGCTTTGCACACTCTTGGCATTCTCTCGATGAGCTTCAAAAGGTAGTCACCTGAAATGGTTTTCCAACAGTCTTGAAGGAGTTCCCAGAGGTGTTTAGCACTTGTTGGCCCCTTTGC
>JBBIGC010000007.1:16231018-16241133 GCA_037576955.1 Lepidarchus adonis | reverse complement strand
CCCTATTATGAGTACTTCGGTCTTGTCGGAGTTTAACAGTAGGAAGTTTTGAAGCATCCACTGTTTGATGTCTTTCAGTGTGCAGCTTGTATAACAGTGTAAATTTGCTGTCCCCTCAAAATAACTCAGCATGCAACCATTAATGTCTAAACCACTGGCAACAAAAGTGAGTACACCCCTAAGTGAAAATGTCCAAATTGTCAATCAACCATTTTTCCTCCCAGGTGTCATGTGACTTGTTAGTGTTACAAGGTCTCAGGTGTGAATGGAGTCAGGTGTGTTAAATTTGGTGTTATCGCTGTCGTGGTCTGAAGAGATCAAGATAAACTTATTTGGTTCAGATGGTGTCAAATGTGTGTGGCAGCAACCAGGTGAGGTTGGTTGCTGAGTCTTGGTTACAACCAAGACTCGCCTACATTCAAGCATGATGGTGGGAGTGCCATGGTTTGGGGCTGCATGATCACTCCCTTCAGAAACTGGGCCACAGGGTAGTATTCCAACATGATAATAACCCTAAACCTACCTTCATGACAATCGCTGCCTTGCAACAGAAACTGAGGGTAAAGGTGCTGGACTGGTCTAGCATGTCTCCAGACTTAAACCCTATTGAGAAGGTCAAATGGAAGCTCTGTGATGCTGTCATGGAGAAGTGGAAGAGAATTCCATTGTCAGCCTGTGAATCTCTAGTGGACTCCATGCCCAAGAGAGTTAAGGCAGTGCTGGAAAATATATGGTGGCCAAACAAATTATTGACACTTTGGGCATAATTTGGTACTAATTTTGTGTACTCACTTTTGTTGCCAGTGGTTGCCAGTGGAATAGGACAAGATAGGAATATTAAGCTAAGAGATCACTATATCCAATGCTAATGACTATGCAATATCCTAATATCTATGCAATTAATACCTAATTAACTAAATAAACACTATTTATTTCAGTAGAGAGAGGGGGGAGTTAGTAAGAGAGATAGAGGCAGGAAGGGAATGAGGAACATTCTGACAGAGAAAAAATGTTTTGATATTCTGTAAGAAATTCTATATTAATGCTGTATTATTTATCTGATTGTGGCATATTATTAAAATGTAAGTTAATTTAAAATTTCATTACTAATGAATATGCACAATTGCATATTATTTATATATTTATGTGAATAATATGACAGACTGTTTCAGATTTTTCTTCTTCCTCACACAAAAAGTTTTACATATGAATGCATAGTACTCAGATGGTTTTCTTATCACCACTAATAGCTGCAACAACTACAGTGACTTTTTCTACACTGCAAGAGAGACCACTATAAAATAAATCTTCATAACTTCAGACTTCTTTTTTTTAGAAGTAATGAATGAAATAACATGATGATGTCCAGGTTTTTGTTTGGATCAATTGTAATGGCCTTGTATGCTCTTTCTACATGCTGTTTTTCTGTGCACAGCTTGAGGCACGTTAGACATGGATTTCAGGTTACACTAAAACTTCCTCAGTCACACTATGAAAAGTCTGCACGTCCATTTACGTACAGTCTTCCTCTACTTTACTCTGCTCCCTACATGGTCTCCTCCTGCTGCCCTGAGATTGAGGGGACTCCCCCCTAGGCCTGGCCCCATTCTGAAAGCCTGCATCCTCAAGCCCTCAGCATTTAGAATGAGGGCAGGATTAACCCCTCGCAGACACACACTTAATGCCCATAAACCTCTTCCCCTGCACTGAACTACTAAAAACTACTAAAACAACAGTGGTGTGTGTGTGTGTGTGTGGGCCTCTACTTTATTGTAAGGCTATGGAATGCCTAGCTCTTATGCTTGATTTGGATAAAGGTAAATCACACAATTCTTGGTCAGATTTGCTTTTAAATGCCATGTTTCTCTTAAACGGCACATCTGAGGTTTCCCACTGCTTGCATTGGGCACAAAACAGAGGAGTTTCTGACAACAGGAAATATGGAGGAAACTGAGGTTTATTTAATGCTTCTTTTTGTTCTCATTCCAAAGGACCACATAGCGGCATTCTTTTGTTTATGATCAGCAAAGCGGAGCTAAAACCTGTGGTGTTTTTTGCAGGTTGAACTTATGCACAGCATCTACATGAAAGACAGGAGCGTGTGGTAGAGAAGTAGGAACAGAGGAAGAAAATGAACACCTGCTTGCAATTTTGGAAACAGAAACTCCAGAGTCTGAGCCTGGCTGGCACAGTGACTCCACATCATTTTTCAGATAGATCAACTATAAATCCAACATAAATGCAGGAGCAATGAGAGCAGCAATAGAACACAGGGACGTTCTTGACCCATGGCCAGCGGAACATGAGAGTGTCTGCGTGAAAACAAGAACGTGATTAGTTTCTCGTCTGTCTCTGTGCACATGAGATCCCTCCAGACATGCTGGCCTATATGTGTCATGCATAATGGCAGAGATGTGCCGCATGAAAGTCTCATATCATGTTCTCACATACTCTCTTTACTTTGTGAGAAGACAAATGTTTGGAAAAGGATTTTGCATGGGAAACCTCAACCCATTCAGTCATTTTGTTCATTCATTCTTTCCCAGAGTGAGAGGTCTGTTTACAATTAAATGTAATGCACAAAGTTAAGCAAGGATATTGACCAAGCACTCAACATTAAGCCACACATACCATGTGTTCATCTGTGATCTCCTTGACTAACAGGACAGACTGTTTCTAAACAATCTAATGAATATGTAATTCTAGATGTCAACTCACCTGTATTCGGAGAGGGGCGGGGTAGTTCTGGAAGGAGTAAAGAATTCCTAAACACTTTCCATGCCAACCACATTGTGAGAAGAACCTCTCTTGTATTTAACTTTGTGCCTTAGAGCAAAGACTTTTTTCTTGCCATCTTAATTTAAATATTTTACGTTTGACCATTCAGTTTTGATTTCCTGACTACCTTCACTGAGCCACACACATTTTGCAGCTGGTTATTAGTTTGGTATGTGTGAGTATTTTTCTCTGTGCTGTACCTGCTTTGAATTTGATGCAGATATCCACTTACCAAACCACACAAGCCTCTGTTGGCCTGGTATACGGCCGGGAGCTTATTCCATGCCTGATCCACAGCAGTATCAAAGAACATATGCCTGTATCCTTCACTATTTCCCCCCTCTATCTTACCCCAAAGATGGGACTGTTTTTGTGGTTCTCTTACACTGGAAACTAAGCTCTGTGAATTTGTATGTGAGGCGTTTAATGTTAACTTTGTGCCATCTATTGAGGGGGCAAGAATCTGCTTCCCTTTGTATTCGAAATAGGAACGTAGAAGTGCTTATGACAATGATTTCTCCCTTCATGTGTCAAGAAATAAATGGGAAATGAATGGGTAATCGGCACATTTCCATATATGTCATCACTGGTCATGTGGGCATGAGGGTCGAATGGTTGATGTAAGCACAGATACTAGAAAATGAAATCTGTCCAGAAAAACAACAACAACAAAAACAAGGCTTGCATAGTAAATGACTGTAAGGTGACCTTGATGTCAGATGTGTTTTACTATCCTGAATCTGTGGATATCTACTGAATTGATGATTCTACTGGAATGATAACTGTAATGATTGATGCCAGCATGGCTGGGTGGTTTCGTGGGTGACTGAGAGTCAGAGAGGAAAGGGCATGCCTACAGGGCAGCGGCTGGCATGGCCGATATGGCCGACACGCTGGGTGAACATAGTGTACATTTCTGCTGCTGGAGAGGAGCTGAGGCAGGGCATTGCACTCTCCGGGTGATAAGAGCAATGGAACAGTGCCTCTGATTGTACACCTAAAGCCCTGCAGCTGAGTGAGAAGTCGTGCAGGAATGCACACAGCCATTGCAATTATGAAAACAACGGCTTCTGCTTTCCTCACACCCTGAGCAGCCCCTTGATTAGCCTTGGAGGTGCCATCTTCTAGACTTTCTTGACGTCCGTCTCTGTATTTAGCATATACTTATGTGAGCATTGATTGTACTTAAGTTAAAAGACGCTTGATGAACACCTGTAATGACATTGGCTACATTGTTTTTCTGTGCCTGGATGAGAAGCATGAACTGTGCTGGTTGCAGTCTTACAAGTGAACAAGGAGGCTATGAAGATTCATTCTAGAGACAGAAATTGCTATCTTATTGATCTAAAATGCTTGACACATGAGGCTGCCTTGCACATCCTACAGCATCTCTTTTAAAATCTTCCCTTATGAGAACAAACTTCAGTGCTTCGAACAGATGAAAGAGCGCATCTCATTGTAAAACGGAAGCAAACAGATAGGACCAGGGAGATGTGCATCCTCTTTCATTATATGTGTGCTTTCAGTTTGTTGTGGAGGTTCAGTAAACCATAAATGTTTAAAAGAGACCATATCTTCCCTACCATTCTGCAGTTTTCTTGTACGTGTCTGATAGTGTAAGATACACTGGATGCTTTTGGGATCTTTGGAGAAGATTAAGTTGTTGTGTTTTCAGTAACACCTTCTAACCTGAAAGGTCATCTGTTGTATGAAACTTAAGTAAACGTATGCACTTACAACTATAGTACTCGTTTACCCTTTATCACTGACTGAGCTGCCAGTGACTGAGACGAAATAAATGAGGTGAGAGTGGAAGATAGAAGGATGGAACAACGGAAACTGAGCCTATCAGGTCAACCAACCAGAGAACTGTTTTTGGCCCAAGAGTGGGAAATGGGGGAATATGGGCATAGTGAAACTGAGTATTACACACAACACTGATTCCATCCACAGAAGACATTAAAGGAATGGTTCAGCAAAATAAATACATAAATAAATACATAAATAAATCGATCAATATATCAATCAATCAATCAATCAATCAATCAATCAATCAATAACATTCATACCAGATGTAGTTGATCAGTCACATCATGTTAATTGTAAATTCTTAACTTCAGCACTGAAGCTGTGGAACTAATATAGCAAACAGGTGCAACATGTCAGCTCTCACCTACATCTTTTCAGTAAACACCTTTTTTGTACACTTTTTAGAAAAGCTTCAGAAAGGCTGCCATATAAGTCAAGTTAACATTTATTTATATAACATCTTTTGACAGCTATATTTGTACAATGTGCTGTACATTCTCAAAAAGAAAACAAAATTTAACAAAAACAAAGAGGATAAAAGCTTTAAACATACAACATGAGACAAGGAAAAATTTAAAAGACAAATTGAAAATGATAAGATAAAATATAAAATACAATAAAACTGGCATAAGTTTTAAGGACGGATTTAAAAGATCCCAGTATACGAGCAGATCTAATGTGATAAGGTAGGTTGTTCCAGAGTCAGGAAGAAGCTGCCCCAAAGGTCCGGTCACCTCTTGTCTTTAGTCTAGTTTTTTGAGCTTTGAGTGGTAACTGATAAAACAACCTAAATATTTTTTTTCTGTGAAACTTTATATTTGTAGGCTTATTAAACATTACAAATAGTTTTACACTCACACAACTCATTTAAAAAGATCGATTGACTGAAAGGTTATTTAAGGAACTAAAAAAGGTTCTTCAAGGACTCCGCCTAACAAACACTTGTAGGCACGTTTGTGTTGAAGAGTGTATAAGTAGCATGAAAATTGGGAGCCATCAGTTAGGTAAGTCATTATTTTTCACCAGTAGAAAGCATCAGTGACCTAACTTTTCTGGACATTACATCTAGTTCTTGTGTCTTTACTGTAGCTCTGAGCAAGGCTGGTTCAAACAGCTGGAAGCCCTGACATGCTGCTTCACAGTGGCTTCCTCTGATAGTGGTGAATACTGAGTGTTTGCCCCCATGTCTTCTGCTATAACTGCTTAGGTTCAAAGAAGTAGAAGCAGCTGTGGAGATGAATATTTGTAACCTCTGAGAGAGACCCGTCCACACAAAGGCCAAACACGATGGCACGGTTCGTAAAAAAAAAAAATTGGATCTGTTGCAACTTTGCTGAAGGTGTTTAGAAAAGGAAAGGCAAAAGAGCATAACCAGATGAAGACAGCAAGATGTTTGATGAGGGCATCATAATCCACCTCATACTCATACGGGTGCAGCAGCTGTTCATCTGGTTCTGAGTTTAACACAGAGTTAGACCACTCAGATGGACAGTAATATAACTTGAGTTTTACAGTGTGGATCTGTATTTCTAGAACCCAGCAGTAGGTAATTGGTACCATTGTATTATGTTAGAGTCTCCAAGCTTTTAGAGACTTTGTGATGACATTTCCCGTACCAACAATGCTAACCAAGCCAAAGTTTGGTTAGTTGTTTATAAAATAAACATCTTTTATGGTGTTTGTCAGAGCAATGAATGGCTTTACTGCTGATAGGTGTCATCTGCTATCATGCCTTAAAGCACTGTTTGCTTGTTCACTGAGCAACCATACACTCATTCTTTTGTCTTTTTTACTCCCTTCCCACTGTTGTCTACTGGAGAATTGGGCAGAGATGAAAGTGATGAAACTTTGCAATGTAGAGGTCAAGGTCAAGGTCATCAGTAATGGAATTCTCATCATACTTTGCCATCTTCACCCTTCAACAACATTCATTATGGATGACAGTTAAACAGTCTGTTTCCTACAGTCTATTAACACTCTTCATAGCCCCTTAAACATCGGTGGACTGAAAGTGCCTTCACACTTCCTCAGTTTCATAGTTTCACGTATTTCGCCATCAATACTTTTCTCATTTGAGCCCAAGAGCTGATCTTTACATTATGTAAACATTTAATGACAAATCATTAAATCATCTTTTCTAGAAGCACCTCAAAGAGTTCTGTTTGGTTTGTGAGAGGGCTATTCCCTTCCAGTGGACCACTGAATTGACCAAAACTAGATTCACTATAGTAATAGAATATGTACAATATTCTCAACAAACCTCTGGTACTCTGGTGCCTTAGTGTCCTTTGGTTTACCTGTTTAATTTTCCATTCTTTTGCCTTTTTGTTTTTTTCCTAATTTTTTTCCCTGCTCAGCTGTCAAGTCTACCCTCGCTAGCTGACACTTCTAAGGCTAGATAGCTCACAATGTTAGACACCTCTGCATCAGCCATGATCAATGGTGTTTGAATCTTGGCATGTGTGGTTTTTTGTCACTCTCTTGGTCCATGCCAAAAACCACTGTGACAGCAAGACTGAGCCAACAGTGATGAAAGAGGAGGACAAGAACTCCAGCTCCTTCTTTCCAGCCAAGGAAACCCTTGCCAACCAGGGGGTGCTCTACGACAGACACGTAGCCATCATTTACAGGATGGTGTTCTGATGGGTGAACACCAACAGCTCTCCACAACAATCCAGCATCTCCGGCATGAACCTGCTCCAGCAGGTCTGCCTCAGTAACACCAGTGATGGTTCCTCACACACCACCCATACCTGGGGAGGGCATGTGTCCAGCCCATTCAAAGAGGCACAACGGGAAGCCTGGCTGGCCTGGTGTCATAGCTTCCTTGTCCAAGTTTCTCTGGTCATTGAGCACTGACCAATGGAAGATGGCTTATACATTGGGGTGGCTCACTAAATGAGCCTTGCCCTGGGCCACACTTCAGCCCTGAATTGACTATCATGGGCTTAACGCTATTACTGTAAAGAACAGATACCCTCTTCCACTCATGGGCACTACCTTTGAGCTGCTCCAGAGTTTGTGCATATTCACAAAGCTGGACTTGCACTCTGCCTACCACCTTGTGAGAGTGGGGACAGAGCATGAGTGGAAGACCGCCTTCATCATGCCCACAGGTCATTACAAATATTTGGTTATGCCCTTCATCTTGGCCAATGCCCCCTCTGTGTTTCAGAATTAAATTAAATTAATTTGAACTGTTGAGGAGCAGCTTGCTTTTGATTAACTAAAACAATGTTTCGTAACGACTCATGTGCTCACTCTGCGAGACCCCACTTGGCCTTTCATAGTTGATGTTGATGGAGTGGTCCTTTCCCAGAGGGCTAAGGCAGATGGGTGGCTCTACCCATGCACCTTTCTGTCCAAGAGGCTCACTCAGGCTGAGAGCTGCTAGGATGCAGGATACAGAGAGCTATTGACTGTCAAGGCAGCTTTGGAATGATGGCGGAATTGGCTTGAGGGGTCTGTGTATCCGTTTGTCATTTGGACAAACCACAAAAACCTACAATACATCAGAACCGCCAAATGTCTTGATGGTTCATGTTTTTTGCACAGTTTTATTTCACTTTGTCATACCGACTCTGCACTAAGAACATAAGCCCAATGCAATGTCCTGTATCCATGAAACACTAAGCTCTGCCCCTCCACCTTGCACTGTTATTGACCCTTAGCGAATCATAGCCCCCAGCAATGGGGGATAGAAATGTGAGTACAGCAAGCTAACCGAAACTTTCATATTCCAGCAGCACGTCCAGCTTGAATGCTTTTTGTACCCCCTGCCCTCCAAAGTGCTACAATGGGCTCACACTGCCCAGTTTACAGCTCAACCCTGGCATTGCATGCAGCCTTGAATTCCTGCAGCACAGGTTCTGGTGGTCCAACATGAGTAAAAGCATCCAGAGCTTCGTTAATGCCTGCAACATCTGCGGCTGCAGCAAGAAGAGCCACCAACAGCTTGCCATCTTGCTACGGACTCTTCTCGTTTCCAGTCGGCCCTGGTCGCCCCCTTGCTTTGGATTTCATCACCGCACTGCCCTGTCACTGGGAAACACGACAGTGCTCAAAGTGGTGGACAGGTTTTCACAGGCCTGCCATTTAGTACCCCTTCCCAAGCTCCCGTCTGCAGCTGAGACAGCCTCCCTTTTGCTGCAGCACGTCGTCAGGCTCCATGCCTCTTGGTTCTGACAGTTCCTCCTCAGTTGACAAGTCTGCCCTCGCTAGCTGGCCTTAGTCTGGCTAGATAGCTCACAAAGTTCATCACCTCTATATCAGCCCAGATCAATGGGGTTTGAAGCTTGGTGTGTGTGGTTTTTTGTCACTCACTTGGTCCATGTCGAAACCTCATTTTGACATGCACTGATCGGGGTTCAGTGTTTGTATTTGCATATTTTTTGTGTATTGTCACTGTTACTGAAGATGGCAAGCAGGTGTTTTTGAAATCTTCCATAGTGGATGAAAAGTATATTTATTTACTTTCACAATCAAACTACTCATGCACTCTACTACACCACAGGAAGACACACATCATGTTCAATTTTAAGCTCAATTGGAAACAGAATCAGATTTATTATTTTTCTTACCCTTCAATACCCAATCTATTCTTATTATGTTGATATTTTCTCAATATTAATATATGGTGTTGTTTCTATGCCATTTCTACAAACAGGGCTTAGGTTTCTGTTCTTAAAGGAAAAATATGATCTCCATCTGTGTGTTGTCCTCAACAAGTGAATGACACATCCTCTCTCACCATCATCCTCCTCTCCTTATCTGCACTTATGCTGACTGACACTTCTCCATAGGCCAAGGACGCTCACTATCAGGTGTGTCAACCAGCATGTAATTGCTATTTATTCTAGGAAAAACTTTGCAAACCATTCCGGAAATGAGCTGCACTCGCTGTGCTGGTGGCGTCTAGGTTCTGCTGCAGGGCAGTTATTGTGTCTACCAGTCCCTGGTTTTTAAAAATTGCTGGAGCTGGTCTAAATATCCCTCTAATATTACTCCAAAGACTAGGACTTCAGAAGACTATCCTCAAGCTTTGTCTGCAGGAGGGATTACTAGGACTTACAACATGCCGGGCATGAATACATGCCAATCATGGTACATGTTAGCCTTCACTAAAGCCTATGTAATATGTTCTTCCTTAATTTAATGCTCTTGTTGTGTTTTTCCCCCTCTCTCTGCTGAAAACTTGCCCTAATGGCTGACGTTGATGAATGCCTGTAAAAGATACGCTGCAGGTAGGATACGGTTACAGGGCTCAGTGGCAGAGGGCTGACGTTAAGAAGGGAACAGATTAAAAGCTGCATGGGGAGGGCAGGATGTTTGTATTCCAATGAGGCATGACCCTGAGAGACTGGGGCAGGGCTCTGCATCCCTGCAACATGGCCTTTGAACACAGGTGAGTGCAGCACAGGGCCCTGTCCTGCTCACTGTTGGTGTCTTTGATTCATTTCTCTCTCTCTCTCTCTCTCTCTCTCTCTCTCTCTCTCTCTCTCTCTCTCTCTCTCTCTCTCTCTCTCTCT
>JBBIGC010000007.1:16214965-16230918 GCA_037576955.1 Lepidarchus adonis | reverse complement strand
TCTCTCTCTCTCTCTCTCTCTCTCTCTCTCTCTCTCTCTCTCTCTCTCTCTCTCTCTCTGTCTCTCTCTATCTCTCTTTCTCTTTCTCTCTCTCTGATCCCCTTTTCTAGCATTCATCCACTCACCTGCCTTTCCCTCGTCTTCTTTCCCTTCCTTCTGCATCTTTCTCACTTTCACTGACTCTCCGTCTATCTGCTTTCTCCTGGGAACAGTGCTGTTTCTCTCTGCGGCCAAGCTTTGTCAGCACCAGAACTTCAGGCTGATGACAAGCATGCACGGCCGCTCTGAGACAGCATTATCTACCAGGGTGTGCAGTTCGTTTGTGATCATCTGTTCACCACGAGCATGTATGAGAAAGAAAAACAAAGGTGGGTATACACTGTAAATAAAATAATGTAATGTAAATTAGTGCCCGAAAGATGTAGCAGGCCAATTCTGATTACAATATAAATATGTATACAAATAATAGATTACAACTCAATGTCAGTTTAAATAATATGATTGTCACTCAACTGTGACATGCCAGATAGAGTTTCTACAAAAGTTCAGACAGAGTTTAACAGTGCTCAAAATATTTAAGTAACCCCTGTTTGGAAGACATCTCATTAGTTATTAGACATTTAGACATTAGTTATTAATCTAATTGGTTGCAGGTGAGGAATCATAATTAGGAATAAATGTTTTAAAAAGTTTCCAACTTTCAGTCTTCTCAAGCAATAACAGGTTGGGGCTAATTTCAGCAGGACAATGCCAGAGCACAATCTGCTCAGGTGGCAACAGTATGGTTTTGCAGACACAGAGTGCTTCAGTGGCATACCAGCAGTCCTGATATGTTTACCACTGAAAATGTATAGAGCTTTATAAAAAGAGTCAGACAACAGTGGCCACTGACTGTTGTGTAGCTGAAGACAAATATTTGTATATTCATTTCTGTTAAACTACTATGATTAGTATCCTTAGTTCCAAAATTATTTTAAAAGGGTTTTTAAAAGGAAAAGTGATGTAACACAATGGTAATGGTGTCTCTGTTCCAGCTTATTGTTGAGTGTGTTGCAGCCATCAAATTCTACAATTGTATACATTTTCAAAATACAATTAAGTTAAAGTAAACTATTAAAAATATTTTTTGTACTTTTGTGTCTTAAATAAATGTTCACATGAATTAACATATTTCAGATTATTGTTTTTAGTGCATTTTTAAAACATCCCATCTTTTCTGAAAATAGGTCTTGTAATTTAGGAAAACTTGCCCAATAAAATCAACAAACAATTTATTACCAGCTTCACTATGTATTGAAAGTGCAGATAATTTGTGTGCTGGTTGCAATCACAGTTTTCAGAGAGAAATTATCATGGGAAAGATGAAAGCTATTGCAGCACAATAAAGGTGCTTACATATGACTAGCATTAGAAGATTTTGAAAGTAGTCATGTGTAAGCACCTTTAGGGTTTTTGCCTCTGCCATCAGATCATGCTCGATAGCATTAGCTCCCTCACTTAAAACCTCTTGCTGACTCATCTGTTCAGTGAGCTCCAAGATAATCTACAGTGCCTTCCGTAAAGTGTAAGACACATTTATCTTTTATTTACCCCTCGGCTTCACAGTGTGCACATTCTAGACTTTAATTTTGTTATTTGCATACATTTTAGTTTCACGGTCTAGAAACTAACTGTCTGAAACTAATGTCTTTTAATGCTTTATATATATACTGTAGTTCCCCTAACACAGGGGTGTCAAACTCAAATACACAATAGGCCAAAATTTAAACCTTGGACAAAGTCGCGGGACAAGATTGATATTTATTGAAAAAATCTTTACAAATGTATAATAATAAACCTTTTTATATAAACCAAAACAAGTTTTGCTTAAATATTGAATATGGAACAAGCAAAGCTTAATTCTATGCAATATATAACAAAATATTGCATTCATGCAAAATCAAATTTTGAATAAAAATATAAATAAAATAAACAAAATGTAAATTAAAATTGTATGCCTCTTTTTTCATTTGTAGCTTTCTGATTTATATTTCAACAATAGCATTCCACAGGCTAACAATACATTCAAAATAAAATAGCAAGCATAAATGAATAAATGAATAATAATATCCTTCAATGAGCATGCCACCATTCATGCCAATGCCTTGGAGTAGCAAGAAAACGTGCAGAAAGAAAACGTTAATTATAGATTATAGATTGGGGTTTGTAGTTATTGTGTTGTACTGCACTCCGCAGTAGTGTTAGCGATACAAGCGCTGTAAAATACAGGCGGGCCAACTCTACTAGTCATGTGATATTGTCTCAGAGTTAGAGTTTGACACCTATGCCCTAACGCATACTGGCTCATCTGGGCTTTTATGACTTGGGCATCAATGGCTGCCACAGGAACTATTTATTGATGATGTAACTGCTGATGGACATGAGGTGTATAAAATATCCTATCTGCTCAAGTTGCAGAAATCCCAAACTTACAGTGGCAAGAGAAATTATGCTAACCTTTAGGAATTTCACAGTTTTGTGCATTAATTTGTCATAAAATGTGAACTGACCTTCAATCTTTGTCAAGTATATTGACAAACATTGTGCCTAAAATAATAACACAAAAGTTATTGTTATGTCTTTATTGAGAACAACCATAAACAAATTATATTGCTAGTGGAAAAGTGTGTGAACCCTTTAGTTAATTACCTCAAAAAAGTGTTTGGTGTTAGCAAACCTAGAGGCTTCTTAAGAAAATTAGTTTGGAGGTGTGGACCAGAGCTACTTTGACTGATGAAAACCACTCAAACATTTTAAGTTTTCTCCACACACGGAGATTACGCTTATGTGAGCCATGCCTTGGACATAAAGAGCATTCAGAGGATCTTCAATCGAGCATTTTTGAGTTACATAAAGCTGGATAGGGTTACAAAGTGACCCTACAAACAATCTACAAATTGAGACACATTGTTGGTTACTTGGGACTGTGGCTACTCTACCAAGAAGTGGGCACCTTATCAAAATGACCCCAAGAGCACAATGAATACTGATCAATGAGGTAAAGAAGCAACACAGAGTGACAGCCAAAGAGTTGAAGGCATCATAAGAACTGGATACACTTTGTGTTCATGAATCTACAGTAAGTAAAACATTGAACAAGCAGGTTGTCTATGGCAGGACACAATGAGGAAGCTGCTGTTTATTAAAAAGGCCATTGCTGCACACCTTATATTTGTGAAAGAGCACGTTCACACGCCACAGCAGTATTGACTAAATGTTTTGTGGACTGATTAAACTAAGATTTAATTTTTGGGAAGAACAACCCAGCACTACATCTGGCATTGAATGGGCACTGCATATCATCATGAATACATCATCCCAACTGTAATGTATGGTGAAGAAAACTGTTCAGGAGAGGGTAAAAATGTGTGTACATCAGCGGAAACTCTGTAGAAGTTGGGTAATGCAACAGGACAATGAACCAAATCACCAGAGCAAATTCAACATAAAATGGTCTCAGAAAAACAATATCCACCTTTTAAAGTGGCCAAGTCAGAGCCCAGAGCTCAACACAAAAGAGATGGCATGGAATGGTCTATCAGCTACAGTATTAATTCGCAGGGTTCACATACTTTTTCCACTAGCATTATAAGTTATTGTTGTTTTCAATAAAGATGTAAAAAGATCAGAATTGTTTAGCCTTATTATATTGGGCACATTATATTTGTCAATACCCTTGATTTAGATGAAGATCAGATCATGTTTTATGAAAAATTAAAAACATGAAATTCCAAAATGTTCAAAGAAATTTTCTTTCCACTGTATTGCCACTGTAAGGCAACATGGGAGTTTCTCAAAGCTAAAATATTTGAACATTTCTGAATTGTCAAGCCAGTCACCTGATTTAAATCCAATCTTATACAATAGTTTTATAAAAGAACCAGTTTGTGGTGTGTCGCAGGTACTGTGGTGCTCTTTTGTGCATCAGGGACCCGTTCAGCCTCTCAGAATTTATTTTTGGGAAATGACCTGCAGAATATATACTATCGTTTACATATTGTATTCAAATAATTCAAAACATAACCTGTTATTTGCTTGCATGACTTTGGCTGATACAAATCTAAATGATGGGCTTCAAGCACTTTTTGCAGCACTTTTTGTTGTGTTGCAGTGTTGGGGTCTTCAGTTTGATGTTTTTGAGAAGTTTGTTTCAGACAAACCTGACATGAAAACACATGTGAAAAACACATGTGGTGTTGCAGTCACTGTATTTTCTTCTCAGTTTGTTTTCACCTAAACAGTACCACTTTGGAAAAGTGCTTAGAACCCAGAGGTGGACAAAGTACCTAACTTCAGCACATAAGTGAAAGTACAGATACCGCTAGTCAAGTGTTACCAATACAAGTGAAGGTCATACAGTCACATTTTACTTAAGTAAAAGTTTTGAAGTACTTGATTCCATAAATACTTAAGTATTAAAAGTACAAAGCAGTGCAGGAGTGGAAATATATACATATTACTTTACTCTTAAACTGAATGGAATTGCATAGTCTGTACATAGTTCCTTACCCTCCTCTTTCTTAGCTTTTCAGTGGGTAGTCTGTGTTGTACTTCTTAATGAACAGTCCGATTTTGGCTTCTTACTTGGTCTAGTTCCCTCACTCATTTTTTTACTCTTTCTTTAGGAGAAATAAACTGGAAGCCACTAACTAGGTGATGAGTTTTGCAGTAGCTCGCTCAATTGACCGAGCATGTGACGTTTGTTACAAGGTGTAAGGTGATGTATTCTGTGGCTCGTGGTTTATTGTTTTTTATGTTGCGCGGTCTCACGTGTGCGGTACCGTTGATTTTGAAGGGCAGGGCTCCGCGATCAACTCATTCTCTGAAGTTCAGAAAACAGAAAAGTAGTGAAGTAAAAAGTACAGTTATGTCTTCCAAATGTAGTAACGTTAAAGTTAAAAAATTTCCAAATAACACTACTCAAGTAAAGTACACATACTCAAAAACTCTACTTAAGTACAGTACTCAAGTAAATGTACTTTGTTGCTGTCCACCTCTGTTAGAACCCAAACATTTGGATTGATATTACAATGGTAATGACTCAAGGAGAAGAAAAAATCTAGAAAAATGGACTCAAAATAATCAGGCAAAAGAGTACTTCTCAAGCTCTCTGTTCCCTACAGAACTACAGTGGATTTCTCTGGTCTGAAATGTTCAAAGATGAAAGTAGAATGTGTATGCTAATGTTTAGGTTCTAAACCAACAGAACAGAAAGGAATCCAAAAAAGAAAAGAAATTAGGAACTTAGATTGAAAGGCTAATATTGAACTGAATAATTATAAATAAATGTAAATGTGAAAATGTATTTTTTTAATTGTTTCAGAGGTCTTATAAATGCATTAAGTTACATCTGAATAATTCTAGAGAGAGGGAGGGGGAGCTAAAAGAAAGTGCGGAGGTGGGTGTGTTTTTGCTTAGTGGGACTGGAGTGTTTGTTCATTTGTTTTCGTTTTGTAGCTCTTTAAATGGTGTGTGAAATGTAGGCCGCTGTAGGGCACATCCAGCTTCCCTCTGACATGCTTCACATGCTTGAGTGTTCTTAAGAACTTTATTCACACAAGGCTTTCATACTGTTCCCCAGCATTAGAGCGACAGGCAAACTGGCATCAGCAGACTTCTGGGAGACTTTTCTCAGAAGCTCTGTAAGTTCATCCTAAGTGGGTGAGGAAGGTCTAAAGAGGTCAGCAATTTTTTATGAAATATAAAATATTAAATATATAGCATGTGCTTTGAGTCACCAAAAATGCTCATTTAAACGGGAGACTTCTGAACACACCGATATTTATCATGTAATCATTTAAACCAAGCTTCTTAGTTCTGAAATGAAATGCCATAAATGGTTCTTTGGAGTAATGCCATAGGAGAACCACTTTCAGTTTTCACCTTTCAATAGATGATTCATAAAGGAATGTTTAATTAAAACTTTGGAATGTGAAAAAAAACTTTTAAAACAATTGAAAAATCTCCACATACTTATTTTATAAACTCATGTCCTCCAGTTTGCCTCTGACATGAAGATAAATCACTTTTCCTTTTGACACTGATACTTTGGTTCTTTGTTAATATGTGTGTGATGCTGATTGTTTGTTAATTTGTTTACTTAAACAAACACAGTATTTGGGTCATTATATAACCTGCCAACATGCTGAGATTTTTTCCATGTCTGCTTGTACGAACGCCCTGGGGAGAGGCAGTCTGAGAGGGGAGCTGAACTTGTCTTAGGAGTGGAGGATGGATAGCCAGGCTAATATTCCTGCTGGGGTACTTTGTGTGTGTGCTCCATGCAGTAAACGGGATAGGACTCCAGGCAGGAACCAGGAGGAAAAGTGTGCTGTGGTGCACTACGGGCCGTGTTTTTCCATCTTCATGCAACACCTCTCAGCACTCGTAAATCTCCTCTTTTTAACAACCAGCATTAAAATGTCACAGATTAAATAGCTGCAGGATGACTCCATTGTTGATGCTAGAGAGTGGAAATCAGTCTTTATGGCTGGTCAGGCTTTTATCAGGAGTGTTTGTGAGATCCCAGAGAACTTGCTGTGATATGTGACAGAGAGAGGGGCAATCTCACTAAATAAGGAATGTCTTCAAGGTCAGTCACTCTTTGTAGTGGCCTCAGTTTTCTGGTTTTAAATGTTGCAGGGAGTGTGGGCATAAAATGTGGAACTGAATCAGTTCTCTAAATATGTTTGGATCTCACCTATAGATTGTTGCATTAGAGGCATTACCTTAAAGCTGTAAATCTCTAAAGGGAATTGAAGTATCACTGCTCCACCCTCTATTTAATTAATTAACGAACTAATCATTTTTAAATCTAAAAAAAAAAACAGTAAACACTGACTTTCTGTGACAATTTTTTGGCTTAACCATTTCCAGGCTTCTCCTCATTGAAGCCCAGGGTTACCTGGTTTGGCCCTATCAGTCCTTCATTACATTAAATCAGGAGCTTCTGGAGTTTCACACATCCATGCAATGGCTGGAGGCATGGAGAGGAAATCTGGAACCAAACCTGTGTTCTTCTAACCAGCCCATAAGATATCAATTACTTTTTTACAAATCTTTACAAAGATTCCTGATAATTTTACTACTTTATTCTAATGTTAACTTGTGTTCTTGCTGGCAGCAAGATATTCACTGTTGAAATGAATGGCTTAAAACTATTTGTGTAGGTGCGCAGTCTTTTGCACAGTACTGTATATACATACCTTTACCTTTGAAATGCAATATAACTTCAATATTATATTTACCTGTATATATGTGAGAGGTTAGAATAGGTCAGTAACATTAGCATGGTGGCATATTTGCTGTAGTGGCTTCCAGCCTCCTTTGATGTGACTGACTACACCAGTACAGTGTACCTCAGTATTGTACTTTTAGTAGTGGAACGTGCAACAATTGTTCCCAAAATTCTTCAAAGCTTATCTGATCTAGAACAGCTGCTATCAAAATAAAGGTGGAACACTGATAAAGCAACTTCACAGCAGAAGACCATTAATTTAAACCCTTAGTAAATACACATGGATTGGTGCTGCAGCCTGCCTCATAATCAGTCTTGTAAAATACTTCCCAAACCTTTCTAGTGTGAGGCCTCATTTGTGGACAGTATTCTTCCCCCAATCTCATTTTTTAGCTTTCCCCACAGTTGTCATTGGCCGTTTCTTAGCACAAGTCATAGAATTCATCTCGGTGACTTATATTCTAAATACCATTATATATCCAAACATTCAAAAGCTGGAACTGGCAGCACGTTAACATAGTGGCACTCTGAACGCACTGATTTTGCACTTAAAGGGGAAACAAGCATTAAATAACATCAATATACATTGGAGATAAAACAGAAGTTGTTTTCAGTCAAACATGGGGACAGTCTTGGGAGAGTAAAGACAACTAGCTGGTTCTAGCTTGTAAAATGATTACAGCTCAGTAACTCTAATAACAAACACATGAAGTGGTTAATACACTTCCCTCAGCTTCCGTAGCACCCGTTTATTTTTGCAATAAAGTAAATAGTTACAATGTGAAAGAAACACACTGTCAGTCTTGGAAACAAATCTTTTCCCTTGTTTGACTTGTAGAAATAGAAGAAGGGAACTGCGTGAATCACTTGTTGACAGAACACAACTCCTTAAGCTTAGTGCCCATGTCCCCCAGCAGGGTGGAAGTTGTTGTTGGCTAGGACGCAAGCTACCACTTCTGAGGCTATAAAGCCCTTAAAATGCCACAAACATACTAGTGTACACCTTATGTGTGACGGGTAAAATAGGCTGTTGTGTGAGAAATCTTCAGACTGACTAATTTTAACAATATTGTGCTTGCTCTTTAGGCTTGTTTCAACAGCAGTGCATTCCGAAGAGATTATGCAAAAAGTTATAGTGGTGTGAATGATGCCTGTGTGCTTTCCTGTAGCGATTGAGTGTGTGGCCAATGTGATTTGTGCTGGCAGGTCAGGAGGCCAGAGTGTGTTTCCCATCATCCAGCAGTTCAGAGGACTTCCCGTGCTACAGAGGAAACACCCTATTGATGGAATTACACACATGATCAGGCTATAAAGTAAACATTGTGTTTCATATATATAACAACGAGAACAAGATATTCATGGACAAGAGATGAGAACAAGGGACTGTTGGCATGCTACTATACAAGTAACTCCAGTGAAAGGGGTCACATGAAGAGGCTGTGGGACCTATGGATTCTTCCATACCCAACATCAAGATTAACAGCAAACATCTAGTAGCTCAGTGTTCCAACAGCTGCAAGAAACAACTGCTATCACAACTACAGATCGAAGAGGTACAACACAAATGATATCGCAAGGGGGAGCCATCATCCCCAAACTCTGAGATTTAGTACCAAGCCCCAAGAACAACAAGCCTGAAGGCTGAATACAAGCGCAGTTGACCTGAGAGATAAGATCATGACTAAGCTGGAAACCTGGACCCTTTGACACAGATTACCCCGAATGAGTGAAGAACCTAGACGATGTAAAGTTACAGACAATCCCTACTATGACCAGCACTGACACCAATCAGCTGATCTACACCACAGCAACAGTGATCCTTGAGATGCTTGGCTATAAGATGAACAAGAAGCAGTACCCTCCATGGAATAGAAGGTTAGTGTAAGGTGCACCATCCATTGAGCACCAACGTGGGTCGGTTTGGCTTCCCGTTGCTGGCTGTCAGGCTGGCACGCCTCACCCAAGGTGGTGATGCTGCGCGGCGGGCGGGGTAGCATGGCGCTGCTGGGCAATAAGGCGTTGATGTGAGCCAGCTTGAGCTGCAGCTTTATAGCGCCTGTTTGCCTGCTGCCGTTCTGTGGGTTCCTTCCAGTTCTGGAAGCCCATCGGTGAGTAGCAGTGCGGTCCTGGGGTTCGCCTGTGGACTCGTATCTGTGGACACTTTTCGCCATACCAGCATCCTGCTGGGGCTGTTAGGTAGGAGCCACACTCTCATTTCCCTGAGCCCTGCATGCAGTTGTCCTGGGCATAAACTGGAGGTGCGTGCTGTGAATGCCCTGTGGGCAGTTGTCGTTTGCTGGGGGCTCTCCTGGTTGAGAGAGTCATGGTTTGCTGGGTTGAGGCGCGTCTGGCCTGCACAGCTGTAGCACAGATGGTTGCCAGATTGTACATGCATGTGCATGCTACGCAGTTTCCCCTCTCCTGCCTGGCTGAGGATTTGTGGCAGGAACTGGCAATCCTGTGATTGCATTCGTGTACCCGGTGCCCAGAAAATGCCCTCTGTGTTTTTTATCTCACCATCATTAACATCAAGCCCTAGCCAAGCTCTCAGGCGGGTGAATGGTTTACTCTGCATTTTGTTATTCTATCTTGTGCACGGTAGAGAGTAGTACACTCAAAAAAATATGCACGAGGCCGTGTTCATGCCGCAGCTCGACCGGCACTTCTTTCGGCCGGGGTGTGGTGTGACACAAGAGTGTGCCTCTGTTTCCACATCAGCAGGCTCACCCCAATCTCTCTCCTACTCTGTCACCAGTTTTTTCCTGGTTGTTTACTCCTTCAGTAATGTCAGGGTGAATGAATTAGTGTGCCTGACCACATTCTAGGCTACGTTCGATGCGAACACAGACCCAAGTTATAGGCGAGCTATAGATAGAGAAATGGATAGACCGGACAGGGCGAGAGGCGAGGTTGGCGAGATAACGGGGGCAAGCTAACAGGATTTGACTGTATATGTATTTATAGAGTATGTATGTATGGGAACTGAGGAGACTAATTGATTTTTGCCCATTCTTATTTTGTACAAGGCTTCAGCTGCTCAACAGTCCATAGTCACCATTGTTTGATTCTCATCTTCATGCAGCTCCATCCATTTTCAATAGTAGACCTCAAACTAGTGTTGGGAAGTAGTCTTTCCCAACTGATTGAAAGTTTTCTCTTGAAATTTGGCACAAAGTGGTGAGCCACTTCCCATTTTTGGCTAACAGAAACTGCGCCTTTGGTGGTTTCTTTTTTACATGATTCCTTCAAATGTTATAAGTAATAACATTGGAAATCTTATCTTTTAAGTTTTATCACTATAAACAATTCAAGAGAGTTAACAAATCACACATTCTTATTTTTATTGCATTTTGTAAAAAAAAACATTTCTAGAAATAGGGTTATGTACTTTTAGGACTAATATCTTACAATGTTTTAGTAAATATTTAAGCAGAAATATATACATTTCTAAAAGGATCACAAACTTTTAAGCACCACTGTATTATAAAACTGCTTATTTAAATAAAACACATTTCTGATTTGACTATTGGAAGCCATGATTTAGATGCCTACAATTTCCAGAATTAATATAGGCAAGATCATTTTTATTGCATTTCCTGGAAATGAAGTCATAAGCTAAGCTATGACCTGGCCCTGTGTTTGATGTAAGAAAATCAACTTCAATGAGCTCAAGTAATCTGTTTTCATGAGTCACTGCTTACATTTAGGTTTTACTGTTATTTCGTTTGCTGGGATTTCAAACATGTCCAGTGTCCAGTGACTACTAGCATAATTAGGCCAAGTTCTACTTTATGGAGAGGCCATTATCACTGGCTATAAACAGCCCAGCGTCTCCCTGTCCACTGCTACACTTAGATATGCTTTTTTACAGGCCCCATGTGCCTGACACACGGCACACACCTGTTTCCCTCCTCCATCAGAATACATCGGTGCCCAGTCGTGTCCAGTAGACAGCTAGTGGAGTCGCTGCTGTGGCCATTAGCTTGAACAAATTTTGGTTTTAATTATTCAGTAGGTTTTGGTAATAAAAAAGACATGCTTTGAATCATACTGTTTTATAGGACTCTGTACTTTTTATGTAATAGGTTGTGAGAATGTTCAGTGGACCCATGTAATGTCTAATTAGCAGCATTCACTTTTAACAACCTTTAGCTCTTTTACTATTTTCTTCTCCTTTTAACTTTATTTCAATTTTTGGAAAGAAGAACTTTTTCCACTCACTTGAAAGGAGGCATCTTTTGGGACAAGGCATTGCTCAAGTAGAAGCTTGACTTTTGGGTCACCAGTCAAAATTTATTTTGGCAATAGTCTAGGTCTGCATCCTGGCAGAAAGGGTCTGGAATTAGATTTTTCTTGGCCACGTTCAAACTGTCACTACTCTAATAAGTCTATTCATTGAACCAGTCAGATTGAGAAAAGTTGTGTTTTCCATACACACTGTTGGAAAATAGTTTGTTGGTAAAGAGCTACAGTATATTACAAGAGTCTATGTGGTTCATTCTAACTAAATCCATTTTTTTAAGTGTCATATCTAAACATATGAATTATGTCTGCGTAAAGTCACGCTGGAACAAGTATATATACATGTCCTATACAAGTATATACAAGCAATTTCAAGTGACTGTGTGAAATCTGTGATATTTCTGGGATTCTGTTTTTCTTCCCTAGGTTGCATCAAGCCTTGATAAGGATTGTTTAATGGCACATGAACTTCCACTGAAAATACTGTGGTCTGAACAAGCGGCTTAGCATGAGCTGACACAAACACAGCATGAAATACATGTTTAAATTTCAAATGTTTTTTTCTCTCATTGTCATTCTCAGATTTAATGTTTATCTGAGCTGATTACAGAGTCAAGAAATGTCAAATCATGTTTCCATTGGAAGGCTGAAAAAACTTTATCAAATTTTACAAGAACATCAGTTCAATTTCCTACAAGGGCTTTAAGTTGCCATTAGTTGATTGGTGCGAAACTAAAGTCTTGAAAGCTCACAGGCTTTTTCCAGTCAAAACATTTCCCCTTCCTTTGTAATTCTGCTTCTCTTGGTGAAATACTGTCCCAACAAGTTTTATTTTAATTACATGGAATGGACTAAAAGCACAAAATCTGATCTCAGTTTCCATGGCTTAACTGAGCATTATGGGTTTTTACAATTGGCTGGTTAAATGGTGAGTAAATATAAACTGCTATGAAAGGTCGTTCCATGTTTCTGAGTACACAGATCCAGATGTGACTAACAGCAGATTTCCCTTTTCTGGAAATAGAGTATAGCTATTCACATGCGCTCACACACTCAAACTAAACATTCCTTGTGCTGAGGCACAGAGAGGATATCATAAAAAAGAAAACCTTCTAATGCATCATTTATCATATGCACTAAGCAATAATGCACCTTGTGCTGCTGGGTGAGCTGTCCAACAATTCTGAGGCTTCAAAACTCATGTGTTATCATTCTTGTTGAGTGCCTTGCAAAATATGGAGTGATTACTTTTGCTTTTTGCTTTTGTTCTTAATATTAATAACATAATATACAAGGGGAAAAAAGATATTTAGTGCATGAACGAGTCGCACTTTTTGAACCGAAATATATATATGTATGAATTAACAGTTGATCCTCACACATGCATAGGAAAAGCTTTTCATGGTTTATAGAAACACATATTGCCATTTGGGACAATTAAGTAAACAATTAAGACAATTAAGTAATGTTGCTGCTATAAAAACTCAAAAAAAACATTACAAGATATGGGTAAGCATTAATATGATTTTTTTTATTATTAATTAAAATTTTATTCTGCCTTTTTAATTAACTTATTTGTTTAAATATGTTTGCCATTTTCATTATCTTAAAGAAAAACATAAAAACTAAATGCAAGGTTTTTCTGTGATGGTGATTATGTGTGTTACTAAAGCTTCTGACTGAAGTGACAAGTTAATTTAAATTCAATCTTTTATTTGTTTTTTGTCTTATGAGTAATACTTTTTTTAAATTCACCATGAATCATCTTCTGCATCTCCAGATGTCTCTCTTCTCTTTCACTCTGGCTCATTTAGAGTCATGTATAAAATCATGGGTGGCTTCATAAAAGCCCTGCTGTAATGAGTGTCTAAGTGTAAATAAACAAACGCAGAGAAGTCAAGGGCGCCCCGTAATACAACACCAACCATCTACTGCTTTTACTAGGCTGGCAGAAAGACTGCAAACTAACACACACAGGGGAGGCTGTTCCCCATCTCGTCCAGCCATGTCCAGGGCAGAGAGTGATTACTCTGGGACAATAGCACAGGCCAAACCAGACAGACCACCTGTCAGGAGGGAAAAAAGCCTTAATAAAATGAAAGAATCTCCCAGCTTCGCACAGATTAATATAAACCACCAAACTCTTTATAGATTCCTAACCCCTCACTTGGAACACCTAGGGTTGGGGCACAAGTTGCTCAGCAACATTAGGTTGAATGAGGTGGTATAAGTGCCTTGATTAAATCTGCAGGGGGGGTGGGGGTTGGGTTCACTTCCACTGTACTGAACTGCTGGCAATCCACAGTCATCCAGCACGCCTCAAATCCTACACAAGGCTGCTTATGTAGGAGGCTTTGCTCATTGTGTTTTCTCAGATTAGAGAGATTTTAAAGAGCTTTGTCCTCTTTGACTCAAGACATGTGTTTAACTGATGGTCTCACTGTGGTCATGCTAACAGGGGAAATGTATGACCTGTTATCATTCCAACTACAAGATCAGCTTTCTCTTCAGCATTTATCTGACAGTTCATTCTGCAGACAAGAGGTGCTCCTCAGAAAGAATGCGTAGTTAATGCCACAATCACGGTCCAATTAGTCAGGGTCGCTGAGAAATTCCTCAGGGTTCTTTTAATGGAGTAGGGGGTGTAGCGCTCCATGCCACTGAACGCGTGAAAAACGTCTACCAGGGACCCTTAATGCAGCAGGGCTTCTGGGGGAGCAGGTGAAGATTGGTCCAAACAAATACACCAACACAAATGTGTAACCTTTCCACTGACAGTTACACTGCTGTTGCAAAAAAAAGATGCAGCCATCATGCTGAAGTTTGGTTCCGAGCTAGATACATGGACATGCACCAAAACCCTTCCTCACACATTGATGTTTACTCCTTGCTTATGCAGCTGACAGGCCCAAACCGTTGATTATCTGTCCTCAACGCAGGGCAGAAACCCCAACCCCCATGATCCCCCATGTTCCAATAGCAGCGATTACCTCATGCAATGCGGTTTGATTTAAGCTCTCTAACTCCAGATAGGAGAATTTCATGAAGCAGCAGACATTTGTTAGAGGGGATCTGTACAATTGTACATCACACCACCACCCCACCCCCATCTGTCTGCCCCATCTAACTCAAGAGGATCATGGTGGATGAAGACCACTGGAGCCAAGCAGAGCTTGCATTGATATAAGAGAGTTCCCTGCATGGATCTGCTCTCTGCCCAGTGGCTGATGCTTTGGATGTCTCTCCAGACAGAAACCCGTGAAATCACAGTCATTAAACTGCGCAAAGGCAAGTGCACTTGCTTTGATGTCATGGACACCTCACTTTCACAGCTTCAGCAAAATCCTCACGTCTAGACCACACTAAGTGTTTTGATTAGCCTCAGCACTCCCATTATTTGCTGGTCCTGCCTGCTATTCCCACATACTGGCACTTGTGCTGAACTCACATTTTCAGTTACCTTTGCTCTGTGGTGGAGAGGTGCACCTGCCCAACTTCATTTCAGGCTGCTGACGGCTTCTCTCATCAGCCATCGCATACAATGACCAAATGACCTCACCATCTCTCCTACGCTAGTTCCCCGCGAGTGTTCTTCCCTGGGATTTATTTATCAGAGGGGTGGGGGCACAAAGAAGGGCTTTATTCCAACCCCCCATCTGACAATCACCTTCTCTGGAATTTTTACCCCCCACATTGATGGTTATGGACTTTTTAAAGAGTTTTTTTATTATTTGGCTATTTTGATCTTGTAGCTAAAATCCAAAGGGGTCTGTTTAATGTTCCACCATGAACATGAAAATGCACTTCCTCCTCCAACATATATGGGGCACTAACTACTTTGCCCTAAGAGAAGCAGTCCTGCGACATTCTGGCGTTTCTCTCACTGCCTCTGCTGTGATTGATAGAGTAGCCGCAAAGGGGAAACATTGGTCTGCCTCATGTTCTTATAAACATCAACATGCTGCTTAGGAAAAGCAGGCCTCTCCTTCCAGTGCCAGACGTGTAAATAAGCTTCCCTGTGGGAAGAGGGAGGACCACTGCACTGCGCAGCACTCTCACGTACACCAGTAATCATTACCATTGTTTATGCTCCAGAGCATACACACAGAAATGGAGGCGTTTGTCTTTATGTGGCCGTTGCTGCATATCAGATGAAAACGCATATCAGGACTTCCAGAAAACAAATGGCCCACAAATTTGCTGGAGATGCAGCCTGCAGCCTCTGGGGATGCTCTCATAACACTGACTCCCTCTAGAGGCTGAGAGTAGCACTGTTCTTTCTCTGGTGCTACAATGCTGTGTTGATCATAGACATAATGGTTAATCCTGCCCCTGGAGGTTGTGCTGAAAAGAGGGAGCTGTTTATTTATTTATTTATTTATTTATTTATTTATTTATTTATTTATTTATTTATTTATTTATTTATTTATTTATT
>JBBIGC010000007.1:16155734-16172852 GCA_037576955.1 Lepidarchus adonis | reverse complement strand
TGAAGAGTGGGAGAAGAGGGTTGCATTGACAATCCAACACAATGGGCAGCACATTGAACACATTTTATAAGTGGTCACAAACTTGTAAATAACTCATGAAAGAATAAAGTTATGTTAAATCCAAGCACACCATTGTCTTTCTTGTGAAATTCCCAATAAGTTTGATGTGTCACATGCCCCTCCTCCTATTGAAAAACAAAAGTTGGATTCAAGATGGCCGACTTCAAAATGGCCACCATGGTCACCACCCATCTTAAAAAGTTTTGCCCCTCACAGATACTAATGTGCCACAAACATAAAGTTAATATCACCAACCATTCCCATTTTATTAAGGTGTATCCATATAAATGACCCACCCTGTATATATATATGTTTTTTTTTATGTTATATTTAGAAGTTAAGCACATTACTTGCAAACGCTCTTACCACTAAGCCCCTCTGCATCCTGGGCATCACTGAAAGGAGCGGGACCCCAGACCCTCACAGTGCCATCGTCAGATGCACTGGCCATGATTCCTGGCAGCACTGGGTTCCAGCTCACACAGTTCACAGTGCGTGTGTGTCCTGTCAGTTCTGCAATGGGAAGCTCACTGCGCTTGTGCCAAATGTACACTTTATGGTCTACAGAGAAAAAGCATGATAGAAACACTCCCGTAAATGCTTGGATTCATGGACTACATTCATGCAATTGTTCCACTTTTTTGTTCACCAGAGTTTTTCTGATGGTCGATATATTTAATTATATTAAAGTCTTGATTGCAGACAAGCAACTTGAAATAAGCAATGTAATGCAATCAAAAGCAAACTACAATATTTAAAACTTAAGTGCTATAGCTGTAAATAATGCAAAATTCAGGTTGAAGGACCAAGTTCTCATGAAATCAAGTGGGAAGGCAGGGAAAAAAAAACTGAGAGGGTCCTTTGAGATTTAGTTCATTAATATTCATCAAAACAGGTTTTATACACAGATGGAAGTGATTTTGGTACACAGTGATTCAGGCATTCTTACCTTCACTTCCACTTGCAATGAAGTCTTCATTATGGCCTCCGAAGCAGGAGTGGATGGTGTAGAAACCTTGAGTCACACCTTGATATTTCCTCACCAGTACTCGGTCCTGTAGGTCCCAAAGGTGAACTCCCTGAATACAGAAAAAGATGATGGTGATCAATAATGCAATTTCAGATCAGTACAGAAAACAGGCCTCAGCAGAAGAGTTAAACACATTTAAAGGAGTACCTGAGTTGCAACATTTAATAGTGCTAATCTTCCATTCTTAGACACGGTGAAAGACATGATCGGGTGATCTTCCTGTACACTGTGAAGCACAAAGGACAATTGTGAACACAGACTTTGTACAGTGTTTTCAGTTAGACTAAGGCTAAAGATAATGCACCTACATGTTCCTGTCGGTTAGATCTTCAAAATTGTATCCACGAATACGCTGGTGTGTGTCTGAGGCCAACACAGTCTTGCTGTCACTCAAGCACCACAGGCACTGAACACGAACACCCTCCCAAGAGTCCAACAGGTTTCCATCCAGATCCTGCTCATTCACAAATGATTAGAAAACACAGGAATGAACCAACTGACCAAATGAGGTATATGAACATTCATCTGACAAATGGCATAAGGATAAACAATACTAAGAAACCTACACACTGGTAGAACTGTCCTCTCTGGCCACCAGTGACAAAGCGCTTGCCATCTGGGTTCCAGGCTACACTTGTTAGGCTGTCTTCATGGGACTGACTCATTTTTGTCCTCAGTTCCCCTGTCTGCATGACAATAACAGAGGTTTAGGATAGGTAGATGAGTCTAAATCCAGACAGATCAGTTTTATCTGTATGGAGTGAAGCTGCACCTGAATGTTCCAAAGCCACAGCTCAGAGCAGTCATCTGGCCCACAAGCTATCAGGTAGGCATCATCTGGGCTCCAGGCCAGGTAAGACACCCCATATGCATGGCCTTCCAGAGTCTTCAGCTGCTTCAGCAGGTGTGTCTCCTGTCAATCCATGGCAGACAATCAAACACTTCCCCTCACCTTTCCTTTCTTCTGATTAAGCCTTTACATTATACTCAGCTTGTCCTTCTTCCCTGCCTAATTGTCATAGGAGATGTTTATGTGCTGAAATAAGCTACATGACTGTTTGCAGTTAATGAAAGGAGCACTCACAGGGTCAACCTGCCAAATAATAACTGTAGTGTCTTTAGATCCAGAAGCCAGTTTGGTGCCATCATTGGAGAATTTACAGAACCAGACCTCATTGCAGTGCTCTGTCAAGATCTGTTGGGTGTAACAGGGGAACTGTTTCCTGGAGAGAACACAGAGAATGCATTTTAGATGGGCCATCTGTGAAGTTTTTATAGCTGAAAATAAATAATAAGAATTGGCATGAGCAAGAAAAGTGGTGACAAAAAAAGAATATTTGGCCAGCAGCAGGCTATGTGGCAGGCAGACATCTCATGCCAAAATACACTTTAATAGGGTAGAAACAAGAGAGGTAACAAAACATTTTTTTCAGACACAGAAGAAAACACTGGACACTGATATGTGAGCTAGATAATAAATAGCACATTTACCTGCTGCAAACATGGTCCACCAGCAGAGACACAGAGTCCAAGCTACTGTCTAGTTTGGTGTTGTGGTATAAGCAGCGATCTCTCTGCAATTCCACTGCCTGACGCAAAAGAGTCTGCAGCCTGCGAGGTGGCAACATCACCGAAGGGGGCAGGTATGCTACAGAAACGAGAGACAGATGGAGAAAAGATGGAATGGGAGGGGCAGGTTGCCAAATAAGATAAAGTAAGGAAATGAAGCTGATTAAAGATTCAAAACAGGGTTAGGGTCAATTTCTTCTAAACTCAGCCACTTGAGGAGATGCACCGAATTCAGTTCACCACCTGACACATCACAGTTTCCAGCATAATACATTTATTGTGTCTCCTGAATTCAATTTGTCTCCTGAGATGACCAAATTCAAATGATACTGACCCAAACCCTGAATGTGAGAGGCAAAAGGGAATTACATGACACTGATAGACAGATAAGAGGGTAAAATAAAGAAAGAAAGTAGGGAGAAAAACAATGTGAATATGGCATAACAATGGGTGTAATAATTCACCATAATGCAGGTACTTGAAGGACAAAATGAAGATTGAGTACAGCAAGATATGTGAGGGATGTGGAATATGTGCTGTACTCACTCTGGAGTTTGTCAAGCAGTTTTGAGCGGGAAGATGTTCCTTTTCCCTCCCACTCTGCTTTGGCTCGGAGATCATCAGAATGACTGCACATTAGATACCTAAGCACCCAATAAACAAAATTATTATAATCATCAATTAATGCATGGCCTACCTTGCTATTTTTTTCTACATAATGACATCAGCCTTGTAAATACATTCACTTTCAAACTTAATTTCTATTGTTTTGAATTTTTTTAAGGAAAACGTTGTCTGCTCTCCCTTTTAATTTAACACCACAGATTACCCATAGAACAAAAATAGTTTATTTGTGCCATTTTCATTTCCCCGTTGCATCATGTCCAGATGAACATTGGCTTGACAGGTTATTTTATTTTATCTTTTTATAAAAACAAAATACTCTCTCTCTCTCTCTCTCTCTCGCTCTCTCTCTCTCTCTATATATATATATATATATATATTTTAGGGATATTGTGAGAGACGTAGTAGATGTAATACATACAGTGTTTGTTTCCCTTCAGACATTTTTGTGATAGGGAGGCAATTTTATTGGGGTGATAAAAACACCTCATTTTGTGTTTTCTATGTAATGGTCTCATTGTGTACAGGTGCCTTATATTGGGGCCAATACCAAAAGACAACCTTTCTCAATGTGGCATCAATTTTAACATTCTGTGGGTATAAAAAGCTGCTATTGTCAATAAGTCATTCCACATTCATCATTCAAACAGCCGTGAACACACAGACGAGCAGCGTCACCTCGCCATGACGCGCCTTTGGGTCGGTGGCAGGCAGTCAGATGTTGCTTGTGAACTTGGTGTTTCTCAAAGTGTCACCAGCAGACTTGAATCAAGACACAGAACTACTGACAGAGTTCATGACAGACCCAGGAGTGGAGACAGAAGTGACCCACAAGTGACAGACCACAACGATGACCAGTACCTAAGGACTTATGCACTCAGACATCATTATGCAACTGGCACACAGCTGCAGGCCCGTTTACGAGATGCGAGGGGAACTAGGGTTTCCAGACAAACCATTCACAACCGACTCCACCGCTTTGGCTTAAAAGCCAGACAACTGTTGCAGGTGACTCCACTGACCCCAAGACACCACCATGAACATTTGCAGTGGGCACAAGACCATGTGACCTGGACAATGCAGCAGTGCTCTACCGTGCTGTTCACTGATGAGTGTCGGGTCAGCGTTGCTGGAGAAGGCGAAGTGAGCAATATGCTGAGGTCAACATTGTCCCCAGGGTTTGCTTTGGTGGAGGAGGTGCAACAGTCTGGGCAGGCATCACCAATCAGCGCAAAACAGATTTGGTTATTGTACATGGCTCAGTCACTGCATGTTCTTAACTCATATAATAATGTGATAATGCTCCACCACATCATGGCAGAATTGTCACAGCTCGACTTCAGGAAGTTGGAATGCCTCATATGGTTTGGCCATCAATGTCCTCTGACCTGAACCCCATAGAGCATGTCTGTGACCTGTTGAAGCAGAGACTGCATGATCGTTCCCCACCTCCACCTCCACCTGACCTGGCAGAACAAGTGTGTAGCACTTGTGGAAAAGTGGAACGCATTGCCTCAGAACAGTGAGGAGCATGAGACGTCGCTGTCAAGCTGTTACTGTGGCAAATGGTGGAAACACCTACTACTGACATTGTCAATGTTTATTATTTGGGGCTATCCCTGTTATTGTCTAAATGTTTCTTCTCATACATTATTATTAATATCAAAGGGAACTTTTACTTATTTCATTAAAATTCAGAGCAAATAGGAAAAGGTCATGTAAATAACAATATCCCTAACTTGTTATGAGTAGTGTATATTCATTCTGTGGCAAATTACTTGTGTGATAAAAATCATAAAACATTAGCTCAAGAATAAGGTAATTCTCCTGAGAAACAAAACAAATAAACACTTTCTTTTCTGTCGTCATGGAAAAAAAGATGCTTGAGTAACAGAAGACAGCATTGATGTACCCGCTGAGAACGTGGATGCGCTCTGTGTTGTACTTCAGAGGAGTCAACTCTGATCTTAGAACATGCAACGCCTCCAAGACCTTTCCATCTTCTAAATACTCCAAATACTTCTGCTGCAGGAGTAAGAACTTCATCCGCTAAACAGAGATGCCAAAATAGATCAAGCAGTCAGGTAAGCAGCCAGGTATGCACCACAAAGTCAATAACCAGACAACAAAAGCTGTGGGAGCATTGTCTCTTACCACAATAGCGTTTGGTGAATGCATCAATGTTTTCAACTCATTGAGATCACTTTCAGCCTGTCAGTAAAGCAGAGAATAAAAGTCAGTTTAATAGCCTAAGAAAGTACATTGTTCATTAGGCACGGACTAATCCCCACTCTTAATTAAAATTATACATAAATGAGGTGATTTAATTAACGGCATTAATCTATTTTTCTATGCAAAGCGAGTTACATTTGAAAATAACCAAATTTACACAGACTCCTGACCCAGTTTACCAGGTGTTAATAGTAGTTAGCAGCTCAAAAATCTGCCATATTAATGATAAATCAATAGAGCTCATTAACCATGGATACACAGGCTCAAACTGTTGGATAAAGATGGAATGAGAGGGGCAGGTTGCCAAATAAGATAAAGTAGGGAAACTGTTGGATAAATACATTCTAGATACCTTGTCCCATTCCCCTTCCATGACGTGGTTGCGGAACTTGGTGGCAGCAGGATGCTCAAGTCTACACCCTGATTCCTGCATCAGTAAATCCACTGTCTGACTAAGGAGTGAAATATGCACACTTTATTGATTAATATTAATACCTGTATTCAGTAAGGCCTTCAGTAAAGTGAAACAGTGTAAAGGTTTTTAATTATGAACCAAATATTTAAAAACACAAATTATGCTTGAATGCCAAAAAATAATAACTTAAAAAAAAACCCACAGAAGTTTGTTTTTCAGTGCAGTTCTCCAATAAAGTTGTAATTAAGTCTAATCTTAAAACTTTATGATGGTAAAAAAAAAAAACTTTAGCTTAAATCTGTAGAGGAAACAGTTCTGCTGTAAATGCTGTACACAGTCCCATAATCTAATAAACCCAGTGTCTACTACAGCACAAGCAGCAAATTAGCAAGTTCAGCTTGATACAGAAGGAAGCATTAAAGTGAATATAATTCAGAAACTACAACAGCACAGCCCATATAACAGTGATGCCAGAGAATTGTGTTGTAAGCAGTAAAGGGTGTAGTGACTTGTAGTTTCGTGTACCATGTAAAACAAACTCCCAACAGTTCAGCTATTTCTTAAAAATAAAACTAAAGACATATTGTGGTTAAGGTACTGAATAATAGTTAGAATAAAACAAGTGTCCGATGCTGGCAGTCCTGTCTCCATTCTGCAAAATGGAGCCCCCTGCCTCCTCTTTCCCCGTGTTTGTTTATCGTGCTGTCAGCTCGCATTAGCTGGCTTGGTATGATGGCTATGGCTAATGTGTCAACAGATAAAAACAACCCTTCGTAACACTGTATAATGTTGTCGCGACATAGTCTCCGTAAAAAAGCTTTTTTTGCTGTACTTACTTGAGCCCTAAACCGTGCAGATGCTGCCCTATCAAACGAATGACATCTTCGTCAGTCTGAGACAGTCGCTTCTTCTTCTTTATACTGGAGCCCGTCTCGGAGCCCAAGGTCGCGACGGCCGAAGCAGCAGAGCTGCACGCCGGCTGGATGCCGTTGTTTGCCGCGGTGACACCGACGCTAGTCCCAACATCCGTGGAGGAGGCCAGCAGCCCGTTTGAATGCGCTGCACTGGCCGCGGACGACTCTCCGTTTTGGGCGCTGTTCAGACACGGCAGCTCCGGCTCTTGTTCCTGTCCTGCCCCGTTCGCCTGCATGTTAGCACCGCTGAGGAAAGCGACTCTTTGTGGATTAATGTCGGGGGCCTCGGAACCTGAGCGGGGGAATAAGACGGAAGAGAACGAGGGGAGACCCAAAACAAGTGCGGTTAGGCCTGCGGTCGCGAGAGAAGCCCCGCTCTCTCCTGCTCCCTCCGCCGCCCGCGCTCGGGCTTTCTTCCGCGGCGGCGAAGATCCGCCGGCTGCCGAGTCGGAGGAGGAGGAAGCGGAGGCCAGAGTTACCTCGCCGAGGGCAACTGTGACAAAGCGCCCGCGTTCTCGGCTTGCGCGGACGAGATTGTCAGAAGTTCCTGTCGGTTATGTTTCGCTCGGTTTCTTTTTTTTCTCGGGCTTGTTATTGTTTGTCAGCGAAACAGCTGCAGCACCATGACGGACGTCTGTGCGCAGTGACGTCACCGGGAAGCCCTGAACAACCTTGAGCTTGAAACGCTGCCTTCAAGCGCTCCCACAGAAAGCGGTTATTCTAACCATCCGCTCGAAAGAAGCAACACTTTTTTAGGGTTATTTGTCATCGATTTGTTTTTGTTTGGGGGGATTTTTATCGTATATAATAATCAGTAATACATGCATGACCCTTTTCTTCTAATATTGAATTCTTTGAATCGAATTAAATGTGAAAACTGATTGCTAATGAAAATGTCTAATTTCAAAGCATGAAATGTCAAAACATGATAGAGCTGAGGTATATTCATAATCCAGTCTTACAGTAAATAAAACTCGTTAACTTTTGTTGCAATAATCTAATAAGCTTAACAAGTAACTGTGTTTTCACATTTAGCACCTTGAACACTGCATTAGCTTGGTTATTATAGCACAGTTGGAACAGTGTCCCTAAAGTTTATCTGTAAAACCAATAACTGAAATTGTATATGTCGTAGCAAAACATGTTGCCTGAACAAACAAACACTGATACACGAATCTCCTCAGACTTGTGGGAGAACCCTGGAGGCTTGAACCACAGTCCAGGAAGTTGTCCACAGCCTTAAGATCAATTGACTATTTATGTTATTGTATCAGATCCATTTTAAATGATATAATCACTTAATCTTAAAAACACAGAGCTGGTTTCCCAGAGCCAGATTAAGCCTAAACCAGACTAAAAAGGATTTTTCAATGGTACACCAGCAGTGGGATTGTAATTTACTCCCAAGACTGTTCCTAATCCATGTCTGGGAAACCAGCCCATAAAGAAATGTGTGTGGTTTCTTTTTAAACTATCACAAAGTCTTATGAACAACAGTTCCATATGTCTTGAATAGGTTACAGATAGAGACACAGATCATTCAAAATGCCATTTTATTCCCATGTTTGAGGATATTTTAAAAATACAAATCAAATTTCAGTAAATTCCTGCACAAGGCCAGAAAGATCCATCTCCATAGTAGTCCTTCCTTCTGTTACAACACCTGGGGATTTAGAAACAATTGCAATGCTGTCTGTGGTTTCTCATACAGTATCCCTGACATCTGTAATAATTTAAGAGAGAAAACCATGAACAGTGTGGTCAGACACACTACTCCAGTCTTATATCTGCTCACACTGCACAAATACTCTTTAGCTAGAATAAAACATATACAATCATAATATAAAAATATGACTTACAGGGTGAAGAATGTTTTTTTTTCTTTTTTCAAAGGGTATTGGAGAACAGAGCATCATAAAAGAATAAACTATTGCACATTCATCTAATCTTTTAGGAAAGACTTTGAAGGGAATATAGTTGGAGCTAAGAAACACTTGCCCCTGCAATACTGCCAAGTCTTAACCCCAGTTAACCCCAGTGCACATACTGTACACACACACTTGCATTTAACTTGCTCACAGTGACACGTCAAACACCCCAGAGTAGCATACATACAGGACACATAATGGTGTTGTGGCACTTGTTGTATGGCACACTGAAAACGTTTATCTGGGTAGAAAAATGGTCGATGGAAACGGCTGCAATGTCTACAAATAAAAGGGAGAAGATACAGACACATTGGAAGCAGCAGGTGAGGACACACACACACACACACACACACACACACACACACACACACACGCACGCACGAATGTACACACATTCTTGTACATGCATACGTTTGTGCACGTATGAGAGGCAGAGGCAGTCAGTGTGCCTTTCTTCACACCCTTTAAAACTTACTCCTCAGCTCAAAAAAAGAAAAGAATCAAATAAACTTCAGATTTACAATAAAAAATTCAACAACAACCTATAGAGGAGCAATTTAAGTCTCAGATTTAAAAGCATTGAAGTGTGTAATGTACAATCGTGTTGCAATGAGTGACTAACCACTGTGTGCACTCTATGTGTGTGTGTGGCATGATCACAAGAGTACTCTTAAACAGTGTTTACTTATTCAGCAGATAAATATTTCTGGAAAATGAATAATTCACTCACTCATTCGTTCATTCACTCACTCACTCACTCGTTCACTCATTAATTCACCAAAAAGGTCAAAATAAGTACAGCATGACCCTGTATATCTCCAGTGTAACCGGAGTGAAACTCATTTTCACTCCATTTTTTAGGTCTGCTTTCCTCATAATCTGCAACACATGGATTTACTTTAATCGTGAAGTTGAACGAGCTTCAAGTGTGAGTGTGGGTTTTCTTGTGTGTCGGTCAAGAGCTGTCTACCACCTGATGAGGCAGTGTGACCGAGGAGCCATTGATGAAAGAACCCTGTTTTTCTCGTCCTTTCAGAAAATAGGTGAGCAGCTCCCCCTTCCCCTTCACAAAGATGGGTCCCCTCCTCACAAAACGGAAGCCGTAATCCTTCAGGATGTTATAGCAATCCTCCACCACCTGGGGGCAGCAGACTCAGAGTAACTGACATGACAACAGAATGACAGACCCCAGGCATGTGGATATGCAGCATATATTTCTGAAACGGGCAGATAAGTACATTCTAGCAGTGTTAACAGAATTCCCTGGTATTTTACATCTCAACAATGTACTAAACTGTGTGACTTTTATACTTAACCCAAAATTATGGGTCTGTGGAAGGTGTATGTTTAGTGTGATCAATTTCACTGTGCTGTTGCTGAAAAGCTCATGAACACTCTCACACACACACACTGGTGTGAACCTTCGGAAGTGGGGTAATTTAATACTTTGCTCTTTGAAGTTTTTCAGCCCCCTCTAGTTCATCAACATCTGAAAAAATGCTCTTTACCTGGATGTTCCCCATCACCCCTGTAGACTCCATGCGACTAGCCACATTAACTGTGTTTCCCCAAATGTCAAAATGAGGCTTCCGAGCCCCTATGACTCCAGCAAGAACACCCCCCTTATTCAGTCCTGTTCAGAAAACATAGAGGAGAAATGTAAGTAATTTATGACATAATTACTGCACATCAAATTTCCCACACACTAGAAGTCCGTTTACCTACCAATGCGAAGCATGAAGTTGTTAAATGATTGGTAATTGATGTTCATGAGAGTAACTTTCATGGCCAAAGCAAAATCTGCCAGATCAGCCAAGTGCTGCCAGCGCTCCCTATCAGACAGTTCCTCTTTCTGTTGAATGGAAAAAATCTTCAGGTTGATTGCTAGACATCAGCAAACAAACATCACAACAGCACACCAGTGCAATGAGTATATTCAGGCTTCATTACCTTCATACAAGCATAACCATTAGTGTTGTTGTCAGGAGTGACCCCGGATGCTGCCATGTAAGTGCTGCCAATGGTCTTAATCTTTGTGATACAACGAAACTGAGGTTCATCCAGAAGCTGTCATGGATGAAAAAAAATACAGAAAATAAAATATATATTTTAACTGTTATGTTGGGAGAGCCAGGTCATTGAGATATGTATACTGTCATAGGACACTTTTCTTCATTTTTATTGCCATTTGCTGCCCTGCAAGTTGTCCCACTTAAAAAGACGAGAGAGGTCTGTAATGTTCATCATAGGTTCACTTCAACTGTGAGAAACAGAATGGAAAAAAATATTTAAGGCATCTTTAAGAAGCTCTTCTATCCTCTACCTGTATTAATGGCACCTGTTTTACCTCTTTATTTGTATAAAAGACACCTGTCCACACCAAACAGTCAGACTCCAACCTCCACCATGGCCAAGACCAGAGAGCTGTCTAACGACACCAGGAACAAGATTGTACAAGACTGGGATGATCCGATCTACAATAGGCAAGCAGTATGAGAAAAGATCAACTGTTGTTGATTGCTTCATATTAAGGAAAAGATGATTGGGGCCCTGTATGAGATTTTGGGCAAAATGCTCCTTCCATCAGAAAGAGCATTGAAGATGAAATATGACTGGAGCTTCCAGCATGACAAAGATCCCAAACACACCGCCCGGGCAATGAAAGAGTGGATACGTAAAAAGCATTTCAAGGTTCTGGAGTGGCCTAGCCAGTCTCCAGACCTCAATTCAATACAGAATTTGTGGAGGCAGTTGAACGTCTGTGCTGTCCAGTGACTACCCCAAAACATCACAGCCTCTGAGAAAATCTGCAGTTGAAGTGTACATATGATAAACATTACAGACCTCTCTCATCTTTTTAAGTGCAGAATTTGTGACTGCCAAATGCTTTTTTGCCCTAGTGTACATGACAAAAGGACAAAGAGAAAAGCTGAGGGGAGTAAAATCCCATTGCATGCACGTTCAAAAATATTTTCTTCTTCTATAAAGCTAGTAAAGTTACAGAGAAATTTAAAACTGAAACTGTACAATCTGAGCCAATCCAAAATATTACTTACACTATCAAAATCAGAGATGATTTCATTGAGAAACCGCAGGCATTCAATACCCCCATTGTTGATGCTCTCTTCCGTATAGAAGTCAGAGAAATTAGGAATAGAGGCAAACATCACTCCAATCTCATCATAGGATTGGCTGTACAGCTCCTGTGAACAGTAAAATGAAACACATACACAGACTGCACACTTTTTAACCACAACACTACTTTTGTCCTGAATTAGATGTTGCAACTTTCTTACCTCATCCCTTTTCTTGGAGCCCAAAAAGTGGCGTGCAACATGCTCAGGAAGCATGTTGGTGACCAATGCCTCATTCCAGCGCCTCATCTCATACACTTTCTCCTTCTGCTCATGCACCTCAATTTTCCACAAGAACAGTGTACGGGCCAGTTTTTCCACCTTGGAGAGAAAGAGAGAGAGAGGGTGTGTGTGTGTGTGTGTGTGAGAGAGAGAGAGAGAGAGAGAGAGAGAGAGAGAGAGAGAGAGAGAGTGTGTGAAAGAGAGAGAAAGAAACAAAGAAAAATTTAGTATTACACGGCCTTGGGCATAAAGTTCTTAGACACATGTATTGCTATATAATCTTGAAAGATCTTGTAAGATTCTTTAAACTTTAAAGAGGTTCTTCACACTTTTTAAACATTTACCAACTTGTTTATTGCAAAGAACTATTCACTGCAAGGTCTTTAAAGGAATCAAAAGTGGTTCTCCTACAGCATCACCCAAAGAACCGGTGAGATGAATGAAAAAATACAAGCCATCACATACATGTCGAGCAAAGTAGTAGAAGCTGACCATCATGATGAAGATCATTACTGTCATTGTGTATTTAGAGGGCACAAGGTATTCTCTGCACAGAAACAAAAACATTGCAGAATGAATTGATTGAGTTTCATATATATTACAGCATTAATCCCCATTATTTAGTATTTCAGTTTGTAATACAACCATCTTCCTTTTAACTAGAGCCCACCTGTACTCCTTATAGCGCACCAGATCATACTGGTCAAAGATATTCCTCCAGCTGTAGATGTTGACCACACCTGTGGCCACTGTGATTAGCAGCATGAGAGTGAGCTTGACCATGTGGCTGACCTGCACCAGCATGGTAGTGGCAATCAGTGCTAACACAGCAACATAGCTGTAGTATTTGGGGTTCTCCAGACAGCCCCTCTGTCCAGCTGGTGCTGGAGAGCCTTCAATAACTGTGTTTGTAGCAGGAGGTTGTGGTAGGCGACAGCTTAGCTACAAGAGTAGACATCGTAAGGGAGAAACTTGGTTAACACGTGGGAAATATGTTAAATCACCAATTTTAGCAACAAGCTCTATGCAATAGCCAATATCAAATTCAAGAAATTTTAAAGGACTTTCCAGATCCAGTTTCCTCAAATTCAATTGCCTAATTTGGCAAAGTTTGAGACATGGGTCAAGGTTAATTACTGTTCGCTTGGCGTTAACTTTCTAGCTTGCTTGTGGCTGTTTAATCTGCATCATTCAACTTCATTCATTCATCCACACATGTGACCATTACACCATTTGAAGGAAGGTAGCACAGAAAACAATGATGCCCAAACAACAGGAGATACACATGCAGACAGCAGAATGTAGCCTATTCACTAATGTTAAGTTTTAAAAAAATAATCAAAAGGACTTTGGTTTCTATTCTCACTCAAAATGTTAAAATTCACACACTTGCAGTGACCCATGAGTTCACTAGCTTTTAAAGATTTCAAGGACTCCTGCTCTATAATAATAACCTGGTACCCATGAGTGGCATATTAATGGTTAATTTTCTGCTGCGCAGTCTAAAGATTTGAGTTACATGAGTTAATACTAGGGCTATAGCTTTCTCTATGAAATAGCCATTTCTCTTTCCATAGTGTTTATATATTTGCATATTTGTACCCCTATAGTTATTATTCGGTTAATTATTCAATCTCATTAATTCAATTAGTTATAATCTGTAGATTACATAATTACTGATTTAACAATGTCTACATTATGTACTTCCCCCATTTTGAGATTCAGAATCAAAACATGTGCTTTCTAAACCCTGTCACTTTACACGCAATGCAAAAAGACTCCTCTCTGTCTCACCATGTCAATTATATCTGCCAATGTGAGGATGAATATGGCAGCCATGGCCCAAGTGTTCCGAGCCCAGCGTGTGTGATCAATCCATGTAGAGAATGACACCAGTCTCTTGGGAAATACCTACAATAAAATAAAAATTCTTGATTTTTATTCTACACATCAAATCCTATAACCCATACAGTTTCATAGACACAAAGCATGTATATATGTCTATATTTTTTCACAAAGCATCTATCTACATTTTGGATTTACACCTTGATATCAAACATGCACAGGCATTAAGTTTGCATTAGTCTTATGTTATACTTGGGTTTCCTCCCTTTTTTAAAGCTCAAGACTCTAATGATTAAACTATTTATATGCTTTGTTAACAATAATATTAACATTAGAGCTACAGCTTAAAAACATGTTTTTGCAGTTTGATGACCGCTGGATCACACTACTGGGGTCTCTTCCTTCAACTTGGTCAATTTAACCAAAGTTTTTTGTTTCACACCCTGCTCCAGTTAAACCCCTGTAGTGCCCCCTTATAACAATATTTAAAGCATCATGTGGCATCTTTTTACACAGATACAGCAAAACATATCAGAATTAAGAAAATTTAGCAATTATTACTTTAATAAGGAAGAAGCATATGTAGCAAGGATGGCAGAGTTGCTTTTTTACCATTATAAATGCTTTATTTCCTGTATATTTACATTATGTTTTTTTCTAAATCAAAAAATAAAACCAATTGACTCTACTCCAACTGATTTCCTTTTTGTGCTAAATTTCATGCTTTCATATTCATGCACAAGTGTTAATCCTAGCTTGTATTCATTTATTAAAAAAGAAAGCTGTTAACTACCATCAAAATCTTACATTTGCTGATTTAGTGAACCCTGTCTATGTTGAATTTGCTTTACAGGGCAAGGCATTTAGGTCAGAGAATATTAACAAATTCTTTTGGAGAGAATGTGACAATGTGTAAAAATACTGGTCTGAATTCCTTGAAAATCTACAGAAAGTTTACAAACCAAGGCCTTACTGTACACATTTCATTTGTAATATTTCTGTCTATTCCATGCTTTATTTTCCTGTACCCTCCCCAACCATTGTTTCCATTAGTGATCGTGATCCCTTTAGGCAAATTTCATGACTCTACCAATCAATATTGCTATATAACTATATACAACTGTAAGTCAATTAAAAGTGGAAAAACCTAACTAGTGATCCTGGATCAAATACACTACTACTTGTTCAAAAAGACAACAGCTGCACTAAAGACATACAGTCGATTTTCTAAGCTGGGTATACTGCATTAATATTATATAACAGTACATGACCACAATGCATGGCAAATGTAAAATAATAAATTTGTCCACTCTAACCAGTGGAAACCTTACTTTACAGTAAGTCCACAAAAATAGTTACTGTGAAAAAATCTCACATAATGTAAAGCTTCATAATATTTTCCCATTCCCATGAGCTCATGCACATCTTGTGTATGCTCAGTTCTGGAGGTCCTAGAAGGGTCACTCACCCGTGGAAAAATGGCCGCCAGGGAGCAGATGGTGAGAATGAGGAGCAAGACTTCCCCCACAGCCAGAGTTACGTAATTAGCTATCAACCTGTCAGGAAGGGCAGAGAGTGACTGGGATTAAAGGGACAGTGGCTCAGAGCAGACTAGATGAGTTGAGGTGGAAGAAGGATATGAGAGGGAATATTTGGACTAATCACAATATTGTAAGCAAACACTTGTGTCTGCCCAACTGAATTAATTTCACCAACCTCAGCTTGCTGAGACTCACTAGCATGTCAAATGTGCTTCAAAATCTGACAATATCTAAACTATTCTATCTGTTCTATTCTATATATTTTCTGTTATTGTCTGTCATCCAAGAATGGAACATCCCTGTAGGCAAACTAAGCATTCGCCTAATGTGGCACGTGAGCAGGGGTGGCAAAAAGTGCCAAATTATTCTGTCACAAATTTGTTAAGAAATGTGTCAGACATCACTCAGGCCACCCCTACCCCCTGCATTCCTTCTGCTAAAATCTGGCCCTTAACACTGTTGTCTAATTGTAGCTTGCAACCGTAGCTAAACACAGCCACATCCAATAAGTGCCTTTGCTGTAGGGCTGTGTGTGGAGCTTAAATCAACTGCCCAATATCCCAAAATTGGATTGGGGATGAGAGTACATTTTGACCCATTTCCTAAATCAAATATACAAATAAAGATTAGTAGAACAGGAAGCAGATTAAACAGCATGATAGACCACAATAATTTTAAAAGTTCTGAAATGTTGCTATTATATCTAAGCAATATTTTTCTATGTTTGCACTATTTTTGCTTGAAAACATGGTTTTCTTCCTGTTTTACCTGCAGTGTATGGCGGCTAATAGATCCGCCTATGATAAACCAGTCAGAATTGATACAGGGTTTATCTGGTGAACAGCTAAATATAAATGTGGCTGGTATGAAGTACTGCATTTGTACCCAGGTCATTGGAGTGGATATACAGAGACTAGTTTGGAGTGTTATTTGTGTATGTACACCTAACCATCCTGTTAAATGAGTGTTGACAGTGTGAGAAAGATGGCACCACAACTGCTAAGTTGTGTTTATAGGTGGAGTTCTGGCTTCTTGTGCATCACGTTTTATTTAGTGCTGCCCAATGACATGCAACAGACCTGCCTCTGTTTGAACAGTTTACTTTGGAGCATGTTCCAAAGAAGTGCATTCATCTACCAATGAACCATACCTAAAGAACATGCAGACTGTTCAATACAAGCATGCAAGAGAACACTGTAGATAGTGAGGAGTATGTGCATGCATTCGTGTGTCTGTGTGTGTGTGTGAGTTCGTGTGCCTCACTCACAGAGGGTCTATAAGTGCCTCAATAACAGCAGTGAAGAGCAGCACCACACAAGAGCAGCTGAAGGCAGCCCCACTCTGCTTCTCCTTCTCCACTGAGAAGCGAGTCTCCAGGTCAGGCTCCACAAAGCGCAAGGACAGACGGTTAGTGTACTTTCCTTTTAGCCTAAAACAAACACATATAAGCACACCCCGATAATTAATTTATTTCTATATATATTCCAGTAATCCTTATTTCGTGTATTACATAGGTATGATAACAAATAGAATCACACACACACACACACACACACACACACACACACACACACACACACACACACACACACACACACACACAC
>JBBIGC010000007.1:16120163-16140831 GCA_037576955.1 Lepidarchus adonis | reverse complement strand
CACCTTGTTGCTGTGATTGTGTACCTCATTGATGTGATTGTGCACCTTGTTGCTGTGATTGTGTACCTCATTGATGTAATTGTGTATCTCATTGATGTGATTGTGCACCTTGTTGCTGTGATTGTGTACCTCATTGATGTGATTGTGCACCTTGTTGCTGTGATTGTGTACCTCATTGATGTGATTGTGCACCTTGTTGCTGTGAGTGTGTACCTCATTGCTGTGATTGGTGTGATTGTGTACCTCATTGCTGTGATTGTGTACCTCATTGCTGTGATTGTGCCCCTTGTTGCTGTGATTGTGTACCTCATTGATGTGATTGTGCACATTGTTGCTGTGATTGTGTACCTCATTGATGTGATTGTGCACCTCATTGGTGTGATTGTGTACCTCATTGATGTGATTGTGCCCCTTGTTGCTGTGATTGTGTACCTCATTGATGTGATTGTGCACCTTGTTGCTGTGGTTGTGTACCTCATTGATGTGACTGTGCACCTTGTTGCTGTGATTGTGTACCTCATTGATGTAATTGTTCACCTTGTTGCTGTGATTGTGCACCTAATTCCTGATTTTAGCTGTGCTATGATCACAGATGAATCACAGCGGGGAATGTTAGGTTCTGTTTTCAGTACATACATCATGATGTGTGATTGCTGATTAAAACACACATATGCATACAAACATACAGCATCTGAGACCGGATGCTTCTACTGACACCTCCCCAGGGTCTTATTGATTATTCCACTGAAACCCTGTAATGACCTAGTAATCAATGGCCAGACTGCTGGCCTTTATAAAGCAACAAACACATCAACATCGTGTCATCCTCCCCCTGCAGTTCTGGAAACACATCAGCTCTTACTCAGCCATGAAAGTGACATCATGACCTAACCCCAAGCTGCTCTTATCACTGATAAATCTCTCTGCTGATCTGTCATTTGTTCCATTATATTGATATGCATGCTGTTGATTTTGCATCAGTGAATTTTGGATCAGGACATAGAGAGGGTGGCATATAGGCTTATATCGACCATTTGCTTCGTGTCCTTTAGAACAAAAATCAAAACCCAAACAGGACAAACAACAAACAGGATGAAGAACTATTGCAGTCAGGATGTGAAAGAAGGTTTCTATCATATAAAAAAGACAGACAGTACAGAGCCTTTTTATAAATCAGGATTTTAGGTCATCAGCATTATTCAGAGAGGAATTTATAATAACATTTGTCAATTGCACTGAATGTCACATATGTAACAATAAAACTTAAGCTACAATAAATCAATTGCATTAAAATATGGATTAGACTTTTAAATACGACAGACAATCCATTGATGAAATGGTAATAATGACCTAAGCTGCTTTATTAGAGACAAACACTCAGATCAGCTCATCTAGACTATACGACATTAACTATGCTGAGGGTTTATTAGACACATTACGGTAAAAGCTGGCGCTCACAAACAGCAGATGAGCATGCGCAACATATGAGCTGCTGACGTGTAGGTAAGGAAGTAGGCGATATTTAATGTATTTCTTTGTAGATTTAGACTGACAGTGAATGTTATTAACATTGTTATTATTATTTACAACAACTGCTTGTATAAAAGGCTGAGAAGTCTGTACATAAAGCCTGCTACGTGTACAAACCTAGACATATGCTCCACACATACCAACCGGATTTGCCTGCTAGCCTTGTTATCACTTGCACTAGCCTTTAGCCAGCTCAGTAAATGAATAGCATATATACATTAGCTGAGTATCTTTGGCGAAAAATAGACTTTGTAGTAGTAGAGTGACTTGTGAAATCGTATTTTTGAACCTTCCACAAAAGTTTAAAATGAAATACGCTAACAATACGGCCAGTCGCCGGCAATATCACAGCTGTTTTGAGCAGCTAGCTTGTCAGGCTACACCAATACAATGGTTGTTATTGAGGTTAGTTCAAAATTACACAGATATCATTTAATTTAGGGACTGCGTCTTAAGGAAGACAGCGACACTATTTTTTTCCTCATCACTAGATGAATGGCATTATGGGCCATGACTTGTAATAGGCTTATGGCATTATTACTTGTTACTCAGCTTGTTTATATGTGAACATTTTTGACACTGTTTTTTATGTAGAACTTTACTGTGATAGTCCAGCGACTACAGGGAAGCATGGGCAGGCGAAAAGTACCAGACTTGTATCGTGCCCCCTTCCCTCTCTATGCTGTTAAAATTGATCCCCAAACTGGCCTCATCCTCACTGCTGGAGGTGGAGGAGCATCCAAGACAGGAATAAAAAATGGAGTGGCAAGTATCTGAATTAAACTTTTTGTTAATTAGTTTTTTATGCACAGCATATTCAGTATATATTTTTAAAATGCATATGTGGTCATATTGCTTCTTTATACTCAAACATTATTGCAGTTTTGTAACAGTTATGTACTCTTGTATTCTGGCCTTAGCATTTCTTGAGTTTAGAGCTGGTTGGCAGTCAGCACAATGCCACTCTGCTGCATTCTCACGACACAGGGACGTGTGCTACCATGAACATGGCACTGGGCAAAGATGTAATTGCTGCCGGACAAGATGGTAATTGCTGTTTAATGCGCTTCAGACAGCGTGCAGCTAAAGAGGGACGATCAGCATCTGCAAAGGATGGTTAGTAAGACCAAACTAGGCAGTCTATGTATGTATGGTGTATGCATCTCTGTGGTGGCCTTATGACGTCCTGGAAAAAGATAAATAAAAGAGAGGCTGTGGTTGTCAGAATTAGAATCAGTGTATTTGGCCAAGTATGTTTGCACACACAAGGAATTTGTTTCTGGCCGATGATGTCTCCTTAGTACTTGAACAAATAAGACATACATTACAAAAACAAGACATAATAGATAATGTATGATACATCATATAAAGAGCTAAAGAGTGTGGAGTACACATTAGACAGTATACACAAAATACTGTTTGTGCAGTACAATGTTCAGTATACAATATGCATTACAATATACCATGTAAGTACAGTTATACACAATGTATATACTTTTCTACACATGCATTTATATATAGTATACAATTATAGTATACAATATATTATATAGATTATCTACATTATATAGTAAACAATGTAAATGTAAACAATATACAATACAGCTACAGCATATAGTAAACAGTGTACAATATTCAGTGTATCTACAGCATATAGTAAACAGTGTACAATATTCAGTGTATCTACAGCATTTAGTAAACAGTGTACAATACACAGTGTATCTACAGTATACAAGTGTACTGTAGCGTATATAATATACATCTTTTATACAATATAAGCATATGTTACACATTATTTACATGCACAGTTATTTATATATACTTTCAACTGTTGAGGGTGATGGCCTGAGGGAAGAAACTGCTCATCTGTCTGAAAAAAAATTGTGAGCAGAAACCTGTAGTGTTTGCCTAAGGGGAGGAGGTGAAAGAGGACATTACCAGGGTGTGAGGAATGTAAGATAATCTTCCATGCCCGCTTTCTGGTTCTGGAGGGTGGACAGGGAGACACCAGTGATTTTTTTTTTTTTTTGCTGTCCTCACTGTGCGTTGCAGTCTGTCCCTGTTCTGTTTCATGGCATCTCAAATCAGACAGTGATGGACACACACAGGACAGATTCAGTGATTGTTGGTGCATATTTAGCTTTAGATCTAATATATATCTATAAAGTACATATATATATATATGTGTATTTAAAGAAATAATTTTAATAAAATATTTATTCTGCTTACTGCTTTCAGTACCGGACAGTAGTAGTTTTGTTTAGGCACACACACAAACTGTTCCCAGAACTATGCTGCAGTTGAGAAGGGTGGTCCTTGGTAGCATTGTAAAGGATTCTTAGTTTTATCACATAATGCAAAAGGAAACATTCTGACTTGGCTGCTTTTTACATCAGAAAGGAGCCATTGAATTTGTTGAATAATGTAATGTGAAAGGCAAAACTGTCATTTGTAAAATACTGAAAACACTAATTGAAAATAGGTTTATTTCACACCCTGCATTCAGTTTACCACTGAAACAGACTAATGAAATATTACCCAGTACATATTTAATGGAATTTATGAACAGCATGCAAATGGTGGCTTAATACAGTATAAATTTATTTCTTTGAGTCATACATGTGCAAAGATTTATGAAACATATAGGTGGCATTTCTACACTGTATTCCTTCTGATTGGAACAGCCTTTGAAAACGAGCTACAATTGTAGCTCATATGGACTCCATAGTATCTTTAGAAAGACAAGAGGTGCAAAATGTTAAATTAATGATTACTTAATTACGTTATGGGTTAAAATGCAAGTGTATTTTATAGATTTTAAGCAATCCAATAATTACTTTAATCTGATGTATAGTAATGTGTTTACATGACAACTTAATAATCTGGTAATCACACAGTGCTTATATCATTAGTGTATTATATAGCATTTTATTATTAGCATGTAAACATTCTTTGATAAACTTGCTAATGATATAGCTGTTCCCTAATAATCCTGTTACTGATATTGAATTGGCAGGAGCTGGTGAGCAGGAAGGTGCAAGAAGGCGAGGAGGAAAAGGCCAGAAAGGAGGAGGGGATGTGTCCCAGATGAAGGATGATTCATTGCAGATCCTGGTGGAGGATGTTGGAGTTGTGCAGTCGGACCTCAGCCCTCAGGACCCGGTGCAGAAGTGTGTGCGCTTCAGCTCTGACCTGAAGCTGCTGCTGACGGGAGGAGCTGACGGTTATCTCAGAGCGTGGGAGGTGAGCATACTTGGACATGCCCCATCACTTTAGCTGATTGCCTGCTCTCACAGCTGCATATTAACATCAGCCTTTTACTCTTCTTTCAGTATCCCTCCTTGAAGGAGAAGTTGAACTTCAAAGCTCACAAAGATGAAATAGAGGATTTAGATATCAGCCCTGATAACAAGGTATTGATATGGTAATGATTAGTTATATTCACAGATACTGTGTTTTTCATAAATGATAATCCCTTTTATGCTTTACAGTAATTTGATGCAGAAGATTCAACACTTCAACACTTTGTTTCTTTGGTTTTCAGCAAATCGTGACCGTAGGGCGAGATTTTGCATGTAGTGTTTGGAGTGGCGATCAGCTGGCACTGGGTTTATGTTGGCACATCAACATGCCACACATCACAGAAAAGATGTATCGCTATCAGTCATGTCGGTAAGTTACGCACCAAATTATATAGTCATGTACAAGGTGTTAAAAGAACACTCAAGCACAGGGTTTCCCAACTGCTATCTTAAAGGTCCCTTTACCATTCAACTCTCAACACACCTGATCCAATTCATTAGGAAGCGTGCATGTGTGTGTGTGCGTGCTGTGTGTTAGCATGGAAAACACAAGAAATGTTCAGAGCAAGGGGGAGGCAGAGCAGTTTTGGGATAGAACTCTAGAACATAATCTCAGTCTGTCACATGTACTGTGTGGTTCATTACCATAGAAAAGTTTAATCATACTTGCTGCAGAAAAGAAAAAGGCTTGTTTATGACTGAAGTCCATTGATTTCTGTTATAAGCTCAAGTTTTGTGCAAGTACAAAAAATTATTGATCATGTTTTTGACTTGTAAGTACAAGTTATTATCTATTACTTTTTTCTTAGTAGAGATTAAGTTAACGATTGCTGGAACATTCCTTTAACAAAAGGAACTTGCCATCATTAATGTTGTCAGCCAAATCTCATTTGTGTACGGTGTTTACTTTTAGGTTTGCTAAGGTTGAGGACCAAAAAGAGGCATTAAGATTGTATACGGTCCAAATCCCCCACAAACGTGAGAGAAAACCTCCGCCATGCTACCTCACCAAATGGGATGGCAAGAATTTTCTGCCACTGCTCACCAAACCATGTGGCAATGAAGTGATCTCTTGTTTGGATGTGAGGTGATGAGTCTTTCTTCATCTTGTTTGTTTAACTGTTATGGTTTGTTCTGCTTATTGTGTTCTGATTTCTTATTCTTTTGTGTACTATAAAGTGATTCTGGAACATTTCTTGGCCTTGGCACCGTCACAGGTTCAGTAGCCATCTACATAGCTTTCTCTCTTCAGGTAACTCAATTACTCATCATGTATGCAAACCCAGTCATCTAACTTCTATAGGTAGGAATCCATCATCTTTTTCTCTGAATTTTGCAGAAGTTGTACTATGTAAAGGAATCTCATGGCATTGTGGTGACAGATGTGGCTTTCCTGCCTGATGCCCCCAAAATCAAACCTTTAAAGGGAGATAATGAAGTGGCTATGTTAAGTGTGGCAGTAGACAGTCGCTGTCAACTGCATACACTGCCCAACAGGAGTAAGTATTGTATTCACATGGTTTAGATAAGGTTTAGAATTTCAAATACTTCTGATCTATTCGGAATCAAATCAGAAGTCAAAGCTATTCAGTTGTTTTTTGGATTTATATACAAAGTGATTTGATGGATTTTGCATATTTCACTCTGGAAATGTGTTTTATGAATGATTTATTGCATATATAGGTACATAACTGTTGTGTGCCCAATAAACATAGCTTTATTAATAGTAATTAGGGATGCACAGTCATACTGGAGTCATATCTGCAGGTATTTGTTAAAAAAATATCCGCATCACACAGATTTAGAATGTCAATCTTTAATCATATATTTTTAAATTCTGGTATGTACCGTCCTAAAATGATAATTTTTTAATTTAAATTTTAACGTTATAGGATATGTCATTTTAATTTATTTATTTATTTGTTTGTTTTATTAGGAGATAACATTCATACATATTTGCTATAACATTAACACACTGACCAGAAATTCTGGTTACTTCATTAGAATGGCACCTGTCAGGTGTGGGATGTATTAGGCATCAGGTGAATAGTTAGTTAGTTAGTTAGTTAGTTAGAAGTTGATATTTTGGAAGTACGAAGAATGAGTGAATGTTTTGAACTCCTTGTAACTCTCACATTAGTATTGTCATGTCTGAATTTATGTTTGATTGTTCCTGTACCTGGAAGTCGCTTTGGACAAAAATGTAAGCCAAATGAATAAATGTAATGTAATGTAATGTAATGGGTGAGTGTAAGTATCTGAGCGACTGTGACAATGGCCTTTTATTGTGATGACTAGATGAGTTCCAGGTCTGCAGTAGTAAGAAAGGTTTGATCGAAAGGTGCCTGATAACCATCTCCCTTGTTTTGTTTGCATGAGGACACCTACACGATGTTAGACACATGGTTTTAAAGTTATGGCTGAACTGTGTATATTGGATGTTAGCATTAGGTACAATAATACAACCTAATAATAATAATAATAATACATATACTTTATAAGTATTTAATGTAATATTTGAGTTGAGCAATGAGTGTTTACTTGTTTAATACATTCATTACTTTATTTGACCAGTTTGCATGTTCCATAGCCTGTTAAAAACAGCACTTTTTAAGATGCAACAAAAATTAATTTTGTTTTTCATTTTTGTGTTCAGGATCTGTTCCAGTGTGGCTGGTGCTGTTCATTTGCGGCCTGCTTCTGGTGGGCGTTGTTCTACTCTTGCAGCATCTCTTTCCGGGATTCATCTAATGTTGAACTTAACTTAACAAGTCTTCAGCAGCTATTCATCTTTTACTTTGTATACCAAAATAGAGCACAAGTTTCTGGAATAATTCTACTAATGATGACCATTCTGATGTAGGAAATTGGAACAACAGTATTTATCACTTGCTTAAAACTGAAGAATCATCTCTGGAGAATACATTTATGCTCTTAACTTGAAGAACTGGGGTTTTTACTCAGTGGTGGAGCATGATGCTGAGCTTCATCTGTCTGCCCATCTGCTTAATCATCTTGATGCTGCATGTGTGACAGACTGAAAAAAGAGAAGAAAATGGGTTGTTCTTTTTTTTTTAAGAAGCTCTACCGGATGTCATCTGTTTGTTCAACAGACAATGTGTAATGCCTTTAATGTAATGTCTGTGTAATGCACAGAGGCATTCATTTTTAGCTATTTAAGACAGACAAATATAAATATAATGAAGTTCTATGTGGTGTGTGTTTATCAACAACCTTTGTCGCTGTAGTACATGCCACAGTAGAAACGCCATTCTGTGTTTTCACATTAAAGATCATACACAGGAAAGGGAATGCAGCTTATTTTTATATGAAGTTAATGACCATATATTATGTATAATATACATTACTATTACACATAAGTAATGCCATGTTCTTTATTTAAACTAACTTAAAACTTTACCAAAATAGTTTCCTGTTTGAAGAAAAAGGCATGTTTCTCCACTAGAGGACAGTAAAACTTCATTGTAGAGCAACAACGAACAGTTGAGCAATCATGCAATTAGCGGTAATACAACATCAAATGAGCAGTTTTTCCTGTTCACTTTTATTGCCAAAATATGAGCAGTATTAGAAAAAAATAGAATACCTAAAGAATTTAATTAGCTTGCTTTTAAACACTATTATATGGAAGTTTTTCTGTGTCATCAGACTTTGAATTTTAATTTCTAACACATTGCTCTGTATAAAGGGCTAATATGATAATTTTCTATTTAAACTAACTAAATTTATTTCCATTATTTAGTCCTGTTAAATGAATTGGTTGTACTGAAAAGAGTTGGTAATTATCATGAGTTACGTTAGAGTCTCTCTGGGACTGCACTTTGGTTCTTCCTCCACTGCTGTCATTCATGTTTGCTTCCCATTTCACTACGTCCGGTTTGAGTTATCAGGGCCATGGAACTGATGAATATTAATGAAGTGTCTCAGTGAAGGACAGAGGGCTGCTGGCCAAAATCCACAGACTTCTACCCCTGCAGGAAATCACACTGATAATGTCTACCCACACGAATGAGGAGTATTCACAGCAGCTGTGCATTCACAGAGGACAAATGAAGAAAACATTATTTATTATTATAGTTAGGTCTACTTGTGTCAATTGAATTTTCCTATAATTAATGTGTACTATCCACTGTGTCCCATTTGTTTTTTTGCTTCTAAGAATAAGAACTGCTATTGATCTTTATTCTTGGTACAGTCGAAGGCTAAGCACATTCTTTCCAGTGGTGAAGTGAGGAAAGGGACAAAGGAGCGAGTTAGCAAGGCATTGCTGTCTTTATAAGAACACTGAACTATATGGAGCAAGTCTAATTTAGTGCTGATACCAAATCCTTAGCTGAATACACCACCATTTACAAGACGGCACTGAGGCTCACAGGGCTGTATAAACGGGTTGATGTGTTTTACAGCATCATGTTGAACATCGCTTCTTCACAAATCTTCATTTGTTCCATCCAGTTAAGCACTTTGCCTGAGCTTTTACTAGGCCTTAAAGGCCTTTAAGTGAAAGAGTGAAAGTTACTTTTCCTCATGCTCTATTGCTTTGATTAAACTTGTCACTTGTCCAAGTAACCGGTCATGTATTTTGGTCACCTGCAGTTCCTCTTCGTGTTTTGTCACTCTGTCCCTGCAGTTCAGGCCCTCTGCAGAGAGTCGTATGGTTTTAAAGGTTGCTCAGGTTGCTAAGAAACCCCAGGAGATTGTGTGCTACATGATTGATAAGACAGAGCAGATCAAATCCTACTTCTTTGTGTAGATGTTAAGTTTGATCTGAATCTCGAAATTTAAAAGCTCTGTTTACATGGCGGAGATTTAAAGTTCCTTGTGAATTAAAGCAAGTCTATAGTCCAGTGTTCTGATTATGGTAGTCCAGGTTTTCTATTTTTTTGTAATTACATAATTCTATGTATTCTATTAACTGATTAACTAATCTGTGACAAAAAGGTTCCACAAAGGATTATTTGAGAGATGTCACAGAACCATATATAGAAGAAACCGTTAAAGTTTACATTTCTTAAAATTAATTTGAAATCAAGAATTGCCATGTAATGTTTTTCCAAGAACTTTTAAATTATGTGAAGCTTCTCACACACTTTGCACATAAAATGGTTGTTTTAGGACCATCTACTGAAAGGTAGTTTAAGGAACCAAAAATGGTTCTTCTAAGGCATTAAGAAAGAACCCTTTTCAGTAGCTAGTGTTTTATTTCAAGTGCATTAGTAACAAGTGGAAATATCTACACTAAACTACCTGCAGGGTGGCACACCTCACAGCACTGAGTTGGGTAACATAATTGTAAAATATTCTATTACAATTTCTATTCTATTCTTTTAAAGTTTTACATTTAAAATTTTAAAACATTAGGTTATGTTTTCCCTGGAGTAAATCTTTCAAGATACACAGTTGAACCTTTTGGACCATGTTATACCCCTGAGTTTATATTTCTATTGCTTATACTTGTTGTTTGTCAGCATAGGCTGTTAAAACCTGGCTGTATATACTACTATGTTGATTGACTATTGCCCCTCTTATTTATAACCCTTTTTGGGTTATTTTCATTTTTATTTTTTTATTTATCAACTAATTATAAATCAATAATAATACTAATACAACCACCATGTGCTGTCATAGATCCAGAAAACTTTGTTGTTTCTGAGCAAAGTGTGATAAAATAATGTGTAAAATATTTTGAACAGATTTGACAGATGACAAATATATTTCACACTTTGTTTACATTTTTAACAATGACATTTGTTTTTAAATTATTTTTTTTAAAAAAAGGTCTCAACTCTTAATTTAAATATAACATTGATTATCACATTATAATAGCACATACCATGGGGTTGGTGAATTAGGCAGCAAGTGAACAGTCAGTTTAAGTTAATGTGTTTGAAGCAGAAAATGGGAAAGTGAAAGGATCTGTGTGATTTTCACAAAGGCCAAATTGTAATTGGTATACGACTGGGTTAGAGCATCACCAACGCCAAGTCTTGAGGCATGGTCCTGTTATGGAGTAGCTAGTATCTGCCAAAAGTGGTCCAAGAATGGACATCCTATGAAAGGATTATGAGTCACTCAAAGCTTAGTGATATGCATGGGTAGTGAAGGGTAGACCATCTGGTCCAGTCGGAAGACTTACTCTAGGACAAATTGCTGAAAAGGTTTCATGCTGGCTATGACAGAAAGGTGTCAGACCTTACATGGCGTCCCAAATTGTTGCATATGGGACTAGGTAGCCATAGACTGGTCAGAGTGCCATGTTGCTATTATATACAGCTGAGTTCACAACCCAACTGGGCTGCAGAGAAAGGGATCTGTTCTCTAAACTAAAAGGCCCTGTTTGTTGTTTGTAAATAGGCCCTTCTTCAGATTTTGCTCAGAAGACAAGAAAACTGTGGTACCTCAATATTAAGATATAACAATTGAAATTGTAATTCTGCAACTTTTGTCTAACAAATACTGTAATTACCTTTTTAAAACTACATTTCACAATTATTGAAATTTAAATGGGCTTGTTACTTGTAACTTTGTCTTGCATGAAAACATAAATGGGCATTAGCATGCATAAATTGTCCAAAAATTAAACATATATGTTCAAACATCCTATACACTGCTTTTATTTTGGACCATGGATTAGACATTTGCCGCTACTAAGAGTCAGCAGGATCACATGAAAGAATTCAGGAAGATTGTAAACCAAACAGGCAACTTCATTGTAGACGCTTTGTTTGGGAGTAGTGGTGTATGAAGGAAAAACAGCAAGGAAGGAATTGCAGTCCTGTGCTTTGATGAAAGTTGGGCAACATTGGTGGTCAGTAAGAAGCAGCAGACAGTAAAGAAAATAAAAAAATACCCTAAAAGCTTCCACCTGACTCAACACATAACAAAAATCCTTTGTTATCCCACAGTATTTCAAGCTGTTCTCTGGCTGTTCTCATTGCTTATTGAGCCTTAATACTGACTTCTCTAATATAAAAAACTTACTAACATGAGGTCGTGACTTTCTAAAATTAAAACAGTCATGGGAACATCATGGCAGTAGTTTGGCTTGAGTATGAGATTGTGGCAGAACTAAGTAAGTCATAGAATTTTATTTTAATTAAAGAAAAGGTGTTTCATTGTTTTTCTGACCACCTACAGAGCCTAAGCACCCGGATGTAGCAATGATTAGGTTTAAAATCAATCAATCAATCAATCAATCAATCAATCAATCAATCAATCAATCAATCAATCCATCCATCCATCCATCCATCCATCCATCCATCCATCCATCCATCTCTAAAACTGCAAAAAGAATTTTCTAGCATTAAACTATATTATTTTAGCAGGGACAGACTGGCAAATAATTATATGATCAATTCCAGCACATATTCACTAGTATTGGTCAGAGAGTGATTGTACATAAAGATGAAATCCACACTGAGCCGACAGATGGAGCTGTGGATCAGGCCAAAGGCTGTGAGCTGGAGGAAGCAGCTGTATTGTTGACCTAACCTACATTCACTTATAGAAGCACAACCTTCCCACACGCAAGGACTTCAGCACAGACAGGGGAAAGTTCTCTTCAGACAGGAGGTCCATGGTTTCTGGTGTGACGTCCAAAGTCACCTCACTAATGCAGGGTTTCACTATGCAAAAACCACGATTTGTCTGCTTTGCTTGAAAACGGAATTATTGGGTGAGAAAGGGAGGATCAGTCATCAGCATATAAAAGTCAAGAGATTCCCATAGTTAGAAAGGTAAGAGTTCAAGCAGCCACTGTGCTCATCTTTTGTAATATCATTCTTTTGGTCAAACTGTGAAGGAGATTCACATGCTTCCCAAACACACCCCCACCCTGTCTACTTCTCTGGGCCATCAACAGTGGGCAGGAAACACAACACCCACCTCTCACCTACACTGGAGCCCAGCAGGAAATGAACACCCCAGACAGAGCAGTGTCTCAGACTCCACAATGAATAAATACTGTCCCATTTCTTTCCTTCTTTCTTTCTCAGCTTCTCACAAACCTTTAAGACCTACAGTCCAGTCTAGCATGTAAAGAGGATTTCAGTTTGTTGAAAGGTTAGGGCATATTGGACATCCTCTGACAGATGTCTGTAACAACAGCACTGAAATCTGTGTTTTATGTAATTTACCAAACATACAAATAAAACAGAAAACCCTCAAAACATGCTATAGAAGCCATTCAGGAGATGTATTGAATTCTGTCTATCATTACTGACATCATGACACAAAATCATCAGACAGACATTAGTTTTTAAAATACTGAGATACTGTTTTAATGAGAAATGAATATATTGTATGTTCTGACATTCATTTATCAGTTGATTTTTACATACTATGTCATATTAAATATTACTTTGGATCTATTAGTTACATGTAGTACAGTTTGGGGGCCTAAAGAAAAACAAGAACTTAATTTCTACTTTATTTATCACTTGCTTAATTCCATCAATAAATACTTACACACAGGTGTACAGCAATACTCACCTCTAAACCCTAAAAACAGTGATTTATTCATTTAAAATAGCTAAAGATAAATCATTGTCTGTATTTTATTTTAAGCTTAATTTTTGGAACATTGGAATCACTTGTCATATTACACGTTTCTCTGTCATTTTGGTACATTTGTTAAACAATAAGTGTACAAACAGTGCCACATTATAGATTATATGTAAACGCCCGTACCTTGTTTACAATCTTCTGTTTATTACTCAGAAGTAAATGTTGATGTCAATGAACATGTTGGTGCCATCAGAATGACATGTGCTTGGGTGGCTGAATATGGAAAACATAGTCAAAATGTTTAGCCCTGTTGTCACTCTGTACATTTTGTTTGTTGTAAACTATGGCTACAGTTTTGATGAGAGCGACTGAAATTGTACAAGGCTGAACATTTTATGTATCAAAAGTGTAAAGTTACACATGACTGTATATGGGAGACAGAATAGACAGGATTTTGTACTTTCTTGTCTTTGCGATACGAACAGGAAAAAGAAACCCGCTTCACAGCAGAGCACAACCCTGTGTCTGAAATGTCTCATTAAAGTGTTAATAAATGGGGAAATGTGTTTACTATGCAGAGACACAGGGCTAGAAGGCACAGTAAACCCACATATTTAGACACTACTACATCACTACTTGCATGTTTATGTTAAAGTTCCATGAATTCTTCACACAAAGGTATCTGTTAATTAACCTGTAAGTCTTTGTTTGTAAAGAAGTGTTTCAGTGGGAAGAATCTGTGATCATTCTTGACCAATGTAGTGCTGTGGTCAGGATTTTCACAAAGCTCATCTGATCGCAATGTAACCAAAATTATTTTTTTGTGTTGCTTAAATATTAAGAGTATGGTTGTGATAAGATTATATGACCTGTACTGTTAACAGCGTGGTAGCTGAAGTTTAAAATTCCCATAACTGTATAATCAGAATCAGCAATGTTGACATCCTTAGCCAATAGGTTTGAGACTCTTCCAGTGAGAGCTACAGGTCTCTGAACAATCACAGAGCATTTTACAAACTGACTTGTTTAATGATAAAGGGCCCATTGGTCAGTGGTTGCTCTTCACTCTCATAAAAAAATGCTTCATACATTCTCTTGATCTGAGTTATAGCTTTCTGACTGGATTTCAAAGGTGTGAGATAAAGTTCATAAAACATACATGTTTCCACTATAAATACAAGCCTCTCATGTTGCTGCCTCACGTGCACTGCAAGATTAAGCCTTTCAAATTAGAGAGAGGAAAAAAAAACATTCTGCCAGATGAAAAAGGTTTCCTGGGGTCAATTTCACATAAAAAGTGCTCTTAAATGTAGAGCAGTCAAGTAACCATGAAAGTTAATGTAAAACAGGCAAGGCACTGTAAGCATCCCCTGCTTCTGCTAGTGTCAGCACCACGAACAGCTGACATATCAGAGGGAAGTACAATAACGACTCCACCCACCCATCCACCATACTTACTCTCAGTGCCCCCTCTCTGTCACTTTTCAGATCTCTAACAACTTTGTTTACAAATGGAAAATGTTCACGCTCACACTAATCACAGTACAAGGCTAATGTTTTGTTATCAAGCAGCAGCACAGACAATCACTTTTACACTTTTATTCCTTAAAGCACCTTTCAGAGCAGAAAGAGTCATTTTTGTCAGGGCCGCTGAAGCATTGGGGCCTAAACAGGATTTGTTTCAGGGGGTCCCATCATCAGTTCTTGATCACTCACACACAGTATAAATCACAGATGCCCATTATCTGTTATATTAGTTATAGTTGTGTTGCAAACACAATACCAGAGGATGGATTCCCTTCTGAGCCTTGGTTTTACCCAAGATTTCTTCCTACAGTTCAGGGCATTTTTTCTTGCCTCTGTCGCCTTTGACTGGCTCATTAGGGGCTCATACCCGGATTCTTTAATCTTCCTTTTGACAACATCAGTTGTAAAGAGCGCTACACAAATAAAATGGACTTGACTTGACCTCTTACAGACCTTTATGTGCCAAAGCAGCAAACAATGAAAGTTGCCAAAAAGAACATATCAACCAAAAACAGTTACGCATAATTATTTAACTAACTACAGCATTTTACCATGAGCATTGACTAGCTTGAAAGCTGTGTCAAACAAGCCTTCATTTCAATAAATGTAACTAATGCTGGCTTGCAAATTGAAAATAAGTTGGAAATAAGCTTCCATTCATAAAAGTATTTACTCAATAGAAAAATAGTAATATTTATAATAATAACAGTGGATAGTGTGTGTGTTTTATAATTATTAATTAATAATATAATTAACATTTTAAATGTATCCCCTCTTAAGTGTGTTCATTCTCAATGAAGTGACTATTTAAATTCTACATGGTCTAACCAGACATTTGCAACAAGCACTATGCAACGATAAGCAGCAATTCTGGAAGAGATTAAAGTTATTGAAATATACATATATCTTGGTTACAATGTCTATGCTTACATTCTCCAAATGAGGACAAATTGTAACCATGCTGAATTTTGTGGAACATGGCTTTCAGTCCTTTAATATTGCAGTAGCAATTTTGTCACAAAATAACCCAGACAAATAACTGCAGGCAAAGATTCTGTGTGATTCTGATGATTCTATCTTTGGAAAGTGACTGCTAACTGCTAACCAAGAGCAAGATAAAGGATTTTCTCACATTTGCCAAAAAATACACTGATGACCCCAAGCCAAAAGTGGAAATGTTTAGAAGACGTATTATGGTGAAAAGATGGCACTTCATTCCATAATAAGATACTAACAGTAAAACATGGTGGTGGTAGTGTAATGATGTGAGAATGTTTATCTGCTTCAGGGTCTAGACAACTTAATATAATTGATAAAACTGTGAATCTTGAGTTCTACCAGAAAATCCTGCAAAGGTATACCTTCAGCAATCTGTGATCTGAAGCTCAAGCACAATAAGATTGAATACCTAGACAACAATTTGAAGCACAAAATCAGCTCAGAAGAAGCAAAAATGTTTTGGACTGGCCTAGTCAAAGTCCTTATTTGTATCTCATGTATTATATTGCATCTCACATGGGTCTGATAACTTTTATAAACTTTGTCATGTATAACCTGGCAATTGACATAATAATGTGAAAATGACAGTTGGTACAGTATAAAGCAATATGAAGCAGAGAACATGCATTCATTTTGGCAAAGTAACTATGAACATTAATTACTGCTAGTATTTACAAATGAAAAAAAAAAATGCTGCATGACAAATATTTAAAAATAGAAAAAATTAGTAGGGGGGGCAAATATGTTTTTCACAAAACTAGTAAATGTTATTGTGCTGAATTTGGAAAATATTTTTGAAAAATGTTGTTAGATGTAAATGAATTTCTTTTGGGGGTTTTTACTGTATTGTCTTATCTGCCTGCACTGGCTTAAAATTCTAACATAATGGAAAGAACTGTATAGCCGAGGCGAAATTTGTAAACTGGTCGGCAGTATTATTGTGTATTGAACAGTATCAACATCATAAAATAACACGTAGTCTTAAATTAAATTAAATTTAAGCTTAAGTGCACAGCTTTTTTTTATCAACCATTTTTAAATGCCTTGGTAAATTAACAGCTCTTATTTCTAACAAAAAAAACTGCTAATACAGCGGAAAGCTGTATGTCATTGTAATGACAATGATGAAATAATCATGTTTTGAGCCATACATCTAAAAAGTGGTGATGCAGAAAAGAGGATATGAGGTCACAGATCAGTGTAACCAATCCATGTCGTTAAAAATATGGAGGAAATGTATCATGATCACTAGCAAAATGTCCAAAAACTGTGCAAGAAACATTAGTGTTGTGTTTAGGATAATAAGAGTTATGGTGGTGGAAGTGTAGAGGGAGATGGGAGTGGTGGGGTTGGGGGGGGGGGGGTGGATTGGGTGCTCCATGGCACAGGCCAGTGCAGGTCAAGGCAGAGCCTCCAGTCTCTTGCATCCATCTCAACCCCACCTTTATCTCACACTACCTCCAGCCCCTCTCACAGTCTGACAGCTGCAACTGACTGAAACCTCCTGTCTGCCTCTCTTCCCTGGGTCACTTGCTATTCATCTCCAGAACAAAGTGTGGAGAATTTCTCAATCATGCAGCGTAGAGCTCTCTCTCTACCAAAGCTAAGGTTTTATATGAAGGATATATGACCACTCAAAGAGTCTTCCAAAGCCGACAAAGAGCACAGACGCTGAAAACCCCCCAAACCCCACCCAAAATAAATGCCATATATGCCTTGTGTTCTGGAGTCTTGCTCATCCCGCATACAGTACATGGCGCCTGTGTGTCATTATTTAAAGCATGGGGTTTTGAAATTCATTTAAAATAAATCATTTAGTGTATGTGATCATATTCACATTGATTTCATTCTGTGTGTTTGGAAGTTCAAGGCAAATGTATATGCTTGAGCGAGTAAACGCATGTCAAATCATATACACGTGTGTATAATTTTGGGGGATTTTAGTGAGTGTGCGCGAGTGTCTGTGTGTGTGGGTGGAGGGGGTGCTTGTGTGATTGTATGAGGTGGAGGGGTAGCCAGAGTGGCACCAGGTATAGCACTTCATGGGAGATGGAATACATTAGAGTGTATTATTGCTTCAGCATGTTTGAACCCACACATTATTTCACTCTCAATGACTCCTATCGCAATCGCTTTGAATGAGAAGGGTTGGGGGTTAGGTTTAAATTCCACAGATAAAAAAAAAACTCAACATTTATTTTCATTTGCTTTATAATCTGTGTGTCTACATGTGTGTGTGTGTGTGTGTGTGTTCTCCTCAACGAGCAGGGCCCTGCTGTGCGCATGGAAACTCAAGATAAACAGAAAAATACTGCTAACTAGCTTGTTGGTGGTCACATCTACAGTTAAACGTGATCTGTGCAAGCTTAATTTAGTGGTGGGCAAAAGCCTGATGAGGGAGGGAGGGAGGGAGGGAGGAAAGAAAAAAAAACGGGAAGAGTTTGTTTTTGACGGAGAGCTGTGGGGATGGGATGGAAGAAAATAGTAAAAATGTGTATCAGGGAGTTTAATTGCAGGGCCCCTAATCTAAAATGATTCAAGCCCATGTCTGTGAGGCAGACAGTGACTCAGACGGTCTGGACCATGGGCTCGTCTCTGCCTCTGTCTGAGCTCTGATTGCTCTCTTCTGGCACACTGCTGATTTGCTCCAGACCGTCCTGGCTACTCTGGCCGGAGCTGTACCTGGTCACTCTGGAGCTTCTGTAAGGGCTGGAGCAGTGTGAAGGTACGTGGGAGGCAGTGATTCAAGGCAGAAGAGAGTGAATGAGCAGGCAGTGAGTAAGCCTGGTGTTTCAGAGAGAAAACCCCTGTCCCGCTCCCACCACAAGCATCTGTGGGGCTCCTCCACGCTGACGTCAGCCTGCGGGTTGCCGCGAACAGCCATCACATACAGCTAAAAGCAGCAAGTAAACACACCAAGCATGAAAATACAGACCGACCAAAGTACAATAAAAACAACCAGGCTCAGGTTTCTTTTGCTCTGGGCAGCCTTGTTAAGCAATCGCAGCAATCAACACAGAAGCTGTGTTACTGAAATACACAAAACAGCGTGCTCTTAGAAACAGACACTAATTATGATGGCAATGCTACACATTCCATAAACTACCATCATTTAATCCATTAGTCAACCATGAACATTATTAGCCATATTAAACTATAGTAATTTTAACAAAGTATATAAAAGTCTTGCATTATTATATGATGAAAACTACAATTAATATACAGTGACATTTAGTTAACCATTATCATACCTTAACTGGGGCTGAATACTATTCTGTGCCAAAATTACATAATGAACACATGGGCCTGTACCAGAGGTGGGCAATTCCAGTCTTAGAGGCCTGGTATTCAACTCAGTTTGGTAGTTCCCCTGCTCAAATACAACTAGTTCAATTCACTTGCCACGTTTAGTGACTGTGACATTTCACAACTACCTGTGTCCACTTCAAATGGTCCAAAATGAATGATAAAATATTGTTAATTACCATGCAATTAAAGCTAAGAAGTTTATTTTCTTTAGTACTATTTTACATAAGGCTTCTTTAAAAGCTGCTGAATAGCAATTTATTGCTTCATAAACCTTTAAAATCATCAGTTAACTTTTACAATTTCTAGATTTACCCCTCTGCTCCTCTGTGTAAAATATTTAATCAAACTATTTACTATGGAATTAAAGTTATTTACACACATTTTAATTTCACCATGTTTAAACAAACAAAAAAAACTATACATCTGTCATATGATTAAACAAATGTTAATATTAGAGACAAAAAGAACCAAAGTAAATACAAAACACAGTTTTTAAATTATCATTTAATGTAATAAAAGAAAAGAAAAGATTAAAACCTGTATTAAGTCATTTCCCCTTTCCCCATTAGTCAATCATGAATTAATTGTGATTTTTGTGTTTTTGGAAAGCTGGTTCCAGGCCTGATTACTGCCAGACCTATTCAGTCCAGAAATCGCTTCAATAGAACATGTCTGACAAAGTGAAGAAGGTAAAGGTATGTACTGTGCCCTCCACAACTATTGACACTCATGGTTAATGTGTTCTTAGGTTTCTAATATATATATTAGAATATAAATACATTTCTAAGGCTTTGAATAGTGGTTAACCTTCCCTGGAGTAGCTGACATCCCAAAATTACTCCAAAAGCAAAACAACAACTCATCTAAGAGGTCACAAAAAAGCTGTGACAAAGCCTAGTGAAAGTCGGGACTTAAATCCAATCAAAATGCTTTGGCATGATCTGAAACAGGCCATTCATACTCAAAAACCCTCCAATATGGCTGAATTAAAACAATAGTGCAAAGTAGAGTGCGCCAAAATTCCACCGCAGCAGTCAACTGTTCTATTTGATGAGTATGAATATGTGATGAAGCCGACCAGAATAAAGCAGACTGATGGAGACGACAGTGTGAGATTTTATAGTTTAATAGTACAGAAGATTGAGGGCCCATTATTTCATAAGCAACAGGTCACTGTTACCTTTTTAACATATGTGTAATAATTGCAAATTTATTATCATTTTAAAAGTCCTCAGTTTTGAAATCATTTCACACCTCAGATTTCTGATTGACAATATCATGTTCTTAACCTTCACTAATTCACATTAAAATGTGATTGTAGCTCCACATGGCTCCACATGAGAGGTTGTTGCCCCTACACGTGCTTGTTCCTAGCACCAGCAGAAGTGGGATTTGTGCGTTTAGGATTTACCCAAAATGTAATGAGTTCTACACATCGCTTTAATCATACTCTTGATTTAATACTGACCCTGGGA
>JBBIGC010000007.1:16089483-16105018 GCA_037576955.1 Lepidarchus adonis | reverse complement strand
AGAGAGATAGAGAGAGTGAGAGAGGGAGAGAGAGAGAGAGAGAGAGAGAGAGAGAGAGAGAGAGAGAGAGATAGTCAGTCTGATTCTAGTGCTCATCTAAAAGATGGAGGAAAAGTTTTCTTATTGCTTAGCAGTAGCGGGGTTAGGACATGTTGGACATGACAATTCCAGTGAATGAGCTCAGGAAGGTAAAGAATGGGCTGGTTAAGTTCTTTAGCAAGGTAGCTAGCATAGTTCTATGGTTCACAAACTTTGCCACAAGGCACATCACTTATGAAAATAAGGCCAAGTCCAAGGTACACCTTTACAGCTGTGCAATTCTTCACAAACTGCTTGATTACTTTGAATACTGTCTTTTTTTATAAAAAAACGAGAATCTGTGCACTTCACCATCTACAGATAATTACACTGGACATTATACATCTGCACATAGTTTCTATCTGTGCTGCTGTTCTGACAACAATATTATTCACTCTTCTCATGTTTGCACCTCTGGTTCTTCTGGATTGTTTTTTTTTCTTCTGCTTGCATTAGCTTGCTTAATTTCTCAATTATTTATCTACCTTTTCTACCTGTGTGTGCTAACCTAGTTTAAATTTTAGTTTAGTGTTAAATTATTAGCCTAGTTAACCTTAATCATAGTTTATTCTTTGCACAGTCTGGAGCGGATCAGGATGCGTCTCCCATATTATATATGAAAATATAAAGATTTCTCAGCCCACAATTTTTTGAGAGTCTAGCAATGCCTCTACTTTTATAAATGGCAATCCTAATCAAATGTGATGTTATGAAAATATGTTCAGCACCCCCTTGTTTTAAAGTCATCCCAGCGATTATTGATGTAGTACCGTAGACTCATCTGTGCCAAGACTCATCTGCATCTAAAAATGCACAATACATAAGCCTGGAAATCCAAGATTTGCTGCATATCCACATTTGATGTAGCCTGGTGGTGAAGCTCCTCACATGTCCCATTTTCTTCCATACCCTCCAGACTGATTGAAGAGAACAGGAAAGGGCACACAGAAGTTTAGGCCAAGTAGAGTAGTCAAAGCAGGAAGGACTTCAGTATGAACAGTCTGACATATGATTTAAATAAACTATTGTTTGGGTTACAAACCTCAACTCAAGGGTAAAAGTCTGGTGACTTTGTGTCTGGTGATTGTGCGACGGTCTGACTCATTCATATGATGTACAGTTCACTTAATGCACTCTTGGATTCTAAGTCAACAGTCTAATGTCTTCTGGATGTAGTCTGTCACTTCTGTTCATAGTTTGACAGAGAATTGCGATCATGGGTTGAGGGTTAGCTGTCCAGTAATGTTGTGACCCTTCTAATGGGGGTGTGGTCAAAGCAGCAATCTGGACTCTGTCAACACCTTTGTTCCCCAAACAGGCTTCTGGAGCGGCACCACATGGAAAGTAGTGTGCAGTGGAAACTGGCTGCCAAAAAGCCCAAGCGCTGCACCTCTTCCAGATTAGCATTCCTTCCATCTGACACATGTGCTGTGAAGCAGATTATCATCTAAGTGGACAAAATGCAATTTAGAGAAAGGTGGACTCCTCAAAGCAAAGGATAAGTTTCTTAAGACATGTATATTAAGAAACTGAGTAAATGTGGTAAATATAAGGAGGTCATATCATTTAGAAAACAGAGAGGTTTACTTAATTAAAATACTACAGATGTGGTCAAAGCTTGTCTGAGACACTTCTTCTGAATGATGAGAAAATGAAGAATCACCTTGACATTCTTCTAACTGCTTCACTGCAGCTCTGTTCTAAAGGCAATTTCATTATTATGGATAGCGGTTTTTAAAGACTTTGACATTTGTTCATTTCCTCACCTGATTTCACCTCATAAGGAGTAGACGGTGAGGAGCCTTCTTCATTACCCCCATCTATCCCTGTCATTAAATCATAAAAATGTCTCAACTCCAATCCAGCCCCAGCTCCCTAACAGTAGGAACGAAGGGAGTGTGAGAAGTGTGCTGAAGGAGGGGGAGAGCAAAGTATGGGGTGGAGTGAGAAGGAATAGAAGAGTGTGGGAGGTTTCAAGGCAGAGGCGTAGAAAACTGCTGCTGGCTGCCCCACTGTAGCATTCTTTCATACACAGCTTGGACAGAGGGAGAGAAGGAGAGAGGGAGAGAGGGAGAGAGGGAGAGAGGGAGAGAGAGAGAGAGATTATTTAGAAAATATCACTGGTTACAATGTCTATCATTTATGGATAAGGCTATTGCTCAGCCAAAGTGTTTTTGCAATAATGCAGATATAAAGCACATATGCTTTAGACATATGGAGCTCACATGCTAGATGTTAACACTCTTCAAGTAGTACTGCAAAGGACAGGATGTTAGGCAAGTTTCATAACTTAATTCACTTTAACGGGCCTTATTGGCACAGTAAAGCATGACTTTACCATCGCCAAACTGTTTTGGCCATTGAGTTTATATTCTGGAATGAAAGAGTGCATAGAAGTGATGTAATGAAATGCAAAACATTTTCTTTTCAGTTGTGAAACAATCTGGGTAAGTCTTTCTGGTGAGTTACAGCTTTAGTCACTCTGAAGTTAGGTCTTATTTTCTCCAGCCTGGAATATGATTATTAGAAATTTATACATTTCTGTATTTCCATTGCACAGAGACATTTGCCAGTGGAGTCAATAATTTTGTATATTATGTCTATTATGTAAATCTACCTTTTCAAACATCTGGGGCATTCTCAGATGCCCAATCCAATCATATTGTTGACAAGCCAACATGTCAATCCAGCATGTCACTCCCTTGGATACTGTGTCTATAATTAAAGATGTTATACTATGTTATACAAATGAAACATAACATTTTAATTTTATAGTAATTTCATAATAAAAAAGACAAATGTTTTTCAGAAGAACTTCAAAGCCTAGGTGGCTTAAATGGTAGCATAACAGTTTATTAGAGAGCTGAAGACTCGAAAATCATACACATTCAAGGTGTTTCAAGCCTTACCCTTTATGCACTGAAATGTCTCCGAATTCTTGAATTCTTAGAATCTCTTTTAATGTACTGCAGATAATGAAAGACCCAAATTCTCTACAATCTTATGTTGAGAAACATTCTGACCAACAAAACAAAATCAATTTGGTTAGTAAAACTATTGAAAATCATTTTTGTACAAACCCTTTCCCAAGATGCAAAACAAATGCAAAAAAGAATGTGTGCTTTGTTAAAGAAAACATCTAACCTTCACTGATTAACTTAAACATATTTAGTATATATCAAGAAATTTAGAATTTCACACCTGCAATCCACTAAAAAAGTTGTCATGGAAACAAAATAAAATTGAGGAGTTTATATAATATTAAAAAGTCATATTCAAAATAATATTAATTGAATTACTTCACAATAAGCAGGTCACCTGGTAACCTGAATGTAAAGCATCATTCACAGAAGGCTCAGTAATACAAGATTACAAAGAATTGAGGCCTATCATGATCATTTTTTCTTGCATGAAAAACTGTCATGCTACTGTAATAAATATAGCCACATGCTTGGGAGCACTTTGGAAAACTGATGTCACTTAATACAATCAAACTCTGCATCAAGAAACGTAGGTAGAAGCTCACACAAATATTACACAAAGAGAAATCAAACATCAGTTCTACTCAGAATGCCCCCTGAGTTCTCTGTTCTTAAGTTCAACTGGACCACAAGATAATGGAAACATGTAGTGGTCACATGAGGAAATATTGGGAACTGGCTTCAAAGACACAGAGTACAAGTGCTTGACTGGCCTGTCAGCAGTTTAGATCTGTCTCCTATTGGAAATACATGGAGCATTAGGAGAATCAAACAATGGCCACATAGACTGTTGGGGGGAAAAACAGTCTTCCCAGTTCCCAAATAATTAAATAGTGTAATTAAAGGAGGCCAGTCCCCTGGATATAGTTATCTACACTAGCCTCTGTCTGGCAGAGAAGGCGTCACAGGTATGTATAATGATAACACAATAATTTGGCCATAAATGTAAAGCTTTTTAAGTTCTTTATACTAACATATTACTCAAAACAACAAAAAGTAAATGTACACTTACTCAGAACGGAGATTTTATCTAAAATGTTGCTGTCTCAGTTGCTGTCTCATCAGAAAAAGCTTTAATTATAGGAGACTTCCATATTCACTTCAATAGCCTTAATGGCCCTCTGAAAATAGCATTTGTGTCCATTGTAGATTCAATACGGGTTAATCAGAAGCTCATAAAGCCCATTCACCATGGTGGTCACTCTTGGTTTAAAAATGCCAAGCCCCTGGTATTACAACCACACACACACACTAAAACAAACTGCATAAAAACTAGAACATAAATGGTATCAAACTACTTTGGTAGTACTGTATTTAAACTAGTATGAAAGGAGAGTCTCCTGAGCTACGAAAAAGCTCCTAATGCTGCTAGAACAACTTATCTCTCCATAATTAAAAGAGGATAACAAAAATAACATTTGGCTTTTATTTAATACCATAGCAAAAACAAGAACAAGCATAGTCAAGTCAAGTCAAGTCAAAGTTGACTTATATAGCACCTTTAACAACAGGTTGAACAAAGTGTTGTATCATGATAAAAAAAGAGGCTTTGACAAAACATTCGACATACAGTCTAATGAAAATGTTTGGGCACTCCTTGATGAATAACAGATTTGAGTCATTTGTAATTGAAAAGAAGTTAACACAGTCTCTCTGGGACTTGGAAAAAAATACACAATATTTTTAGCAAACATTGATGCATAGTTACTTTTTATACCATAAATTGAACCAAAAAAAAACCAACAAAAAAAAAAAAACATTATTATGGGACCGTGCAAAAGTTTGGGCACCTTAAGAGTTCCAAAGCCTAATATTATTTTTACAAGATCTCAGACCTTAATCAGCTCGTATGATCTGATGCATGGAAACAGCTGCCATTAGTAAGCTGGTGCCAATTTCAAAGCTTTACAAATACTCTGCCTCTTCAAACATTGTGCACACACTTGTGGAAACTCAACAGCCATGGGTTCCTCTAAGCAGCTGTGTGAGACACTGAAAATGAAAGTTATTGATGCTCACAATGCAGGAGAATGATACAAAAAGAAGCTTGCAGTTTCCACAGTGAGAAATATAACTAAGACATGGCAGTTCAGGGGAACTGTGGAGGACAAGAAGAGATATGGAAGACCAAGAAAACTCTTGGATAGAATTGCTCATATGCTGGTCAGAAAGACAAATCAAAATCCCCAACTAACTGCAAAAAAAACTGCAGGAAGTTTTATCAGACTCAGGAGTGGTGGTGCAGTGTTCCACAAGACCTTCATGGAAGAGTCAGCAGAAGAAAAAATTACCTGTTTCCCCATCATAAAATTCGACATCAGAAGTATGCGACAGAACATCTACAGAAGCGTTGTTGTGTTTTGGAAACAAGTGCTATAGATTGATTTAGTTAAAATAGATGTTTTTGGCCACAATCAGCAAAGGCATGTCTGGAGCTCTGTCTGATCTTTTTTGTGTTTTTTTTAAGGTCTCATCAATTACTGAATTCAGGTTCAAAACTATCAATAAGAGGTACATTAATGAAAATAACACTATTTGCTACTGTAGATATTCTAACAAACCCATCTACGCAGTCCCCGCCAGAGTTCCCATCTACAACAAAAAGTAATGAGTTTGCAACTTTTTTCAAACTTAAAATCTTCAGTTGAAATTGTGTTTTTGACCTTTTGGTCTCATACAACCAGACTATATTCTCCCAGTATTTCGCAGGCTTGTCTCAATGTAGGTCAGCAAACTTTGAACATGCTTCAACATGTTTTTTCTTCAGCAATGGATTTTTTCGGTTAGCATGTCTTTTTGCACATTCCTTTCTTCGTGTGTTCAATATGCTTTCCCTGCGTCATTCCATTTCATTACACATAACTTGTATTCTTTGCATGTGTGGATCGTATTGGTTGCTATTGATATCTGGAGAGAATTTCAATGACACCTTTATAAATTTATTTACTTAGAAAATTGGTAAAATGTTTAATATTTATTTTAGCGCTTTATATATAGATACATCATATGTCATATGTAAAAGTCCGTTCTTTTGACTATTTAAAAGACAGGTGTGTTGAATGTAAAACAGTATAAACAGAAAAAGCTCTAAGGGGAAAAGGACATTGCATATTGGCTGCTATTAAAAAAAACATTCACTTTAATTACTTCAAAAGTATGAATATGTTAGAAGGTTAATTGTATAACATTCCAAATAACACACTGGGGTGACACCATGCTAAAATATAAAAGTGTCTTTGGTACACATATGCATATATATCATTATAATATTGTTTTTGTAAGTTCTTTTGGATATATTAATTGTGTAAAGAAAATCAGATATTGTGACCGCTCTATCAGAAATATGTATCTCATGATGTTAAGAAGGCTCAGGGGGAATCTGACAAAAACTAACTAGACCCACATGAAAGCCTTCATGTAGAAACTCGATCTTGACAAAATCTGAATTCCACATATACATACAGTACTGTGCATTAGCCATAGACAACTGTGAAAATTGTTTGTTCCCATTTATCTCAGCAGTGAAACTTGAGTTTTGCTCTTTCTGTAAGAGTAAAAAGCAGTTTAAAAATTGTGGGAGCTGGTTAGAACAGTACAGATTTGGGGATTTCTCCTCAATGCCTCCAGTCACTGCATGAATGTCTGAAACTCTCTGAGCAGCAGTTTGAACCCAAACCAGGTATTAGATGGTTACTACAAATTATTCCAGGCTTACATGAGAACTCTGGAAATGGTAACACATTGGCAAACATTGTTCACCGTTTTCATTTTGTATTGATCTGAAAATAAAAAACTGCCTGTCTGATCAACAGTACAATATGAATTTTGCAGGCTTTTGCACAATACTGAACATTTATGAATTTTAATGGTTTCACCTCAGAGTGGGTGGGTATGGTCACCTTGGCCTGTGGTTCACTGTATAATTTAAGGAGAAGGTCCACACAACCATAAACAAAACAGACTGAAATCACTAACCACTTTCTCCCAATAACCATTAATGCAGCAAAGTGTATTACAGCCCAAGCCTACCAAGCAAACAGTCCAGACCTCAAAACACATGTTCAGCAGATTTCAAGAGAACGAACGATAATGGTGTTTTGGGGCTAGGAGAGGGAGCTACTACAAACTGCAGGAAACGGAAAGGGTGTCAAACGGGTCAGAATCCAACTCCAAACCACAGAGCCGAGTGGCATTTCTTCTCTTCGGTGATAGCTCTACCTGCCGCTCCAGGGTGACCACAGCCATAATGAGTCAAAGCAGGCTTGCCGAAACAGTCATCCCAGCACAGCAGTGCTGGGTTCAGCCAGAACTTTAATGTGGTTAGTACTGCCAGCTGTGAAATGTGCACAATAAGTGCAGTTTTTTTAAGGGGCAACACATGTGGGCAGAGCAGAATCACTACAGAACAGTTTTACAGCTATATTAACCCCACTTGTAACACAAGGACTCTTTGCAAAACTGCAAATGTCGCAGAGCAAACAAATTTGTACAAACAGGTGCTTTAACTCTAACCAAATTTACTTAACAAAGAGTTGGGTGAACAATACAGAGTAAAACAAAATCTTAACACAGTAAATAGGGGCAGCAAGGGTTCAAATTAGTGAAGCTCAGTGTCAAGCACTGGAAGAACTGCAAGGTGGAAGCTTCTTTAGGATCCAGGAACACAGGAGCTCCACTTCTGCTTGACATAGCTGGTGGTTGAGTCCGGGAAAAGAATGGAATGAGGTAGTCATGCCAGCCTTCTTCAGCAGACAGCTGGTCTCCTTTCCCCAGGTGTGGGACACCAGCTCATCTGCTGTTCCATGACACTGGAGGAGCTCTGGTAAGGGATGTAGTGCTGCTTCTTCAACAGCCTGTACATAGGAGAATAATAGGCAGGTTTGGTATTTCTGTAATGTTTTTCTCTAGCTGGGTGGGGTAGGACGGCTTCTTTGAAGCCTTGAACACATTGAGTTGTTTTTGTGTTGGACCACAAACTGCAAGCAGGTTTGAAAAACGAAAAAAAACTCATACCACAAAAAACATGCAATAACATCAAATTTGACCACAAGTTATAAAAGGTTTGTGGGTTCAGTAAGGAAGACAGCCCCCCCCCCCCCCCAGCAAAAGAACAAGCAGATGAATCAATATGGAATTCTGGTTATTGCTACTCAAAATGCCAATGCTTGTCTTTGAAATGCTGCACATGTTATCAAGACTAACCAAAAACCATAACTCACAAGTCTATTTACCATAAAACACACTTACCTGATATACAACTGAGCCCTTATTGAGAAAGCTAGACAGTGCAAAGACTCCAGCCATATCCTGGTGGTACCGGCATGCCAAGTGTAATGCCATGGCCCCGCCCATAGAGAACCCGCCTTTCCAGGACAAAACAAAACAATTATGAAGCAAACAATTTAGATTATTTAGCCATTTTCACTTCGCGGTTTTATAATTGGGCAGAAAATCAACATGCAGAACAGATGTATTTAACTAGATGCATAGCTGTGATTTCATTTTTCATTCACTGGAAATGTTCAGTGACAAATTTGTTCCCTAAGCACACAGACACTAGATTAACTGAAAAATATGATGTATGAGAGACCAGAACTAATTACAACAAACAAGGGGTGGACCACAAAATCGATATTGCTATATAGCATCTTCATTGCTCACGCAGTTTAACATAATTTAATCCCTAAAAGGTATGTAACGTCTTAAAACAAACTTCTGATTTCTAAAGACAGTTATATGAGTGTAATGCACGTAATTACTCTTTTCTGTCACAATATCTGAGGGTTATTGAGGGATATTAAGTGGCTCTGTTTAAACATATTGCTGCGTTTTGTGCTAAAGCAACACGCACATGTACATTACCAGTAATAATAAAAGAGAAAAACAAGTTTTGTACAAATATGTGTGCAGTATAATGTGCGAGTTGTACATGAACATACATTTATAATATACAAAAAAATGTGCTGAGAGAATGTATTACGTTGTATGTTTCATTGCCTGTTTCATGGGGAGCAATGCACCATGTAGTGTTCGTTTGACTGCGTTTGTAGCACCATGCTAACGCCAAAGGGGAACAGATATTAAGCCCTGAAGCTGAAGTAGCCGTTGTTCTGCGCTTCCAACAGTAACAAAAGTAACAATAGCATTTCTGTTACTTATTAAAGTTAATAACGCACCCCGTGTTTCTATGTTATATCGCTACATAATTGTCGTGGGATATATCTATTATCACATAATTGCGGTAACGCAATATTATCATTATTTTGGGCCACATATCGTGTATCGTATCGTGAGATATCCTGCAATTCCCACCCCTACAACAAACAGTCAAAAGGGTGCTGAAATCAAGCTTTCTAAAATGATCGAAACAAATCAAATTGACATGGAACCAGACTCATATTTGTGCATTGAAGCAAATGATTTGCACAAAATACATCCACCAATACCATGTGAACTACAGTAGCTTAAGATGACCTGGCAGTGCACATTGACTAAAGCAGAAGCAAAAAAGGCAAAGAAAATAAAGGCTAGTCCTTAGTTCCACATCATCAAACTTCCATTTCTCTGGAACCTTTTCACGAGCCTGTCCTTAATCTCACACATCTGGGCAAATTTGGGCACTGAATGCACATCTGGGAAAGTGCACAAGTACCCATCACTCTGTCAAAGTGTGTAGGTGGAGCAGTGCTTGAGAGAGGATAGATGGAGTTCAAATGTTCTTTAACCATCAGACAGGGATGACACAGGCATTTGTGATCATTTGCGTCCCGAAAACTCTGTCTTAATTACAGACAGCTTAACTAAGATGACTCTAGTTTTTTTCCACTGAAGTGTGCCTCTTAGTTTTAAATCCTCCAGCTTTATCTTCAGTGACGAGCTTTAGCTCTGCACATGGATTCTACCTCTTAGTTGTTTGGCTAGAAGAGTCCTGCGTGTGTGTTTGATACCTCATTTCTCCAGGGCTTTTCCCATGGATCAGTACACCTAAAAGACTGAAAAACATACACAATAGCCTGAGGCCGCCCTCTTGAAAAACGTTTTCCATGGAAAGTTCTGGCGCTTGTCAGTCCGTCAACCCGGGGAAGTGGACTTGGGGTACAGACCACTTCGTTTCTCCAGCGTGCGGAGTGACTCCAATGAGTATTTATAGTTAATGACAAAATGTTATGATTTAAGAAGATAATATTTCAGCAGTCTCACAGGAACATGTGTTTTTTGAATCAGTTTCTCTGGAACCGAGTTCAGGGGCTTTTCTGTCCTTCCACACAAGGCCTTTCACACAAAGCTTTGTTTTTTTCTCCCCTTTTCACATTTTACTCAAGCATTTCTGGGTATTTATATGTTTCTTGCCTCGAGAGTTAACCATTCCAAAACTGTTGTCATTGGTTTTTACCACTCTGCCAAAACTTACATGCATAACCTCTATGTGACTTTACCCTCCATACGACCTCCTGCACATTTCCTTAGGGAATTTTACCTGGACTGGGCTGTGATTCTCTCTTACAGCATTATTTCCTGCCACTTTTATTTCACAGTGATTTGTGTGTGAACCTGATAACTCAAATATTTTGAGATAAAGCTGTGCAGAAACATGAGAATCTTCCAGAAATTCTTTTTAAAGCCCATTATTGGCAACATATGAAAGGAATGAGAAATGTGATAAGTTTCATTCTTCGCTTTGCACAACGAGGGAGAGACGTAAGAGCAGTGGACCTTAACTCTTCTTAATTAGAGCAAATGATGTGTGAGAATATGTAAGATTGAGTGAAGCAATAAGGGGAAGGAAAAGGGAGATGGAAGGGAGGTGCAGTGAGAGAAGAGACTAATAAAACAGGAGCCATACCGATAACCATCCTTTGCTTGGGTACACCAGCTTGGATCTCATCTTGGACTATGGCTCCTAAATTGCTGCACATTTCTTCAATAGAGTTCAAATGCTCGGGGCAGTCACGTGAGATTTTGTAACGGTCAAACCACACATGAGACAGTGCCCCATTCATAGGTGTGTATGGCCTGAGAAGTCAAACAGTATTCAGTATGAATAAGAAAGTTTAATCAATCAATTCAGACATCAGATGGGAAGAGTAAACATGGCTGAAGAAACTAGGATCACCACACTTTTCTTCCCAAACATCTACATGCACATGTCTAAAAGTTAATCTAATATTACTTTTAGCTTTACTTTTTATCTTATTAGAAAGCAATATCAAATATCAAAAATTATATCTAATACCTAACTTCAATAATATTTACATGTATCAGAATTACATTTGGTTATATACCTTGCTGGAGCCGTTGGGTAGATCACTCTGATATGTTCAAAAGCCATGTCCTGTGCAAACACATCACGAACCCAAGCTCGTAATCCCTGTCCTGTGTCTCCTAACATATTAGACAATCACAAAGAAACCGAAAAAGAATTATTAAATCATAGTCAAGTTCACAACAATCAAGCCTGAATGTAGTCATTTCAAATTTCTCCTTACAGAAGAAACAGATCAGACATACATTTAACACTTTAGGACACTGCCCGAGTAACACACTGCCTTCTTCCCATAGTGCATCCTGGTGCCATCTCTTCCCTAGGTAAGCGATGCACACACAACTGGCAAATTTCATGACGTAAAAGAAAATGTGATTCTTTTACATTCATTGCTCTATGGTTCATGGTTTGGTGAAGGACAAGGGGTCAGGGAGGGCACGCTCCGTTTTGTAATGACAGCTATCTGTCAAAGCCAGCATGAACTTTATCAGGAATTTGTGCAACAGTAGCTTTTGTGGGATGTGACCAGGCAGGCTTGCCTTTGCTCCCCACATGCAACAGTGACGCATTTATAACCCTGTCATTGCTTCCTTGGATCACTTTTGGCAGATACTACCCACTATGTGCCAGGACACCCAACACAATCTATTTTGTAACCCAGTCGTCTAGCGATCACATTTTGGCCCATTTTCCTGCTTCTACCACATTGACTTGAAGAAATAACTTCTCCTGCTGTCATATATAACCCACCCAGTGACAGGTGCTAAAGTAACAAGAAAACCAATTCCTGTCATCTGCTTATCTGTATGGATGGTTAAATAATACCAGTCTGTTTGCTCATATCATACACTTTCAAAATATAGATAAAAAATTACAGAAATAAAGAGATCTCAGAAAATAGATGTGTCTAAAGTTAAAGGCTTTTAGAACATACCAATAGAAAGAAACTAGCCTTTTAATGAATTTGATCAGTTACCACATATTGGTTTATTATACACATGAAAAAAAAACAGGTATGTTATTTAATGTGAACCATTATTTATTAACATTGTTTTTATAAGGACCAATTTAATTTTATTTTGTTAATACATACTAATTTACAACTTGAAAAGATTGAAAAGTGCACAGAAAATTCTACCTCCACTTGTTTGGAAGACTCCATAGCTGACTAATTTGCAGCAGGTGAGGTATCATGACTGGGTATAAACATAGCATCCATTATAAAGAAATGCATTCCTTAATGCATGTTCTTTCAAAAGGAACAGTTCTTAGTGGAAGATTGCAGAGAATTACAACATCTACAGTACATAATATTATGAAAAGATTCAGAGAATTCAGAGTTCTCAGTGTGTACAGTGCAAGGTCATTAATCACTGTTAAATGCATTTGTTCTGTGAGCTCTTAATCATACTACTTTTACAAATATTGACACCATAGCTTGAGAGTTTGATCATTTAATACAATCTGTCATTGCATGCAGAAATGCAGTGAACTGTAGTATGTAAGGAGGAAACTACATTATCTATGTAGAAATGCTGCAGTGTTTCCTGGACCTACGCTCAAATGAACAGAAAGACTATAGAAAATTTGCTGTAGTAAAATTAGTTTTACCACATTTCAGCTTCAACTACCAATTAGTTTATTAGCAGTGAAAGGTACAAAAGCTTGAAGGTTTGAGTTTGCATCAGTGCCCATGGCAGGGTTGAGTTACATGGATGTGAAGGTGCCATCGACTCTGAAGTAAGTGGCCATTTGTCAAAATGAGCACACCCACTCACTCAGAGTGCACCTCTGCAGTTAACCCATCCACACATGGAGCAGTGTGGATGGGCTAATCCACACTTCGGGTGGCAGTGTAGCAGTATGGTACCTTGAAGAAAGATACTTCAGTGGACTTATGATCTTCTGATCACCATAGCAAGTTTCCAACCACATTCTGCATGGGCTGTAAAAAGAATGGCTTTGAAAACACAGAGTGCATGTACTTGACTGGCTTGCTGTCAGAACATTTAATTCCTATATACTGTATGTACTGGCAGCAGTTTGGGGCAGCACTTCCTTTGGGGCAGTGGTGGACTAGTGGTGAGGACTTTGCCCTTGAGATCCAAAGGTCCAAGCCTAGGAACCACTGAGGTACCTCAGAGCAAGTTTACTGTCCCCACTACATTGCTCCCTGGATTCTGTTGACAGCTGCTCCACTTGTACGTGTGTGATGGGTTAAATCCAGAGGTCACATTACATTGTGGTGCACTTTGCGTGTGATTGTGTTCAGTAATTGAGTCATTTACACTACAAAAAATGTATGATGCCTCTTGAAGAGGAGAATCACACAACGGTGACCAAAGCCTGTTGAGCTACTGAAATCTTACAAGCAAGAACGTATATTTTACATTGAAAACAACTGTAGTTAGCATCCTCAGTTCCAAAACATCATTTAAAAGGACAGTGATGAAAGACAATGTGAAACATGCCTTTGCCCAACTTGTTAAGTGCGTTTCAGCCATAAAATTCAAAATTTGTGTATACAGAGGGTCCTCGAGTTTCGTCTCACTCAACATAAAACAATTTGTGGTTACTTTAGTAAGTCTTTTTTTTAAATGCACGTATTTGCTTGCATATCCAGTAGTAGAATGTAGTTGAATGTTTACTAAATGCATGAAGGTAATATTGAACTGCCACATGCTGAGCTGCATGTAGTGTGTGTGCATGCCTGTGTGCAGGAAAGGGAGAAAGAATGTGCAGTGCTACTGTGGGCTGTTTATGTTTTATTCACTGTTAGTGTTGAATAAGCGAATTAGTGGGTAGGGGTTACTAGTGCACTGTGCTAAGGCACCGTCAGTGTCACCTCTCCAGTGTGTTTACTGCTGTGGTGGTACTTGGGTGTCATCCACAGAATATGTTGAAGCCATTTCTATCTGGAGCAACGGTTCCTAATGCTTTACTGTAATATGAGACTTCCAAAAGAGAACTGTTGTTAGCTATATGCATGTTACAGGTTTTGCGTCAAAATTCGTGTTTCATTCCGTTTGGAGAAACAGAACCCTGACGTAAATCTAGGAACCAATGTATTTACAAAATACAAACGTTGGCCAGTTGAACTACTGAAATCTTTTCTTTGTACTTTTGTACACACAAGCTTGTTCTTAATGCACATATCTGAGGAACAATAAACAATTTTTGTTAAACTATTGATTAAATGTGCTATACAACGTTTTACTGAGTTGTGCCAGTGGCCAAGTTCACCACAAGTTTTGTATCAACACGCGTAATGATCAAAGTTATTTTCACAACTGAATAAAGAAATAAAAGCTTTAATAAGTGGAAAATTACAAAGCCAGTTTTACATATTTAGCCTTCAATTCTTATAAAAATGGCTCATGAAGCCAAAATAATTCACCCATAATTACTAAGTATTAGGACGATACGAACATGAATGTCCATCTAAGAGAATATTAATGTCTAAATTAATGGCAGACAACATAGCACAGGGTAACTCAACTCTCTCTCTCTCTCTCTCTCTCTCTCTCTCACACACACACACACACACACACACACTTGACGTAAGCGCAGTTAGATCTAAAGTACATTGACGCGGCTTTTACTGAAAAGTCAATACTTTAGAAGACAACAGCTTGCTTGCTTGCTAGTGGGTGTTAGAACCAGTCAAAGAACACCGAAACAAAAAGTAGGACTCATTCAGAAGATGTTTCAGCTCTTAACCCTACGAGAAAACAACTTTTTGGCACCTGAGCCATGAAGGAAGATGACGGAGGCGGTGTGTTTTCCAGTCTGAGCCACCGCGCACCTCTGCAGCTTCTGTACGGCGGCCATGCCGACTGAGCGTGATCTCGCGATAATTGGAGGCAGTCTAATCGCGGCAGGCGGATTTACTGATCTTTAAATCATCGTATAACAACATCTGCAATGTAAATGGCTTGAAGATCGTTTGTCAATGCTCAAGCCATTAACGGAATTAGTGAATCCACAAAACAAGTAATATAATAACAGCAATTATAATTATTCTTAACAATTTATGAATACGTATTTTGATCACGAGTTATGTGATGTATGAGAAATCACAATGTAAATAAAAAAAAATAAAAAATAAAAACACACACACACACACACACACACACACACACACACACACACACACACACATATATATATATATGTTTTTCTTATTATTATTATTATTCTTATTATTCTTCTT
>JBBIGC010000007.1:16004066-16017297 GCA_037576955.1 Lepidarchus adonis | reverse complement strand
AGTCTCACTCTCATTTAGACTCACTCTTCACCCAGTCTCACTCTCATTTAGACTCAGTCTTCACCCAGTCTCACTCTGATTTAGACTCAGTCTTCACCCAGTCTCACTCTCATTTAGACTCAGTCTTCACCCAGTCTCACTCTCATTTAGACTCAGTCTTCACCCAGTCTCACTCTCATTTAGACTCAGTCTTCACCCAGTCTCACTCTCATTTAGACTCACTCTTCACCCAGTCTCACTCTCATTTAGACTCAGTCTTCACCCAGTCTCACTCTCATTTAGACAAGTATTGACCTGGTCTCCCTTTCATTTTATACAGCCCTATTCTGAACAACACATTTGGAGCTGGATTTTACCAGGTATTTACTGAGTTTCACTCTAATTTGATTTGGCATTGCCTGGATCTTCACAAGCCATAGTTCTGAAATGGTCCTATACCAGACAAATGTGATCTTGAATAGAACCCTACTCTAAACACACTCTTTCTAAAGAGTTATAATGTTCTCTGCTAATTAATAGTTTTTTATATCACAGTATTTGTTGTAAAGACCTTAAAATGTGCAAAATATATTTGACCTAATATCATTCAGCCTGAAAGGAGAAGGCACTAGGTGCTCTGGTAGCTGTATTACAGCTGAATGGGACGATTAAAGAAAGGGTTAGAGATGTGATTGATTATACTTTTCCATGAAGTGTTCCATCACCAACATGTTTCTGAATTATGATTAATGGAACATGTTTATAAACAGATTAATTCAGTTTTTCACTTGTTATTAATCTTAAAGGTTTGCAACTATTGTGTCAGTTCTAACACCAATATTTTTTGCATGAACACTATAATCCTCAGCATAATTTGTCTTGAAAGTGTCTTTTACACTGAGCATAGTAAACAATGAAAATACTCTAATGAAACAGAATTTTATAAGCAAGTCCTTTTCCAAAATAGCTGTGAATAAAATCTGATTACTCCATATGGTTTCTGTTTACCTGAGTTTATCATTAGAGCTGTAAGTTAAACATTTTACAATGCTAATTGCTGACCTTATAAAACCACATCCAAATGCTTTGGAAAATGATTCAAATTTAAGTTATTGAACAATTTGACTACTATTTAGCTTAACCACAAGAATGTCAGTCATTTATGCTCACTAAATGATTCAAGTAGATTTTCGCAATTACAAGGAAGTACTCTTGTTAACTACACCTTTGGATCTTTACTAAAACTATTCATATTTACCCTAGACATATGTAATAAATAATGCCACTTTAACATTTCTGACGGTGTAAATATATGAGAAAAACACTTCAACAGAATCTTAAAAGTGCATCACAAATCATTCATGCTCAAAAAAACACAACCCCCAAAAATGACTGCAAACATTTGTGAGCACTGTGTTCATGTATGCACAGTGGATGCCTTGTGTTCATCTACACATAGCCACAAGGGAGCTCTATACTTGGCTGCAAAGCATATGCATTTACTAACAGACAAAAACGATAGCATGCTAGCATTCCTGCATACATGGACACTTAAAGTCAGTATATGCACAGGAATAAAATGACCACAGTTAGATTACATGAGATATAAACAGATCTAATGGAAGCTTCTATGAGACATGATTGTTTCTTTTTCTTGCCTAAAATATGAAGGAACAATTCATATATCAATGAGTATAGCCAAGACACACTATGTCCACACAGAACTGCTGAGACAGCAGCATGGTGTACTTACTAATGAAGCACATTATTCATAATGTCAAATGTTCCTAATAAAAGGTGGAAACAGGTGCTTTCGAAACTACTCATGTTGGAAAGTTTCTCTCACTCACACACAGATGAACAGAAAAGAGAGTCTGTGTCAGTGTGATTATCCATTATGAGGAAAAATAAATAAAACAATAAAATGCCTTTGATAATATACTGCACAGATTTGTCTCAGAAAAAGACACATTTCATACAGCAATAAGTTAATGCAGAACAGGGGCCTTATAAAGCAGGAAAGCGAAGACATGTATTTTTTAAAAAGATCCGTTTTGATCAATGACAGTGTTTTCCAAGCAGATGAGAGATGCTCATATCTGTGGTCCAGTGTTTTATTTTCTGTTTTCTCAACACTGTACTGAAACAGTTATGACCTCCTGTGTATGAAAGCTCAGAGAGGAGGTGTACTGGATATTGAGAAGGGAGGTGGTTTGGAGTAGCAGAGAGGACTAGGCGAGGACTGGGCAGAAGGAAAGTGTGTGAGGGGGAGAGGGGTGCAGGGCAGGGAAAGCCTCTCCGGTGACTGCTCCACACCCCAGCAGCAGTGCGTCTCTCCGGCTGGAATTTTCCATGGAGCATGTGGCATAGAGGAGCACAGTGCAGCATATATGCACACTGCTGCGCTCTGGTTTAAATAGGGTTATAATGTGGACCCTGCCAGCTCTCTGTCTCTGACTGAGCCCCACTCTCTCTCTCTCTCTCTCTCTCTCTCTCTCTCTCTGCATTTTTGTGTGGCTTCCAGTGCCGCTGTGCCCTGCAGTGCTGCCTGAGAGGACTTCCTGGCGCCCAACCAAATAAGGCTGATACCCTCTGCATTTATGTGTGTGTGTGTGTGTGTGTGTGTGTGTGTGTGTGTGTGTGTGTGTGTGTGTGTGTGTGTGTGAGAGAGAGAGAGAGAGAGAGAGAGAGTGAGTAAGTGAGCTCACAAACACCTAATCTACATGCGGGAGACCAGACACACACTTGCTCACTACTGAGAAAAACAAACCGCGCTTCTCCATAAAGGATTCCCCGGCTTCACCTCCTCTCTGATCGTCAGACTCACAGTCACAGATGAACGAGGATGAATCCCCAAAATAATCCGGCTCTTTTCTCTGTGTTGACACAGTATTATTTATACCCCATAAACGCCTTCCAGGCTGGGCCTGGCACCACGCCAAATCTATTCATATTAAGGGTATTTACACAACGGGCAGAGCCAAGGATAATATTTAATGCAAAATATACCTCGGGGCATATAAAATATCTCTTAATTTATTTTTCCTGCATGCCATGCACTCACATTTGATCTGGGAGAGGAAAACAATTTCAGAATTAATGGCACAATAAGGGCATTCAATATTATTATTATTATGCTTATAAAGTCGTGACTCTGGAAACATGAATGTGCACAGTATAGGCCTGTGTAGGTGCACAGTGGCTTATTATTCCAGTAGACTGGGGGCGTGAGGAATGGAGGAGGGGAGGGGGTCTAATGAAATAAGTCGGTCTAACTTACTGAAACATTGTTGTGCAAAAACACATGAAGGGGCCAATACTAAACCTCTACTCCTGTCTCTCCATCTGTCCACTCCTCTGTATGGACAACAGCTTCCCCTCAACTTCCTCTGGCTTGTTGCTTTCTCCAACCCAAATGCCCATCTGCTAGAGTCTCGTATGAAACTGCAGGAACGCCACTTACAGGCGCATGAAGCAAACCGCCCCGCGTGCCTCAGGTCATCACCAGATCGGCGCGCGATTATGGCTTTGGGCACAGACTCTAGGTTCTCCGGGTGATGCCAGCACGTTCGCACGCGCCTTAAAGCCGGTTCCTGCTCATTAACGCAGTGCGCTACGCGTTCAGAGCCTCTACAAACTAGGAATATAGACCCACACGCACCAGCACTCGGAGTAAACAATGCAGAAGCGCGCGCAGCCCGCGCGTAAAACGGTGCCGCCAAACGCAGCAAAGTAATAAGATGCATGCGAGGCTCTCGGACACTCACTCTCTGCGGAGTAGAAGGGGTGCATGTCGATTTTGTGCACCTCCTTGGCGTAGTATTCCTCCTCGCTGCGCTGGCGCTCGCACGTGGCCGCGCGCTCGTTCGCCTTCTCCTGCAGCAGGTCGCGCGTGCTGTTGTAGATGGCGATGATGTCCCGGGACACGTCCTCGGGCTCCGGGTACTCCTCGGGCGGGCTGGTGAGCTTGAGCTTGCTGAGGATCTGCCCGCGCACAGCCTCGATGCGCTTCTTCATGAACTGATCCATGTCGAGTGTGCTGCACGTGGACAGGCCGCGCGCCGCGGGCGCCAGCCCCAGTCCGAGCGCGAGCAGCAGGGTCAGCACGTACACGTTCATGATGGGGGTGGGGGTCCGAACACGGCTCTCTGTCTCGCTCTCTTTCCCCGTTCCCCGTAGCCAACTCGCACCGGCCTAGACAGTTTTCAAAAACAAAGAAAAAACGAAGAAGAAGACAAGAGGGGAAAGAGTCTCGCCGAAGGTCGCGCGCTTATAGGAGGCGGGGTGCGCGCGAAGTGGACAAACGCATCGCTCGCGAGCGGAGTTACGCGGACTCAGTCCGGGGCAGTTCAGTTCGCCAGGAACGTTCAACGGTGAAGACGGTGCACGCGCCCGACACTGCAGTGATGAAGATGGTGGTGATGATGATGAGATGATGAAGAAATCCGCTCTGCTGGCATCAGCTCACTCCACCGTCCCGCTCGTGGCCATGAACGCAAACTCACGCGCCGCCGCCGGGCATCGCGCGCACACACGCAAACACACACACACACACACACACACACACACACACGCACGCATGAACTCACGCGCACACACGCGCGCACACATACACGCGCGCAGTGATCCCGCGTTCCGGTCCGAGACGGTGAGAGGAGGACAGGAGCTGGAGAAAGGCGGTAAACGGAGAGGGAGAAGAACAAGAAACAGTGACGTCTCTTTGCCCGTTTAGCGCGCGCGGCGGGTAACGCGTCTCTCCATCGCCTCAAGCCGAAAAATCAAAAGGCGATACTCGCAATGCGCTCGCGCTCACACGTTTCTCCTGTAGACCGGCTGAGAGCGCGCGCACACAACGCAGACACAGCGCGAGAGTTTTATACAGGACGTGCCCCACCACGTGCTCACTGGCGCCTTTTCAGCCTGAGGTTGTTGTGGTCATCCCCGTCAGAGCGGTCACACAGCGCGCGCGCCTCAGTGTAAATACTGCAGCGTCGCGCGCCCGGACACACATACAGCGCCGCACAACAGCCACGGGGTCCTAATGCCGACATACTGCGGTCACTGACGACGCATTAAAGGAATAGTTGAGGGAAAAATGAAATGGCCACAGTTTCCCTCTCACCCCGAGTGTATGCGGAGTCTGCACGGTTGGGGTCTTCAATGTGTTTCTGTAGCTCTCCACTGAATCTCCACGCTCATGTTCTTACAGGCTTTAACCATCCCACACTCGCCTCACACCATGTCCATATTAAAACAGGTCATCTCAAATAGCCTTTCTTATGTGGCTTATGACAATGAAGGATTTAACTTTTTATCAATTGCAAGAAACATGGTCTAGAGCAATACAACAGTAGCAGCCAATCTAGAGATGTCCACTTTTGGCAATTCACAATAAGGAACACGGACATCACTTTTATTTCACAAAACTACTCACATTCTTCATGCTCCCAACACATCAACGTCAGGAACTGATGGTTCCTTCACTGCCATATATATATATATATACCCACACCTGACGGGTTCCAAGGTAAACATAAAGCCTTGTCAAAGGTGGCACCTGACATATAGGGTGTATAGGCAGTGAAGGAACCGTCCGTTCTTGAAGCTGATGTGTTGGGAACATGACGACTCACTTCACCTGTCAGTGGTGTTAATGTTGTGGCTGATTGGTGTTGTTCCAACTGAAAGACACTGTGCATTGTGACCACAATCAGCTCAGAAAAAACAGTAGATGTGAAAACCCCAGCGGTAACACAAAGTAAAACCTGGACATCTTTGTGAAACTGAATGCAGCAGAGTCTTTTCCCCAATAATATATCAGTACTTATAGTACATTTTGAATAATTGCACAGGCTTACTTGAACTTTGTCTATACGGTTTAGGCCATTTTTTATTGTGACCATATAATCGGCAGGGTACAGCTTATTAACCGTTCACCTCTCATTAGCTGTAGTTCTTACACGATCAAAGCTAAAGACAGAAATTCTACATATCAGCCATGTTGTTACTGATTGATCCCACTTGGGGCAATTGGGTGGTTTGGGAATGTGAACATCAGATCATTTGCCAGTCTAACTCTTTTGCCCCACTGTGCTCATGTATACACTATGGTCATTATTCAGGGGACAGTCAATTTACATCAGACTATAAATTACAGCTCTGACTACTGACAATAAACTAGCCTTACAGTATCTCACAAAGTGAGCACACCCCTCTCTCAGCTCTTTTCATGGGACAACACTGAAGATATGAAACTTTGATACAATGCAGTCAGTTTACAGTTTGTATAACAGTGTTAATTTGCTGTCCCCTCATAATAACTCAACACAAAGCCATTAATGTCTAAACCGCTGGCAACAAAAGTGAGTACACCCCTAAGTGAAAACGTCCAAATTGTGCCAAATTAGCCATTTTCCCTCCCTGGTGTCATGTGACTCAGGTGTGAATGGGAGGCAGGTGGGTTAAATTTGGTATCTCTCTCACACTGGTCACTGGAAGTTCAACATGGCACCTCATGGCAAAGAACTCTCTGATCTGAAAAAGGGAACCGTAGTTCTACATAAAGATAGTCGATATTAGAAGATTGCCAACACCCTGAAACTGAGCTGCAGCATGGTGGCCAAGACAGTAAAGCGGTTTAACAGGACAGGTTCTACTCATCCACTCACCACAAACCAGTGCTTGAACATAACAGTGGCTACACAAGATATTGACCATTTGGGCACAAATTGGACATCGTCATTTAGAAGTGTACTCACTTTTGTTGCCAGTGGTTTAGACATTTATGGCTGTGTTGAATTATTTTGAGGGAACAGGAAATATACACTGTTATACAAACTGTACACTGACTACTTTTCATTGTATCAAAGTGTCATATCTTCAGTGTTGTCCCATGAAAAGATATTATTACATGGGTGTACTCACTTTTGTGAGATCCTGAATGAGAAACAATTGGAGCCCAGATAGACCTGCCCATTTATGGATCAGTTTCTTTTTGATCACTGCAAGAGATGAGGAACTCCACCCCACCAGTGTCTCGTCTGTACCTTTTCCCCCTGAAGTCTCTACCTGTGAATGTTCCTCTGCTCACACAATCCTAAAACCCACAGCAGTGGTGTGATTTACACTTAAACTCCAGAGATAGCCCTGTTTTTTCATGATTTGCCAAGGCAGGCCTTTCTCCGCTCCCCATTCTAAATCTTCCAGCCCACAACCCAACAATCGATCAGCTATGACAGGCTGCCAGAAGTGCACTGACTGCCTAGTCCACTGGTGTGAACCAGATGTTGCCACTAAATCAGTACCCACTCAAGACAGATGTGGAGCGGAAAGAGGCCTTTAATCGCCTGTGTGTGTATGTGTGTGTGTATGGGGGCGGGTGGGTGTTTCCACATTTAACATGTGTGAAAAAGCCAAATGGTGCACCTGCTCTTTCTCAGAGTAACCCACTGTGACCCAAACAGGTGAGTTTCTGTAATTCAGATAAGAGTTCTGCTCAGGCCAAGGAGAAGAAAAAACGTGCAGAACGCCAGAGAGGACATATCCTTAGGTCAAGTGTCAACAAGGCCAAGAGGAGGGTAGCATTCCTCAGTGAAAAGGCAAAGTGTCACATTGAAGGATGGCCCATTTACATGGCAGGACAGGTCAGCTGAAACCTGGTGTCACTGCCCTCTCAGGGTGGTAAGGTGCTGGCCAAATATTTCCACTCAGAGTGTGAACAGAGCCAGACAGACGATGAGAAAGAGTGAAAACATGAAATAGAGCAGTCAGCAAAACTGTCATTCCTGTACACACACTGAGCAAGATAGATTTTCTGGCAACTCTTAAACTAAAGGCATGTAGAAATGCCCCCCACGCCCCCAAAACAAACAAACACACACACACACACACACACACACACACACACACACACACACCTTTACATGAGCTACCATGTTGGAGGTAGGAAATTTTGCTCCATCTGAAATGATCTTGCTCCATTTTTCTGCCTGCCTCTGAACTAACTCTTGCTCATGCAACACCACAATTTATGATAATTGAGTTATATGTTACATTCCTAAAGAGTTTTGGTAATTAATAACATCATTTTAACAGAAATGAAACTTCCCTCAGGTCATAAAGGCACAGAGTGACCTGACCATGCTTTGATACACACCCTACTACAGTATCACTACAGAACTACAGCTTGACAACAGCACCACCTTGTGGTCACAATTATAAACACAAAGGACCAAACCATACATGTATGCAGTTCATATATACATTCTAACCCTAAGAAATATTTAAGTTTCATATACATAAAATACTTTAGCATGTAACTAACAGAGTTTACAGAAGCCTAAACTAAAGTAGATTTAGCAAATCATGTGCAAGCAAAAATGCTTCTGACAAAACTGCAGCAGAATTGAATATATTTTGGTCAAATTAGATACTGCTACTGGTGTCACAATTACTGATTAAATGACAAAATGAAAATAGATTCAAAAGATTTAATAAACAGATTCAAATGAACAATTTATATAAAGGATCTAAGACAGAAAACAAAAAGAAACACCATGTGAATTGCTTAAGCACAAAAATGTTACAGAATTCTCTGTACAAATATGGCAATCCATCAAAAAGCCAAAACAGATCAATGATACAGTGTCAGCTTGGTCTCTGCCCAGTGCACTCTGGGTAGCAGCCTTTGCTTGGAGAGCTGCTCTGTGGATTCTGCTCCATTCTTCTCTCATGACAGAAACATTATAACATGTGTGCTGGAAGAACACACAGAAACATTCCCTCATGGGCACAGACAATACACTACTGAGCTCAGTCTGAGTCACTGTTGAAGTCCTCTGTAGGTCCTGGCTCCTCTTCCTGCTCTGCGTCACTTGCTTTGTCCCAGTCCTTCATGGATGCACCCATCATGAAATCATCTCTCAGAACGCTCCATGCTGGCTTCTTCTCTGTCTGCTCTTCAGGCTGCCAGGTAGAAACAGAACCATGAGCAACATCCCAATGCATTTAGAAAAATACTACTGTTCTTACTATTCTTATCTAACATCTGTAACAAAGGACCGAAAACACGTCGACAGAAACCATTAGTATGAAATCAAATGACAGACATTTTCAAAAATTTCAACATTTTTAAATGTGTTATTTCTCAGATTTGTGGTCAGGTTATGTTTACATTATGAATGATTCAGGCCTCGTTCACAATGAAAATAAATCCAGTATCATTGGATTACCAGCTCACCAATACAACGACTGGATATTCCTTTCCATTCTTAAATATTCTGTCACTGTAATTCACATGTTGAAAATGCGGAAATGCTTCACATCTAAGTCCTTATAATATTACTTTCATGTACAGAAATGAACCAGAAATCAGCAAAGATCATAATCAGACAGGTTTGCAATAACTGGTATCATTTAGTTTGCGTCTGCTGCAGTGACAGCTGCTTGTTTACTTCCATTTCTGTAAACAAACCTGCTTGTACATATACAGACTGTTTCAAGCTCTATGCAAGTGTAAACAAAAGTTTTGTATATGGGTCACTTTTTAAAAGCGGATATAAACAGGCAGTCAAAAAATCAGATAAAGGCAAAATATTAGAACTGGGCATCAAGACCTGCAGTGTAAACACAGAGTAACTCTTAGGACTGGGGGAAACACAGTTTATATTTCAACATGGTTTAAGGCATACAGTGCCACCATGTGGAGAAAAGTAGGACTAAGTGATCAGACCAAATATTCAAATCACTGAGAATGATTCATCAATTATAGCAAAATTGTTAAGAGTGAAAATGGAGTTCAACTTTACTTACAATCATAAACAAACATTTGGGTGTCTTCATGACACATTTAAGCTAAACAATTAAATAGATTTTCTCCACTAAAAATTTTCCTCTCTCTGCTAAGCATATACTTTGTAGATACATTGTTTAAATTATTTTCAAATAAAGTGTAATATAATAAAAAAACAAAACACAATTTGAACAATTGTGTTTTTACACATTTAATTCCCTCACACCTATGGCCAATTTAGAGTAGCCAAGCATCTGGAGGAAACCCATGTAAACCTTGGCAGAGCTTGCAAATGCCACACAGAAAGGCACCAGAGTGGCCGACTTTCTTGCACCATTGCACCACCCCTTTCATTTGGTCCAAATAATAATTAAAGGAAAAATCCTGAATGTTGAGTGGAACAATCATGATTAGCATGGTGATAAAAGCAGGGCTATTTATTGATTGTGCATTTCAAATAGAAAAAAAAATGAAGGTCAGTAACATGGACATATATGTGCACATCAGACACAGTCAATCATAAAGCTAATGGTTTTACTTTTTTTTTAACCTGGGCCAAAATATATGCATTTAATCAGTCATTCCTCTGCTCTGTAGCTTCAAACTACATTGTAAAAATGTTTGTGATTATTGGCAAGTGTTGCTGAGGTTATCTCCATTGGCGGCAGAAGCAACAGTAAATGATCAAATCTAATCACAGTTTATAAAAAAAATAAAAAATAAATAAAAGATTTTGCAAAAACTAAAAGTCAAGTGATGGCACAGTAGTGAATATGGCGCACACAGAACACAGAGTAGTAAATATGGCAAATACCAAACACACAGTAGTGAATATGGCACACACCAAACACTGAGTTGTAAATATGTTGCATACTGAACACAGAGTAGTAAATATGGCACATACCGCACACAGAGTAGTAAATATGGCACCCACTGAACACTGAGTAGTAAATATGTCCTCTGCATTCATCTCTCAAACACAGAGGTGAACACACAAGAAGGACGAGCATTTGGCCTGCTTGCGCTCATGGATGTTGAAGGAGGGAAAGTGCTGTTAAGTCACTCGGCCTGCCCCCATTTTCTGCCAGTCCCAAGCAATTGCCCCTCTGGTCTTAAGCCCTCTTCTCCAACCATTAGGCAAATACAAAAAATACAGCTGCACCACTATGAAGGCTCATACAATGAAACAGCAGCACACTCACCACAGAATTCTCTTTCTTGACACTAGGTATGATGGCCCCAGATGTCCCTCGAAGTATATCAATAAAGTCTTTTTTCGACACTGAAGAAAGGATCTTTGCCTTCTTCCTTTCAGAGCCACCAACTTCCTTTACCTTTTCGTTCACTTTCTGCTGGTGTTTCCGTACTGCATTAAACAACTGCACTACACCTCTGAAAAGATCATGGAAGAAATAAATACATTTTAATCATAAAATTATGAAACACAGAATTGCATGGCACAGAATAATAATCTTCATTACAAAAAAATACAAAAACAGTTTATTAGTCCACATTATCATAAGACAATTCGTAAGCCCCTACATTAGAATATCTTGCTTTTCTCAAACATTGTTTTTTCTATCTTTAAGCATAAAACAGGGCCAAATTTATAGGAGACACATGAACATTCTTCTCCAAGCCAATAAGACCAGAATAGTTAGAAACTGTCTCCCGTATGAGGGGGAACCCTGAAAACAAAACTAAATAAATGATTATTGGCTAAAAGCAGTTAAGACATAATAGCGATTCGCACAGTAATTTACCAAAGAACTAGCTGACATTGATGTGTCCAGGAATTTTTCTTACATTTCTTTGTATGCCATACAAAATTTGAGTGAACTGCAAAAAAAAACACCCTACCTGGTAGCGGTCCTCTGCAAATTTCTCTCTTTTTCTTTGTCTTTCACTACATCTGGTTTTACTTGACACATCATCTCCCATGCTCTCTTCTTATCTGCCTGTCAGGCAAAATAGACAGGTCAACAACAATAGTGAAAATTCACAATTTATGAGCAGCTATTTGTTGTGATGGCTGCATCCAACAGTTAAATGCACTGATTATGCCTGATCTGAAGCAACTGGTCTCACGAAATACATTGGTTGATCAGACAAGCATGCAAATCCACTTGACTACCAGATAAGCTAACATCAAGGAAAGTGGATACGAAGCTTTATTCAACTATTAAGATACAGCCTGATATTTGAGGTCCATCCTCTACAGCACCAAACGCAACAACCACATTACTGTCCAATGCTTGCTGAATTTAGACCAAGTTACTAGGAGCCAGGTAAAGAAAAGTAACAGGCATTAAATGGTTTACCTGTTTCTTTTTCTCAAGCCTCTCTTTCTTTTGCGTCTCATTAATTTTATCCAGTTGTTTGTTCTTCAGGAGGATGCAGGGCTTGTCATTTGGCGTTTTCTTCCCCAGGATTTTGGCCATGGCTTCTGCCCATCCAGCGTTGGGGTTTTTATCCACGTCTCCATTCTGCTCCTCCTCATCCTCTCCACCATCATTTCCACCTCCGGGCTTCACCTGCTCTTCACTCTCTTTGTCACCCGTTCTTTCGTCTTCGCTTCCTTCTTCTTCACTGCCTCCACTCTTACTGAGATCATCTTCCTCGGAGTCTGCAGAAAGCCCCACTACATTTAGCATTAACCAGAACTTCATACAAGCCCGAACTTTACTTACACGTGCTAGGAAAAATAGAACCGTTCCGTTACAGGATAAAAGCAAAACTAAAGACACCGTTTCGTAATTGCACTTATTACTTATTGTCTCTCTAAATTATTTTTTATATTATTATTAGATACTTTAACTTCAGCTGTCCATATTTTAACGTAAGATGATGTTAGATGATAGCGATTAGTGCTAGGCTAACTGGCCGGTTTTGGAACAGTCACAATAAAGACATCGTTAAACAAACCCGTAGAAATGTAGCTAGCTAAAGAAAAGTAACGCGTATGAAATGCTACACACAATTTAATAAAAAAAGAAGCACAATAAAACTATTCTCTTGTTGATAACGACTATTAATCCATTTCAGCGACTCACAAAAGGGCAAAAAATGTAAATGCACAGTTCCAGCGAACACAACAACTTAATGGTGCAAATTAATCACGCAAACCGGGTAAATACATACTAAAACAACTGGTCGTCACCTTTCTCAATCTCAACAACAACATGTGGCTTTTTCACCAAAGCTGCCATCTTCCACTACGTTTCTGTGTACCCTCAAAAAGTGTCGGTGGGGAAATATGCTCGCTCTAATAGTTCCGGGCGGCATATAGTATTGTGTCCTTCTATTTTCATTTCAAAAGAAAGGGTTTTAATGTTTGAGACTGTGTAGTGTGATTCATTTGTATAATATTTAAATAGTTAATATAAACTCAATTAAATCAAACAACAACAACAACACCAACAACAACAACAGCAATAATAATAATAATAATAATAATAATAA